>JAWRVF010000153.1:0-569480 GCA_036785485.1 Physcomitrellopsis africana
CTTTTTTTGGAAGAGTGCAATATCCGCCACCTAGTATAGAAATTAAAAACAACAAAGAATATGAGGTGGAAAGGATACTAGATTCACGGCAAAGATGGAATAAATTAGAATACTTTGTGCATTGGAGCGGCTACGATATTAATGAAAGAATATGGGATCCGGCCAAAAATCTTGCCAATACATCACGAAAGGTACAGGAATTCCATCAACGATATCCTAATAAATCAAAAGCTGGTCATTAACAAAGCGTGAAGATGGAGCCTTCTCTAAAGAAATGAATAGAAAAGAGATCCAGGTCTCATCAAAACATAACTTGTTGTATTTCGTAGTATCAAGATAACTAATATCAAGGTGTATTTAGATATGACTAGTGAGAATGTAGATACTGTACTAGTGATACCATCTCAATCAAGTAGCTCATGACGTCGACCTCGAGATGAAGAATTAGAAGAGCCAAGAATACCAAGCATGAGGTCACTTGTAATTGTCTTTGAAGTTGAACCAACTCATGCAAGTAGTGGCGAAGCGATATTTTCAGGTCGTTTCCACAATGAAGATACAGAAGTTCAAGCATGGTCTCAAGTGGAAGGTATTGGTCATTATTGGTGGCTACAAGGACCCATGAATCATCTGCCTTGTGAACGACAGCTGGAGTATATTGCAGAGACTATGCGACAAATTTTTGATTTCCTACGTTTGTGAATATACATCTCAAATGGCTTCTCGGAGACCTCGAAGCTAGAGGAGGAGGTGATGTCAAGGATATACTTGTTAGAACCTTCTAGAATATTTTAGAAGTTTCTTAGAACTCTCTAGAACCTTTCAAAGCCTTCTAAAAGCTTCTTAGTTAGTAGAAGTTACTTGAGAAGCTCATAGTTAATTAGAAGTTATTTGAGTTCAAACCTAGTTGGTGGAAATTTGAGGAAGCTCCTAGTTGAAGTCAAGGAATTTGGCAGCTCCCTAGTTGGGCTGGCAAGGCTTCTTAGGTAAGAATATATCATCAAATAGAAATTTGAGTTCTTAGGTCTTCAGTCTCGACAACACATCTATTGGAGCTCTAGCTCACGTCTCTAGTGTTATTTTTGTACTCATCTGATTAATTCAATTCCTGCGAGTTCTTCTTGAACTTCTTGTTTAGACTTCAAGTCTATAATTTGTATCTATGATATACGATACGTTTTAAACCTCTTACTGAACAAGAAAAGATTCGACGTCATCAAAGAGGATTATATTTATATTGTGGAGAACCTAAGCACACTTCTCAACATTATTCAAAGAAATGATACAACTACAAAATGAGGAGTATGGCTGTTAAAGAAGACAACATGTCGAAAAACGAATTTATTCAGCTACAATAGGGACCGTGCAGTTGGAACCTTGTACAATTCCTAACGAAGGTCCTATTCTTTTCTCAAAACCCTCTCTTTATTTTATAATAGATGTATATTTAGGACCAAAAAACTATAGAGCCTCTGCCTTATTAGATTCAGGAGCCTCAGCATGCTTTCTAGATGAACAATTTGTTAAGAATCATAAAATATCTTTAGTACAAAAAATAAAACCCCTATATGTAAAAGTCATAGATGATTATCCATTATCTTTTAGAGATGTCACTCATAAAACCCGTCCTATAAAAGTAACAATAGATGGTCATAATAACTACATAGCTTTTAACATAATTAAATCCTCGTCTAATCCAATTATTTTAGGTTTATCATGGCTAGAAAAATATAATCCTCAAATAGATTGAAATTCTCGTAGACTTGACTTTTCTTAGAATATCATTAAACATCCTGCCGACCAAGTAAAAAGCTATAAGCATAGTATAGTAAAACCCGTACTTATAGGTGCAAAGCTTTTATATACGCAGCAAAAGAAGGATCAACTTTTGCTATTTATGCCACACCCGTTTCTGATGGTGGAAAGACTTTAAGTGGCATTCCAAGCCAATATCTGGATTATCAGGACGTTTTTGAGAAAAAAAATATAGATATTCTTCCGGAGCATTGTCCATATGACTATTCAATCGATCTGAAGGAAAGAACTCAGCCACCATTTGCACCAATCTACAGTTTATTACAGGATGAGTTGGCTGAACTCAAGACATATATTGATGAGAATTTGGCCAAGAATTTCATACGCCATTCTAAATCTCCAACAAGAGCTCTAATTTTATTTGTGAAGAAAAAAGATGCATCATTGCGGATATGTGTTGACTATCGATGACTCAACAAGATCACAATCAAGAACAGATATCCATTACCTTTGATATCAAGACTCTTTGACTAGTTAAATGAAGCTAAGATCTATACAAAAATAGATCTAAGAGGAGCATACAATCTAATATGCATCAAACAAGGAGATGAATGGAAAATTACATTTCGAACCAAGTATGGATATTTTAAATATAATGTCATGTCTTTTGGACTTACAAATGCACTAGCTGCTTTTCAACATCTCATGAATGATGTTTTTCATGACTTCCTAGATAATTTTGTTGTCTACTATCTAGACGATATTTTGATCTATTCTAAAAATGTAAAAAAATATGAAGTACATGTTCATCAAGTATTACAAAAATTTAGAGATGCGGGATTGTACGCCAAAATAGAAAAGTATGTATTTCATACTACTCAAGTTGATTTTTTAGGATACATCATTTCTAATGATGGTCTAATGATAGATTCTAAGAAAGTCCAAACAATCATGAATTGGAAGGTTTCAAAGACGGTAAGAAATGTCCAATATTTTTTGAGATTTGCCAATTATTATCAGATCTTCATCAAAGACTTCTCTCAAATTGCAGCTCCGCTTATACGTTTGACCTGTAAAGTCAAATTCCAATGGAATCAAGAAGCGGAAGCAGCATTTGAAGCTCTAAAGACATCATTTATTTTTGCACCAATCTTGTATCGAGTTGACTTTTTTAAGACATTTTTTATGGAAACAAACGTATCGGACTTTGCCTTGGGTGCGATTTTATTACAAATGGGAACAGATGACAAACTTCATCCAGTGGCTTTTCATTCAAGAAAATTCTCGGCAGTCGAGATCAATTATGAGATCTACAACAAAGAATTTCTTGCAATCGTGGATTCTTTTCAAGAATGGCATCATTATCTAGAAGGCACTTCCGATCCAATCACCGTGTACATGCATCACAAAAATCTTGAGTATTTTATGTCAGCACGAGTATTAAATTGTCATCAAGCTTGTTGGAGTATGTCTTTATCAAGATTTGAATTCATTATTACTTATCGATCAAGAAAGCAACAATGTTTGTTTGATGCTTTTTCTAGACGTTTTTATTTTGCACCAAAAGAAGGAGATGTAGCTTTTGAGCAACAAAGAATGACCCTTTTGAAACCAGAGCAGTTTCACCTTCAAGCAATGAAATCAACAATGACTGTTGATTCAACTTTTCTCAAGCAAATTCAGTCAAGTATGTCCTTAGATCCTCTTGTTCATGATATCAAGAATAATTCTTTCAATTCTCATGATTCTTCTAAATTTGAGTTCAAGAACAATCTACTATATTTTGAAGGACGCCTATATGTTTCAGAAGGAGAAGCACGTTTACGTGTTGTTCAAGCACGTCATGATTTTCTAGTGGCAGGACATTTTGGATACAACAAGACTTTGGAACTCATATCAAGAGATTTTTGGTGGCCTCAAATGTGGAAGGCAATCAAAGACTTTGTACAATCATGTGATATCTGCTCAAGATCTAAAACTCCTCGTCATCAACCTTTTGGGCTTCTTCAGCCATTACCTATTCTAGAACAATCATGGTCTTCTGTTTCTATGGATTTCATTACAGATCTTCCAAGCTCAAGATCTTATGACTCTATATTTGTGATAGTAGATTGGTTCACCAAGATGGCATATTTTGTGCCATGCACAAAATCTATCACAAGTGAAGAAACAGCTAAGCTTTTCATTGATAATATCTATCTCTATCATAGATTATCTAAGGATATTATATCAGATAAGAGAATTCAATTTATATCAAGATTTTGAAGAACTCTTTTAAAGATCTTAAAAATAGGCATAAATTATCTTCAACTTTTCATCCTCAAACTGATGGACAAACAAAGCACATGAATCAAATCTTGGAGCAGTACTTAAGGTGTATCATCAACTACCAACAAGATAATTGGACAGCTCTTCTACCATTGGCAGAATTTGCTTATAATAATATGATACATTCTTCTATGCAACAAACATCTTTTTTTGTCAATTATGGTTACCACCCACGACTTCATGCTTTTGACTTTTCAAAAATTGATAATCCAGCAGTAGAAGATTTGGCAAATCGTTTATCAGAGCTACATGCAATAATGAAGGTGCAATTAAAAGAAGCTCAAGAATGACAAAAAATAAATGCAGATGCGTATCGCAAGGAACAACCATAATTTAACACGGGGGACAAGGTATGGTTACTTCATTGCAATATCAAGACTACTCGTCTTTATGATAAGTTGGACTATTGTAGGTTTGGACCTTTTTCTATTTCTGAACAAATCAATCTAGTTGCATATCAATTATACCTACCGAAGTCCATGAAGATCCATCATATATTCCACGTGTCATTACTCGAGCCATACAAGACAGTGGATATACAAGGAAGAAGACAAATGCCACCACCTTATATAGAAGTGGACAACGATAAAGAATTCGAGGTTGAAGAGATTTTAGATTCAAGGCGGCACCAAAATCGACTGAAATATCTTGTGCATTGGAGCGGATATGATATTAGTGAACGCACATGGGAGCCATCAAAGAATCTAACAAATGCATTAATAAAAGTCAATGCATTTCATCGATGACATCCGTCAAAATCAAGATAAAGAATCAAGAAAATCTTTGTTATAAAGCAAAGCAGGTTCTATAGAGGTTTCATCCTACCTTATATCATTGTTTGTCATTTCTTTAGATTTGTTCGTGCTAAAGAGATGGAGGATCAACAACCAGCGAATTCAGCTTAAGAGCCATCATTTGCTGATTTATCGGACGAGACATTATGACTATCACAACCTTCAATATAACTTTCTTCAAAGAAAAAGGCCTCAATAATGATCAAGTAAGAGGGTGGTCCTCTCGCCCTAAGTATGGGACATTATCGATGGTTGAAAGGACTTATCAACTATCTTCGAAAGAAACAAAGATCAGAATATGTGGCAAGTATAATTCGATGTATCCTAGACTTCCTCAACATATAATCACTGCTCCTTGTGGAACTCGTCCTTAGAAGGGGGAATAATATCACGGATATAAGATTTATTCCAGTAAATTACCTAAATAATATAGACCAATAGAAATAGATAAAATAAGTTGATTTGATAATATCTGATAGAAAAACTTCGTAGAAGCTTCATAGACGCAAAATCACCTTTATACATGTCTATAGGTAATTGGTAGGTTAGAAACTTGATCAACAAGCTAGCCACATGGCGCACATGTTGGTAGCTTGTGGAACAAGCTAGCCATGTGTCACACATATTAGTAGCTTGCGGAATAAGCTAAGTACATGGCGTACATGTGAAAAACTTGTCGTACAAGTTTGACACGTGTCTTGCAATTTAAACTTGCGTATGAGGTCCTATAGAATATTGCCACATAGTTCTTAATTAGATAGTATTTATAGAGGCAAGAGTGAAACCCTCTTCACTCTTGTCAATTTTTTTCCTGATCCTAGTCTAGTTTCAAGAATTTTCATGTTTCTAGTCTTTGGCAATAGCCATTCCAATTTTCCTTTGAATATACATATTTTCTTATTCTTATTTTGTGATTTTACTTTGATACAATTTTTATTAGATTATACATCTTTTTCTTGTTCATGTCCTGGACATGTACTCCAAACAATATTATTTGCTTCAAAAAAATAGAACATAAGAAAAAAAAAAAACTTTATTATGTTCTATTTTGACTTATCAAACTTAAGTTCATTAATTTCCAATATTATTCTAATAATATCTTTTATATTCTTTATTAGTAGAAATTTGTGTCTTATATTATTTAATATAAGATAAATAGAATAATATCTTATATTAAAAATATATATTTATAGATAACTAATTAAGTGATATTTTTATTAATTAAAATAGTACATAATTATATATAAATAAAAATAATTTGATTGTTTATTAATTTCTATGATATTTTTAGTTTTAAATATAATTATTATAGAATTATTTTTACTATAATACTTAAATATATAACTTTATTAATTCTATTTTGAATTTATTTTTTTATAATTATAATTCAAATATTATTATATATTTTCTTTTATATATATATATATATATATATATATATAATATAATATTTCATAGCATATTAAGATCATTTTTTTAATTGTATTTTGAAGATAACATGATATATATTTAGATATTTCAAAATTAAACTATAAAAGTTTTTTTTTAGTACATGAAAACATGTTAAATATATAAACCAATCAGTCAATCAACAATTATCAGGTATCATATTTAAAGTATTTAAATAAATTAATAAAGATAAAAGGAAATTAATTCATTAATTTTTTATTTTTATTTACCAAACCTCTTATACTTTCATTTAGATGTTAAGCTCTAAACCAATATTCACTTTGCTTCACTAATATATGACAACTTGTTTCATGAAGGCCATTCAAATGCTATTAGTACATATCCAATATACATTTTGTTTTAAACAGTATTTAAAATAAGCATGTCAATAAATAGTATCATGTCTATTTGGTAGAATGGATTATTTGTGCCATTTTGTGGGAATTAAGGGAGGATAAGAGAAGCAGGAAGGTTACACATACAAGAGCAGTTACAGATGAATGAAACACTCATCACTCACTCATTTTTGAAGTGCCATGTCAGCAGCACCACCACCTCCTCCAGAAGAGTGGTTGGTCATCTTCAGTCACATTGTATGGCATGAGACCAATGCCCTGCACTGCTCTGGGTGTGTATTCTATTAGGGTTAAGGGTTGTGGGGGATTAGTTGTAGTAATGTACAGGTGGCAAAGCAAAAGATGTTGTCTCTGCCTCTGGCATGACAAGAGGTTAGCAGGTAGGTATGTGATTAGGAGTGTATGCTCTGCTGAGTGTGGTGCAATGTGAGTCTGTTCTGTTTTGTCTGACTGTCTGCTCTGCTGTGGCTGTTTGAGGTGCATATTGTGTAGGCAATTTTCCTTTGTACACAGAGTGGCATGCAATGGACAAGATATAATAACTGTGTGGAGATGGAGAGCAGGAGGAGGATGCAGAGATTGACAGGCACAGAGAGAGAGAGAGGAGGAGGAGGAAGAGGCAAAGGCAAGGGGGGAGGAGGCCATGGGCCTAGTGGTGGTGAGGGGTGGGGTTGCCTGGAGGGCACCACTTCTGCTGGTCAACTGTGTCTTGTATGGGGTGGGTGCTTGCCTTGCAGGCTGGGGCTTCAACCAAAACATCAACAGCCACAATTCAATTGGTGAAAACCTTGTTGGTATGTATGTACACCCCATCCATACAAAGCCAGCAACACACACCTGGGTCTATGTCCTTTGCTCACCATTGATTCAATCAATTTATCAATCAATCATGTGAAAACACAGAAGCTAGCACTCACCTGTGGGCTCTTTGCCTTGGGTGCTGCCAATGGGTGTGAGTGGGTTTTTCATTATTCTCTTATTCTAACATCTCTTTCATATCCAATGCAGGTGACTACGTGACAACATGGTTTTTACCAGCAGCTCTGCTGTCATGTGTGGTGGGATTTGCATCAGTGTTGGCAGGAGTCTGCCATGCTGTTACATTGAGCAGCAACAGCCATGCTGTTGCCACTACCACATCCTTACTAGCATGGCTTCTTGACCTACTGGCCATGGGGTTAGTGTGCCTTCCTCATGACAACTGCACTATACAAGACCTCCTCACTTCTACCTATTCTGTTTCTCCTACTTCACATTTGTTTGTAACTCATTATCTAATTACTCTCATCAAATGGAAAACTTCAACTTTGTGCAAGTGTACATTGCAGACATGTTAAATAAACAAAAAGGAGATGTTGAATGAAATTGCAGCAATGCATTTGAATCTGTGGTTGTCAGTGCTTTTGTTGACAACCACAAATATGGTTGATTTGGTTCATTAAAACAAGTATATGTGTATAGATTTGCAGCCAAAGAAATTGATGTTAGTGGTGGATTGCGCCCAAGAAGATTGGTAAGAGTTTTATCTCTATATGTTTAATTCACACCCATGTATACATAAATTATCATTCAAAATGTTTTGTTAGCTAACACTACTCTTTTGAGCATTTTGAATAACATTATAGATTACATGTTTCTGAAGTTGATGCATTGTTACATTTACATCAGTGTCACAATTTGTCTATGTACACAAAACTGTGTCAATGAACAATTGAAGGAGAACCAAAAAAACAAAAAAAACAAAAAAAAATATTATAAGAGAAAATATATTCGTATTTTTTAACATTTATATCTTAAAATTGGCCTCTCAAGCTTTAACTACATTTCAATCAATTCAAAGAAAATTATGTAGTTTTTTGTTTGCCAAATTATTGAAATGAGTTCATATTTTATTTAGATTTCTTAACCAACCTTTGTCTAGTTCACAAAGAAATACAAATAAAAAAACCAAAGAAAATGTTTATCAGAGAATGAAAAGAATCACATACTGGTTTACAAAATATATTCAACAACAATACATTTGTTTTGTTCTAATTAAGTTTGTTTTCAGGTTTTTTGTTTTTTTATACTCATAAGTTTCAATGCATGATAACATTCATAAAATTTACATTAACAAAAGATTTATGAAATAGTTATTTGTGTAAGCAATAACAAGTGTTGAGTTCTATTAAAGATATTAAACTCATTTAATCAAGTTTAGTTTAACTAATAAAAATTCACACATTATAAAGTATTAAAAATAATGTAAAAAAATGAAAAATAAATAAACCACTCACGTCACTTTTGGATAATCTTGATACGTGATCAAACCACTTTCATCACACAGTGTGATAACACAGAGAAAAATTCCGTTTTGACATCATTTTTCTGTATTTCAAATGCTTCAAACTTCATGTCAAGTGTATATCATAGAAAACGGTGAAAATAGAAGAGTGCTTTGGAAATGGGAGCAGAAAATACTGGAAGTGTTTGTAATAGTGGTGGTCATCTCGGAGCTGCTGAACTTGTTGAGCCTGCACAACACGCCAGTTGTGGGAGTGGGGGTTGGATTAGGGCTAGAGCCCTGGAGCCCCAGGAACGTGCTCCTCGCCCGTGCGGGTATGCTCCACGGGGTTGGCGCGGCGGCGGCAGCGGCAGGAGGAGGCAGCAACGCCAGCACCAACCGCTCCCACCATCACCACCACCACCTCCCTGCGGCAGGCGGCGGCCAGCAGCTGCTGCATCTCCATCCTAATGGCCACATCTATGCCCACGGCCACAGCCCACCACCGTTGTCTCCATGCTGACGTGGCTGCTTCCTGCTCATGGTACATGCCTTGCTAATTTTATAATTAGGAGGGGCACCCAAATCTTACCAAGCTTTTTCTCTTCCTCTAATATGGTTATATTTAGAAACTACAATATTCACATGATCATCTTTGGTTTTCATACATTCAACTGTATGGTTGTTAAATTTGTTTCAATATATTCTCTGTGCATATTTTAGGCATCACCACTTACATACATATATATATATATATATATATATACGCACATACGTTATTTATTTATTTATTCCTCATAAAATATAATGATAATTTTCTTTTGAACAGTCTTGCCTTAGTATTCACTGAGCTGTAAACCAAATGCACTGGTGACACTTCCAATGTTTTGTATTTTGATCAAAATGTTTCATTCTTTCATATTTTTTCTTAATATATTTGTTAACTTTTCAATATTAAGGTTTTGATGAAAATATTATTTCTTTCAATAGGTAGTACAACCACCATTACAATCTTTTGCTCTACATGCAAGCCAGGAGTATATATTTTCCCATGTTAAAGAATGATCAATTTTAATACACCTTTTTTTTTTTTTTTTTTTTGTTTGTTTGTTTTGTTCTTTTTTCTTAAAAATATACATTTTTTTACTTATTAAAAGAAATTAAATGCCATGTATCTTCATTTTTTTCTTTAAATAACTCAGTCACACAAATAACACATTATATGTTTTAACTCAAGAAAATATGTTATAATAGCCTCATAATATAGCTTCAGGATTAACTCGAATCCAAATATAGCAGAACAAGTACTTTCAATGTTTCAGCTAATATTAAATGACAAATTAAAATTACAATGAAACTGCTTGAAAATCAAACTTGCCTCATTGCAGATGGAACATCCTCCCATGGATAAATAACAAGCCATCCTTCTATCTCTTCTTTTCTTTTTTCTTACATTATTTATTTTTACCTTTTAGATTGAAGTTGAATAAGACTCTACTTTCAATGTTTTCTCTTCAGAATTCTGGCACCAGTCATTCATGGTTCCATATCTTTAATTTTTTACCAAAACAAAAAGCACATATGTCTCTTTGCCAATAACTTAATATCCAACATGAGATTGTTTGTTTGTTTTCTTTAAAATTAGGATGTATTTCAAAAAATTCAAATTTTCAATATGCTCATCAATTTGGAAGTAAATTGCAAGTGTGTACAAATTGGATAATCTACAAATTAGTCCATGAGAATCATTATATTTGCAACTCTTTTATATCCTATGTTTTTTATATTTTTCAAAATAAGAATATTAAAATCAAATTCAATGGAAAAAATTAAAGATATGATAGTTAAATTTAAATTGATAAATATTATAGTTAAAAATCATATATATATATATATATATAGAAAGATAAAGATAAAAAAGTTAAAGTAATAGGTATAAAAAATATTCATATAAAAGATTTATTTGATAAAACTAGAGAACCACTAGGTGGACATCCTTGTTTTACTACATGGACACCTCCTTAAACCATGCACCCCCACATACGCAAGTTGATATCATCGTCATATCATTATTTCATATTTTATGGCTTCATATTTCATGGCCTTGCCTCCTCCCTCTAATAATTGTGGACATATATTAAATTTTTATAAAATATAATATACATTTAATTCTTTATTTTGAACATACATATTATATATAGATATTGGTACATACAAATTTATAAATATCTTTGAATATACAAGCATGCAAAAAAAATATTAATTAATAATTTTATTTTATTTTATTTTATTTTATTTTTAAATATATGTCCACAATAATTATGGACATAATTGTGTATATGTAACAATATTGTGTAGCATGATTTTTAATTTGGAAATGTACTAGATATTAGCTATAGAGAATTTATTTGTAACTTATTAGCAAGATTCCAATAAGTGATTTGTCTTTAATAAGAAAGACAAATAAATATAATAATATTATAAAAAAATATTGTACTATTAAAAACTTCTTATATTTAAATAGATTTGAACATAAAGTATTTTTATGGTATACAAAAAAAAATTTAATATCCTTTTTTTTATAAAATCACAACTAACCAATTGTTGGTAAGTTAGATTTTCACTAACTTCTAAGAAAATCCACAATCTCCTTTCAAATCTTCATCTTTAAATTAAAATTTTATTATAGTTCCATATATCTATTTTTTTTTTACCTCCATAAAGTCTTTGCTTTGATAAACCTCTTTAGTTTTCATAAAACGCTCAAATTATAACAAAATCCTTCAATACCTCATTCACCCACAAAAAATTGATTTTTTTCCAAATTTTAGAATCTAATAACTCTTGATTTAGCCATTTAGTTTTTGTCAAATTTTTTCAAAGTATATTTTATATCCTTAAGCTTTATTACATGAAAATTTACATAAATTTGCTTTTGATCATTTGATATCTTAAAAATCCTAGCAGGAGCTCAAAATCCTAGTTTATAAATACTTGAGTACTAACTTCTTCATATCTCAAAAATTCTAATGCCACAAAATTTTTATATACAATTTTGTAATATAAAAATTCATATTTCTAAAAATTTTGAGCCAGAATCTTTTCAAATTGCCTAAGATAAAGGTCAAAACATAGCCACTAATTAAGCGGGTCATTTATTGCTCTTAGATTGCAAGCATTGACTTTAACTTCCAATATTTCCTTCATCCTAGCCTAGAATTCATCAAACCATATATGTAAAGTATAGTCAAGAAAGTGTTCTCTCCAATCTCAATCACCAATCTTTTATTGCTTTTTGTACAAGCAAGTTGTATCCAAAAGAGTGATAATAGGTACAAATTCAATACCTTAACTTTGAGCACTTACATTTGCTTCATAAAAATTCCAAATCACTCAATTTTTATACCAAAATCATAGCCAAAAATCCAAACTTGTTGATCCTAACTTTTGATATTCTAATGCCTATAAATGAAAAACCCTAATTCCTAATAAGGCCTTAGGCAGCCTCTTTGAAGCTCATTGGGCATGACTTTTGGCCAATAGGAATAAAAATTTCTATCATCCATCTCCATTCATCTACATGGATGGCCTAACTACTCTTCTTGATACCAAGACTCTTTTCTAATCTTTTTTCTAATAAAATTTATATAATATTTGTCCTAAACACCAAATAAAAGAAATAAAACAAGATTTCAAAGATCACCAATGTCTAACAAAGGTGATTCAAAAATATATAAAATTTATTATCAATATAAAATCAACTTTAAAAGTTATTATCAAATAAATAAATAAATGAGGTTGTATAAATCTCAATAATAGCCCTTTTAAATAATTTTTTTAAAATAATAATCTAACCATAATTTATAACTAATTAAAATCCATTGATATGTCTCTCACTTATCTATGTAATAAATTATATATTTAATATACATACATATTATTTTCATATGGTAGCCAAACTACAACACAACAATGGTGCATGGCACAAAAAGGAGGGTGTATGTCCACCTAGTGGTTCTTTTAAACTAAGTTTGCAAATAAATAACTTATATATATATATATATATATATATATATATATATATATATCTTTTAAAATATATATGTATCTTTTAAAATAATCACAATTAGACGTTTAAAGAAAAAAGAACAAAAAAAAGATCATATAAGAAATATTCATTAATACCATTAAAATAGTTATAATTTGTAAAAATATTATACAATCAAAATTAAATATTTTATTAATTTTTATAAAATAAATAAATATATTTACTAAAAATAACTATTTAATAAAAATATAAACTTCAATTGTAGCAACTTTTATATTGTTATGAAATATTTTTTAAGTCATTTGGTTCTTATTAGCATATTAAGAGGATCAAAAAGTTAATAAATTATACTTTATTGCATATCTCTCCTTTATCCAATTTAGTAATATTAAGATATAAGATTAATATTTAAAAATAGTATTAATATTTTTAAATATCATGAAATATAAACTAATTTGTTTTATAATTCAATATTTTTTTATTTTTATTTAAAAAATATCCAATTTATTATTTTAAGAAGTAATAGATATTATATATTAAAAAATATTTTTAAAATATGAATTTTAAAGGATATTTTTAATATATTTTATCTTTTTATTACTTTTTAATAAAAAATTCTTTATAATTTTAGTTAGTATTATATTAAAAAAATAAAAATAAAAATTTCTTTTACATATATATTTTTTATTAGAATTTTTTTCTTCATCATCAATATAGTCAAAAAAATTTAATTTGTTAATATATTCTATTTTAATAATTTTATTATATATTTTTATTATTAAATATATTTTATAAACTCTTTAAATAATTTTTTCAATATATTAATCATCTCAAAGAAATTAGCCATATAATAATATATTATATAATACTATTATATTAGCCATATAATAATATTTTTTTTTAATCTATACATATTAATATTATAAATATCAATCAATTATGTGAATATATTATTTTTATTATTTTTTTTATAAAAAGAAGGATTTTAAAATAATAATTAAATTTTTTATAAAATTCCTTGTAATTTTTTTATTTTTTTAAATTTTTTTATTTTAATTATAAAATATAAATAAACATACAACCATATTTATTACCAAGAATAAAATAACAATTAAATTATTCCAAAACTTGTATTTGCAAGATTAAAACACCACTTATCTTGCCTCTTTATATATCAAATATCATATATGTCTTATAAAAGCTTTTAAAAGAGGTTTTGAAATGTATAGTATTATGGACACTCCATTCAAATAGAAGAAGATTCCAAAAGTTCAAAGAACTAAAATAAAAGAAGTTTATTTTATATCACAAGCAAGGAGCTCCAATAAGGCACAAGAATAAGACCAAAAGATCTAAGCTAAGCTATAAGGATTGCATTGTTAAGATTAAGGATCCTCTCAACCTCAACTCTTATATATACTAGGTGCAAGGAAGTTCTTTGAAGAGTCTTTTTCATACTTGGAGGTGAAGCAAGGCTAAGATCCTTTTTTGGCAACTTCTTAAAATATCTAAGCTTTTAAGAATCTGCTACAACCATCTAAGATCTCTTAGAACCTTCTAAGACCTTTCAAAATCTTTTTGGAACTTATTAGGGCCTTTTCAAAACCATCAAGAATCTTCTAGAATCAAGTAGAATCTTCTTCTATTGTATGTCTATGATATCACCTCCTTCTTTAGCTCTAAGTTCTATGAGAAGGAATAGACTTAAAATTGATTAAAAGCAAAGAAAGTCAAAAATATGTCACATAGTATCTATTACATACTCAAATTATCTTTTGTAATTTAAAATATTCATTGATCTTTGCAACCAATGATAGTAACTAATGCCTTTTATTATAGACTAAGCTTAGACTTCCATATTTTTGTTGCAAAAATGACCTTTAAAAACTACCTTAAGACATCTTTCATAGACATGTTTTACTTTGATGATAATTGTTATAAAGTTATTATTGATTATTCTTTGGCATCTTCTTGGTTCAAGGGATTCTTTATCTTGAGATCCATAAGATGAAATGCTTTGTTGAAATGGTCTAATTAACATGGTATTGTCCTCTTGACTATCCATATCTAACTATGTAAGTTAAATCAAAGATGTGTAACAATCTTAAGGTGGAATGGGACTACTTCTAGGTTTCTTAGTTTAAATGTATATGAGAGTCGAGCTTTGAAATTTTTAAAATTACTTCTATTCTTCCTATAAAAAAATTTCAAAGTTTAAAATGCATCATATATTGATATGCCAAGTAGAAGTATTATCTAATATATATTATCTTTTTAGATCTAGAAGGATGTTGTCAATGAAATTTTTATACCTTTTGTAATGCATTGACTAAATTTAAAGCTAGCTAGCTTGTTAATATTGCAATTGCACCAACATACAAAATATTCCAATTATCTTTGTCTTAGCCTCAAATCAAGTGTTTCATCTATTTTAAATTTTTTAGGGCTATCTACTACAAGATTGCAATTGTATTCTTCATGATAAGTTTGATTTTTTATAAGATTCTAAAAGAGAGGTATAAAAAATAAGATATATCTTTATGGATGTTGATAGTTTTAATTAATAAGCAATAAAATTAATTTATTTTTAAATAAAAATAGTTCCAATCTTTAATAGTGTAATTTATCAGATGATCAAATAATTTTTATATTATATCAAAGCAACCATATTTTATTGCCAACTTGAAATAGGGGTTGTCTTTTCTCTACAATTCAATTGACTTTTTAGAATGTATTTAATTCTTCTAGCTGAAGTTTAAAGTAGCTTGGATATCAATTATTTGATTTATAAAGTCATTTGCTATTAGATTTTTAGATCTACCAACAAATAATATGTCTAATTTTGAATAGCATCTATAATTGAAATATAATAAAGTCTATTGAAGAGATACATGAACCGTATTATTATAGATAAACTTGGCTTGAGACAAATAAGATGTCTAATTGTGTTTTTGGTAATTGTTGGTACATCTTATGCATTGCTTTGAAATTTGGTTGATTTGCTTTATTTGGCCATTAATTTATGGATGAAATACTAAAAAAAAATTTATATTTATTTAAAAAATCTCAAAAAATAACTTCCAAAATTTCGATACAAATTGCAATACTCAATTTGATAAAATATCCTCTAGCAATCTATAATATTGATAATCATTATCAATAAAGAATTTGGTTAATTTTTTTATATCAGTTATGATCTTTTTGTGAAGAATAATATATGCTATTTTGATAAATTAGTCAATAATTACATATATAATATCAAAAAAACTTGATAATAAGAGATTTGTTATGAAGTTCATTGAAATAGAAGATCACATTTTCTTTGGAATTATTAGCAGTTGAAGAAGCTCATATAAGCAATATCAAGGATTCTTTGATTTAAAACATATGTTGTAAGAGAGGACAAATTCCTTGACAGCTTTCTACATTTGAGGCCACAAAAAATCTTTATAAATGAATTCTAATATCTTATTGAATCCAAAATATCTTGTAATTGGAAAGTCATGATACATTTAGAAAACACAAAGGTGTAATGGTCCTTTTAGGATATATAGATATTTTTCAAAAAAAAAGAGACCATCCGTAAACTTGAATTTATTCAAATCATTATGGATATTGCTAGAATAATATTTAATTTAAAAAATAAAAAGATTCATAGTCAAGATTATATAAACTTGATTAAAAAATAAAGAATCTATTAGAATTGATATAGCAATTGCTCAATCACAAAATTTCTTAAGTTTCAATAATGCTGTTTGTTATTAGTCGTGTAATACTTCTTTTTCTTTTAATATAAGATACAATTGTCTTATTAAAGCATCTAATAATTATTGTTGCTTTTTACAATGATATGTGATTGTGACTTGCCATTTTACTTACTCTTCCAATACTGTATAGAATAAACCTGTAAAAAGGGGATTTGAACACGGGAAAAGACTAAATGCATGAGACACACTATTAAGGTCACACAATTAATTGCTTCTAAATGGTAGAGTCTGATGAACACGTAAATGCTCTAAAATAATCCCGTCCTCTTCATCTTCTTATTGCTACGTAGTTAAGAATACACTTTGTAATACTATCTTTTATAAT
Source organism: Physcomitrellopsis africana (assembly GCA_036785485.1). Lineage (NCBI taxonomy): Eukaryota > Viridiplantae > Streptophyta > Bryopsida > Funariales > Funariaceae > Physcomitrellopsis > Physcomitrellopsis africana. The sequence goes on from JAWRVF010000153.1 coordinate 17,086, forward strand.
TCTCCTATTATAATCTCATGTCTTCCTTCAATTTTATAATGATATCAGGCAATATTGTATTATTTTAATAGATTGCATACAATTGTTTCATATTCCAATCACTGGAAATAACTTCTCACCAATATTTTCTTCTGAAATTAATCATTTTTCTAATATTCTCTTTTGTCTCTCAACTCTCACAACCAATACGGCACAATATTTTTATTCATAATTAAACTTCATTAATATATTTCGTCTTCGACTGCCAATTTGCCATACCAAATTCAATCATCAAACAATTATAATTTCTTATTCATCCATATATGAATAATTTTTTTTATTTTATTACTATATTTCACAATTTATATGATACAATCAATTGGAATGTATTCCAAATTCTCCACTATAATCAAACACAAAAAAAAACAAAAAAAAAGAAGTAGCACCAAGCTTACGCCGGCTCTTAGTTCTCACAGTTGGATTCCAATCTCTTCATTCCTATTCTCTTTATAATAAAACCTAAGACTCCAACCGTCATCTCTCTTACCTTAACCACTTTTTCAACTAACTTTCTTATGTTACTGTCTATATTGACTAGCCAATAGATTAATCATCCAATTTATCATTTTTTAATCCTTATTCTATTATCCAAGATTATTCTATATAGCTTTACTCCTAATTATACAGCGCCCTTGCAAATATAAAATTGATTAAAAAAATATTTTTATTTATGAAGCTGATTCTTTAGATTATTCAATCCGAGGATTTTTCATATGAGGTTTTTTTGAGTTTGGTTCTAATATTAAGTCTTCATCCTCTTGTAATAAATCAATGAGATTACTCTTTAATTAGACTGATGAATCCTTGTTGTGCGCTCCCAATTCCCAAACTTGAGCCTCCAATTGCAAAATCTTGGCATCTTTCACTTCTAATTGGGGCTCCTGTTGCTTCGTCTTCTCCTCTAGTTTACCAATACTTACAAATGGTTGGATAAATACCTGTAGCCAATCAATATTGACTCAATTGCCTTCCAATTTTGCTACTTCAGCCTTCAAGGTACCAATTTCTGCCTGTAGTTTGTCCATTTCAATTCTAAATTGGTCATCCAATTTCAACTTTTTTTGTGCTAGTATCGTTGCCTTCTCTTATTTTGCTTTTAGTTGGCACTTCACCTCCTCTTTTTTCAAATTCCATGTCCTGCAATTTTCTATTAATTCTTATTTTTGATTGTTCAAGATTCATTGAATGTGTTCTTTATCTTTTGTCCAAGCTTCATATTCCTCCACTAATTTTTGCTCCAATAGCAACTTGAATTTTGCCTTTTCCTTGATAATGCAACTTTGTTCGACAATTCTGCACCTTTTCTCTATTATCTCTTTCCTGCTTACTTCCAATTGTTGCCTTAAATTTTCCTCCAACTTACTCATTACAAGCTGTAATTCAAAAATTTGATCCAATATTACTTCCGTGAGGTTCTCTCTTTCTGATATTCCGATATTTAAAACTGGAATTAGAGTCGCCACCTCGATTATTGAGTGAATTGGAACCCGCCCTAGTATAGTCACTAAAATGCCTTCCATTCCACCAATCGACTTGATTTTTTGACTTTGCGCACCACTATCCGTAGACTAGCTATCGGTGCCATCAAACTCTGAATACAATGTTGAGATATTGAAGAGGATATATTTCTCTCCATTATTGGTGATGTTTGACTCAACGTATACGCAATTACGGAGTGCACATAGTTGGAGCAAAATAGGGATGCAAACTTCTCCATCTTTCGCTTGGCTATCATATCCACATGGATTTTGGTTGCTACAAATACTGTCCAATTAAACACCATTCTTTCCAACATTGTCCTGAAGTAAATATATCCATATATAGAAACCTAATTTAATTATCTTTTCTTTAAAATTTTATTAAGTTCTTTCTTTCTTCTTACCAATCTACGTTTTTATATACTTTAGGAAAAATTTCTCACTTTCTTTCTTTTTCTTTGGTTGAAATTTTATTTTATATTTAATCTTAACTTTAACTTTGATCTAGCCTTGAAACTTTCTTTTATTTCTTTTATCTTTTTTCCAATCTTAGATTTTAATAGATTCAGGGTTATATTTGTAGATATAAGGAGTTTTGACTTTGAGGTTGAATTTAGGATTTTACCAAGGATAAATAGTAGATTTGGATGTCAATAGTCGGCTACCATTAATAGTGCTGACTTGGAGGATTAGATTTGGGGTTTTTATAACTTTAAACTATTAATTGTTGACTTGGACTTTGAAGACCTTGGCTGCGACTTCTTTGATGAGCTCAGAGGAGAAGAAGACGGGGTTTTTTGACAAATCCAGAGAAGTATGCAGAGAGAGCTTCTTCTTGACATGAGTTTAGGTGGTAGAAACGCATGATTCAGAGCTTAGATGAGAGAGATATGCTTGTTTGAACTTAGACTACTAATATGACATCTATTGTCACTTTTCAAGGTATATTAGAAGTTTTAAGATACTAGCAAGAAATCAAAAAGTTGGATTAGAAACTAGACTTCAAGCTATACATTTTATATCTAAGAATTGATAGAAATAAGTTTAGAATGAGTGAGTTATGGCTAGTTAAACCTAGCAAACTAAACTGGGATTTTGAAGAAGTTAGATAAATAGAAGGATTTGCTTTAAGCTAGAACTTGAGTTTCAAGAAGAATTTGAAGCTCATTTTTTGTGTACATATTACTTATACTATAAAGAGTCTATGTCTAAAATCTCATATCAATTGAGACTTTGATTAGGGAGTAATGGCAAATTTATTCTCAAATATCTAGGATTTTGACTTTTAAAAATATCTGCCAAGGATTTGGTGTTATCTAACGATCGGCAATGAATTCACAATTCAAAAATTATGTGACAATGTTCAAAGGTATGAGATATGTTTTTCCGAGTTTTGAGCTTATTTGAATGGCTGGATCTTAAATTATGAATTTTCAAGTTTCGGATTGAGATTTGACTTTTAAAAGTATCTGCCAAAGATTTGATGATATCTAATGATCAGCAATGAATTCATGGCTCAAAATTTATGTGACAAAGATCAAAGGTATGAGATATGTTTTTCCAAATTTTGAGCTTATTTGAACAGTTGGATCTTAAATTATGAATTTTCAAGTTTCTAGTTTGGTTTTTATTTATATAATTACTTGCTAATATTTTGATGATATCTGGTGATCGGTAATGAATTCACGGTTGAGAATTTTTGTGAAGATGACTAAAGAAGTAAACTCTATGCTTCCAAAATTTGAACTTATATAAACAGCTGGATTTTGATTTATAAATTTTCAATCTTCTAGTTTGTTGATTTATTATACGCATGGTTTTGTGACTATAAAAGAAAAATTTAAGAAAGTTTGTGCATATTGGATCCAACTTGATTGTAAAGAGGGACCTTGCATCTACTTGAAGCGGACTTTTGCCACGACAACGTTCCGATTATAGCAAACAGTAACCATTTGAATATGTATGTGGTATGTTGATTCAAGCCTAGCTGCTTCTGAAAGAACCATATCCACTCCATAAGCTCCGGTGTAAGCGCCTCCACCACCTTCCAGCCGTGATTCTTCTCCAATGACGATATACCACCTTTAAAATAATTACCTGGTCTAAAGTCACTAGATACTTTGACATCCACTGCAAGCTCACCAATCAATAGATGTAGTATCGTTTGTAAGGTATCCTCATCTATCTCGATAATTGTCTCCTTTACTATATTTAAACCATCATTTGGATTGTAGTTTGCTATATATTCTGCCACCAATTCCACATCAATTGGTGGCAAATTATCTGATCCTCACAGAAACGTATATAATTGTGTGTTTCTAAAATCTCTCTACCTTCGTGGGGACCAACATATTTCCAATTTCATTGGCTCTATGTTGGTGATCACCACTAAAGATGGCAACTCTAAATTATTCTTATTTCTTACATTTCAAATATTTTCCTCTCTGTCTGAAGCTCTCTTTGACCTTTCCATTGACATTATGGACTACGATTTGCTTCTCATTCCTTACTCACGCTAATACTATTTTTGCTTACTAAAGTAAATTCTACATTCCAATACATACGCTTCATACAACAATGTTTAAAAACTTCCACTAAATGCCCCACTTCTAATCTTTTACTCAGGATCTGAATCAACAATCCCTAATCTAGTGTATTGTAATCTTACATGTGATTTTCCTGACTAGGCAACATTAATATCCAAAACTAATCATTAGCCATCTTTTCTAACAATCATGCACATACAATATAGGTGATTTATCATTAAAAGGTACACCTTCTTCCCTCTTATTTTTAAAATTCGTCTTGGATTTTGTATAATAAAATCATAATTGATTTCTATTGATTTGTGTAATAATATGAATATCCATAAAATCTTTCAATTGAATTAAACCATTAAGAAAGGCTTCTACTATTCAATACGGTCTATACCAATAGACTTGGAATTTCTCTGGAAAATTGTGAAATCGGCTATCATAAAGAAGCACTAGATTATTGGACATAAAAGATTTGAGATGTAATTTACTATCATTATAACTCTTGTGGCGATGCTGTGTAGCTTCCATAGTAAAAAGAGCCATAATCTGAACTTCATCCAATTTTTTCAATTATACTAACCAATATTGAAAGGATTTATTATTACCAAGTCGTTTATCCAACGCAATTCTTAAACTCTGAACTTCCAATTCAATTGGTAATATTGCCTCTTATATATATACCAATTGAAATGACGTGGAATTAGTAGTTACTTTATACGCAATATAATACGCCTACAAAACTGCAAATAATTTTGTATCCCAATCCGTTTTTGCACCACACACAGTCTTAGTTAAAACTTTATACAAAATACCATTGGTCTTTTCAATCTACCCATTGGCTTGAGGATGATATGGGATTTTTTTTCGTTGTTTGATCCCATATTTATCCGTTAAGATTGCAGTCGTAGCATTAATAAAGTAGGTTCCGCGATCACTAACTAATTCTTTGGAACACCCAAAGAAAGTGATAATATTCTCATATAAAAATGTGGCAATTGTATTGACATTATCAATTTTTTGTGCCACCGCCTCAGCCCATTTTGTTACATAATCAATCGCTATTAAAATATATCTTTTCTGTCCACTTTGTGAGGCTAGTGCGATTGATCCTGCAAACTCAATAGGTTTAGGATTTAGGATTTAGAGTTTAGGATTTAGGATTTAGAGTTTAGAATTTAGGATTTAGGATTCATTTGGTTTGAGTAGTACTATCATTAGCAAAGTACCCACCATAACTATCTAAGTGACATCCATCTAATATGATACATACTTCACTTTGAAATATACAATGGCGTAATATTCCATCTTTTCCTTGCTTATATAAAGTATCACCTATCATGGTATATAGAGCACTTTTCAAAATTAGATGCAGTTTAAATTTTTTGATATAAGTAAGCAAGAATATTTGAAATATCAAATATTGAATCAATTCACTATATTTTGATGAAATTACATCCATGGCAAATAATTTTGTATCAAAAAGTGCATCATTGATAGGTTCATTTTCTAATATATTGGTCAAACAAGATAAATGGTCCGCATTGGCATATTTCTTTCTTAGTCGAATATTAATAATAAAATTAAATTCTTAAAGGAGTAACATCCATCAAGCAATGCATCCATTTAATTGAGATTTATTGACTATATATTTAAGGGCATCATGATTGACATGAAATACAAATGGATAATTAAGCAAGTAATGCCAAAATTTTTGTACTAAGTAGATTATATCCAAGGCTTCCCGTTCAGTAGTAGTGTAATTTTGTTCTGCATCAATAAATTATTGATTAGCATAATATATTGGATGATCCAAATCCTTTTCATCTTTTTGACTTAATACAGATCCAATAGCAACATTAGATGCATCAATATAAATACGGAGTAATTTTGTCCAATATGATACAGCAAGTACTAGTGCAGATATCAGTTTGCGCTTCAATTCTTCAAACGCAAGTATATATTTTTCGGCCCAAATTAGAATAGATCCATGTGATGGTGGTTTTTTTAAGAGATTAATTAAAGATTAACATATGACTACAAATGAATCAATAAATTGCCAATAATAACTGATATGGCCTATAAAATCACGAATATCCGATATTATTTCTGACTTTGGTAAGACCGATATACGACTAATTTTATCTTGATTAGTAGCAATATGAGCCACAAAAATAATATGTCCCAAAATCTTTCTCAAGGATATACCAAATTGATACTTCTTAGAGTTCAAGGATATCCCATACTTATCACATTGATCCAAATTGCCAATTATCGTACAAAAATATATAAAAATTATCTAAAAATATATCTATCGATAATTATAAATAATCTTGAAATGCTTGTATTATTATCCTTTGAAATATGGCTGAGACGTTATATAATCCAAATAGCATCACCTTATAAGCAAATGTGTTCCAATCCATAATAAAAGTAGTCTTTAATTGATCCTTTGCTGTAATTTTAATTTAATTGTAATTCAAAAATCCATCCAAAAAGGAGTAACATTCATGTCCGACTACTACGTCTAATATATTATTTGTAAAAAATAAAAAAAATAATCTTTCTTAATAGCCATATTTAATTTATGGAAGTCTTGACAAATTTGGATTTTTTCATTCTTCTTTGATATTATCACAATTAATGAAATCCATTCATTATATAGTACTCGATATATAAAACCCATGTCTAAAAGTTTATCTACTTCTTCTTTTACTATGAGGAAATATTTTAGATTAAGGCAATATTGTCTTTGATGAACTAGTGTAGCATCCTCCTCTAAAGTAATTCGATGCTCACAAACTTTGGCAAGAATACCTTTTAAGTTTGCATACGGCCAAGCAAAAGTAGATTTATGACTTAGAAAGAAATCTTTCCAATTTTTTAGCTCTATATCCATAATATCGATATATATTTTGATAATCTGCAATATTGCATTGTTGCCCAAGTTAATAGATTGGCATACAGATTCCGCAACAATCCCTGATTTGATTTTTCTCTCTTGCTCTGAATCCTTCATATGATCCGACAAATTAGAATTATCAAATTTTGATTCTAATGTATTAATTTTATTAATCGTAGAATTATTCATCCAATTGGTGATAGCACAATCAGAGTTCATTTTATCCTTTAAATATATTAAATATTTTTTTGGTCCTCCATATTGATATAATATGCCTTGCTTCTGCATGTGAATTGGGTCATCACCAACTTGTATAAAATTGGTAATTTCATCATACTTCGCATCAAATTGACCCTCATCATCAAATGTTGCCTCAAAACTCAAAATTTGAGATTTTCTATGATATTGAACTGGGTACATTTGTAAAACAATCTTTTCTCTACTCCTCCTAATAATCAACATTCTATAGCTCTTAGCTTTGATTTGATATAGCCATGATCAATTCAATAAAATTGGATATAATAATGCAGAATTTTATAATCAAAAAATAATATAATCAATCTTATATATGATTCCAAAAACAATAGTATCAATATTGGGAAGAATATCTATAGGCTTTATACAATTGTGATTAGCCATTCTCAATACCAAGGTCGTGAATAACAACTGAGCTAATTCCAAATGTTCTATTGTATCAGCAGTCATTAAATTCACGCTAGAATCTCTATCTACTTGAACTCTGGAAATGATACTACCATCAATGGATACATCAATAGCCGATGTGCTCGAATTGGGATTCACATTAACTTCATGAATTATTTTATTATGAGCTCTACGTTGTCGTGGTAGAGAGAATTTGCCTCAAGAAAGCACTCGGCTTCTGGCTGCAACTAAATATTCAACCAAGATCCAAAATAATAAAATCCTCAAATTTATATAAAGTCTTTATTTTAGGGCTATCACACCCAATACATAAGTTTTATTTTACAAAAACACTTAAACTATAACAAAATAATCTAAACCCTCATTAATCCGTAGGAGGGGAATTTTTTTCAAACTTCATCAACCTATAACTCTTAATCTAATCGTACAAATTTACTAACATTTTACACGAAGTACTAATGTGCTCTTAACAACTAGTACAACAAGTTTCAACTATTGATTTTTTATCAATCTTTAGATATCGTAAAAACCCTAACAATAGTTTCAAACCCTTATTTACAAACACTTGTGTACTAAATTCTTCATATCTCACAAATCCAATGTCCAAATGCTATGAAGCTTTAATGTATAGCTTTTCAATACAAAGATTCACCTTTTTAAAAAATTTTAGACAAAAATTCGTCCGAAAACTCAAGATATGGCAAAACCCATCACTATGAATAAAATGGCCTACTTACTACCTTGGAATTCAATCTGCTATATTTGACTCCCAATAACTCCTTCTTTAGAACTTCAAATGTAATAATTCTTCCTTATCAAATGTAGATCTTGAAACCCCTTCTTCAATTGCACCTCTCGATCTTCAAAAGCTTCCATACAACTCCTCCAATCCTCAAAAGTGTGGCAGTAGGTACAAATTGCACACCTTAACTTCAAGCGCCTACTTCTCCCTCATAAAAACTCCAAATCTTTCAATTTTTATACCAAAATTGTAGTCCAAAAAACAAACTTTCTAACCCTAGTCTTTGATTTTCGAATAGCTTCCTTAAAGTTGCCAAAACCCTTCTTCTTGTTGTAGGCAGCCTCCTCAAAGTCTATTGGAGATGACCATTGACCAATAAGAATGAAGAACTTCATCCCTTGTCTTTATTCATCCTCACTTTATCTTCATCCTTCCAAATAGGCCTCTTAGTAGTTTAATTCTTCTTCTTTGGACCCCAATTGCCTCTCAAGGCTTTATACTAAATATTTAGGTTCTATATAATTTAAAAGCCATAATCAAACTAAATAAAAATCTAAAATAAATTTTTTTACACCAACCCCTTTTAATTTATTTTACTAATCATTCTAACACATATTTAAACCTATAAACATATTATACATTTTGAGTGGATTTTACATACTGTAAGCAATTATAGTACGACAACGTCATATTAATGAAGAATTCAATGTAGAGCGACATTCTGGCGTGACTGCTAACAATTGCTTCATTAAAATTGAAGGTTTAATTTCATCCAAATTTTTCAAAATATCATATGGTTTCATATTAGTATTGATTCCTAAGGCCTTTTTCTTTTTTATGGATTTCAATTTAATCCTTTAAGATAATTTATCTTACTTTATGGAATTTAAAATTGGAATTACTAAATGAACTTTGTCGGAATGCTTGTTCATAATAGGATCTTTTAATGGATAAGATAGTTCTTAGAAATTTATAGATATTGGTATTGATTTATGTTGAACTAACATCTCAATACTAGGGATATCATCGGATTGCATAGATGGACCAGGTCCCAATATTGGTAATATCTTCAGTATTGATATTGGATTTGGAATTCCCACCATTGAATTGAATGGGTCTTTTGTAGTTGGTACATCTAATTATGAAATGGGATCTTTTTCTTTTTGCTAGGCCCAGATAAGTACTACATGGACGCATGCCACTTGATTTATTGGAAAATCTTGAAGGCTTGATTATTATTCTCTATTTTATTATGCAGCTGGATACGTTGATCTTGGTTATTAAAATTAAACAAAGCATTGCACTGTTGATATGTATGTCTCGACTACTTATAATTTCCATAGATTGGAGCGTATTCATTGTTGGCTCTTGAATTGAGACATTCAGTAGCATAGTATCATAATTGCTTACAACAGTAACATTAAAGTGGTCTTTTTTTTATCCCATCAAGGATGTTGGGTGTTTCTACTAATATATATTAGCTGGGCTTGTTCCAAGTTGGATGAATAAATGATTCCAACTGACCAATTGGTATTGTAGAATGTGAAATTGGTTTGTAAATGGATAGATATTGAAAATATCCTTGCTCATTTTACACAATACCTTGAGGATTGGGACTATATTCTTAGTTATACTCCAAATTTTGAAAATTAGAAAAATTTCTATTTTATTTATTTGAATGATTCTCCCTCCAGCCAAACCTATTTTCAATTTGGACTTGATTAACATCCCACAAAGTCGGTTGAATCATGGTCTGATTACTGACCTGTTGTTGCTTTTGTAAATTCCAACAATTGGTAGTGATATACTTACCTCTACAAAATGTACATTATATAATCATTTGAGGTGGTGAAGAATATTCTATTATCAAATGGCTTTGTCTTTTACAATTACTGCACCAAATATTGGATTGCATATTAGTCAATTTATGCCTCTTCTCCTTATCTTTTACCAGATTAACAACCAATTTGTCCATCTTTTTTATCAAAGTTAACAATAATTCTTTATTTGAATCTTTTAATACTAATTCATTAGATAATTCTTTTATAGATACTAGATTTTGATATGGGGAGTATGGAGAATACGGAACTGTAGTTGTTGGTAGTATTGCCTGCAATAAGACAACATTAATTATTTTCTATGGATTAGCATTAAGATTTGTGCCATAATCAACCATTCTTGGATAACTGCCCATTGTTTCATTTTAGGTTGGCATTTGATAAATTCTTTGAGATGGAATCATTGTAGCTCCGATGGTTAAGAATTGATCATAATGACATTCTTCTCATATCTTAGCTTGGTCAAGTGAAGAAGCAATAGTAATCGGTTGAGCCTCCTTCACAAATATTTTCAATTTTGGTGGATATAGTCAATTAACTAATATAGACAAAACAAACAACTCCAACATATAGTTATTTAGCCATTTACAAAGAATATCTGCTACTTGGCCATATGATTGTACCACTTCTCTTGGTGCCATTCTATTATTCATTAATCTTTCCCTGAGATATTCTTCAAATCCTATTGGTCGAAAATAGGTTAAATATATTTTTTTCAATGCCTCCCAATTAGGAAATTGACCTACGGGTTGGCAATTATATCATTCAAATGCCATATCTTTCAAGGTTGTTGGCAGCCATCTCAACCAAATATCTTTAATTCTACCATTATTGGATATACATGTAGTCAAGAATTGAGACAAATGTTGATTTAGATGTGCTCCTGGCAAACCTCTAAAGGTAGGTGATGGGGCTATGCTAGTTGTACGATCGCCCACCGCATCCATTTGGACTGTAATCGGGACTGTTAGACTCCCTATCACCATTGAAGATGACAATGTTTTACTCAATTTTTTATTAAAATAAATACTACCTTCTTCAATTATTTTTTTTGGACTTCTAGGCCTTTGTAATTTATTATTATTATCCGCAAATAATTTTATTGATTGAAGTTGAAGTAAAAATGATGGATTTTAAAACATGCTAAACTGGCCCTTAATAGCAAGTAATTTATGCCATTTTGAAGAACTAGTCTTGTTAAAATCGACTGTATCTATTATTGGAAAAGTATCCAATAGAATATCCAAATCTTCTGTACTATATTCTCTTTCCATTAATGGGCTCAAAAGATATGCTAGACTGTTGTTTGAATTACTTGCAAGTATTCTTAATAATTTCTTTAATGATATATATGACTGAAATATTAAAGATCTTTGTTGTTTTGAATATGCTCGAATGTGCCGATAGGCATGTAATCATGGTTTAATCCAATTCTAATGATGCTTCTTTTTTAGATTCTATTTTTGTTCGTCTCGCAATAAATTTCTTGCTTGTGCTCTCTCCTATCTTCTTTTCAATAGGCGTATTTTTTTCAATGCAATTTTTTCATTTTTATTAACTAAAATCTTTCATCATATCTCTGAAATTGCTTTCTATCTCGAATTTAACTACACATTTGGCTTCACTTTCAAACCGGTACCAGTTTTAGAACCTCTTCATATAACATTCAAAAACTATTTGTTTAGCAATTAATTCTTAATACTCAAAACTATTCTCATTCCCTAGCAATGTTGCTAAAATTAAGATCTGTTGTTTTACTTATTCTTCTAATACTACCTAGAATAAACTTATAAAAGGAGGATTCAAACACAAGGAAAGACTAAATGCATGAGACACATTGTTAGGGTCATACAATTAATTGCTTTTGAATGGCAGAGTTTGATGAATATATAAACTCTCTAAAACAATCCTATCTTCTTCATCTTCCTATTGCTACGCAATCAAGAATACACTTTATAACACTGTCTCCCATAATTCTTCTATTATAATCTCTTGTCTTCCTCCAATTTCATAATGACATCAAGTAATATTGCATTGTCTTAATAGATTGCATACAACTGCTTCACATTCCAATTATTGGAAATAACTTCTAATCAATATTTTCTTCCAAAACTAATCATTTTTTCTATATTCTCTTTTATTGCTCAACTCTCATAGCCAATACGGCACAACATTTTCATTTACAATCAAACTTCATTTGTATATTTTGTCTTCGGCTGTCAATTTGCCACACCAAACTCAATCATCAAACAACTACAATTTCTTATTCATCCACATATGAATAGAATTTTTTATTTTATTATTATATTTAATAATTTACATGGTATAATCAATCAAAATATATTTGGGATTCTCCACTATAGTCTAATACAAAAAAAAAAAAAATAGAAGAAAGAAATAGCACCAAACTTATTTCGGCTCTCAATTCTCACAGTAGGGCCCAAATCTCTTCATCCCTATTCTCTTTATAGTAAAATCCAAGACTCCAACTATCATCTCTCTTGTCTTAACTGCTTTTTCAATTAACTTTCATATGTTACCATCTATATTGGCCAGCCAATGAATTAAACATCCAATTTATTATTTTTTAATCCTTATTCTACTATCTAAGATTATCTATCTATTCTACAGTGATATTGAAGTAAAAATGAGACAAAGACATGTTCTAATGGATTTAATATAATATAGAAGTTTGCAAATTCAAAAAAAAATTGGACATCATGTATCAATTTTAAAGTTATGTAATTGCTAATGGTCTTAATCTTCTTCAAAACCATCATTAAGCCTTTATTTGAAATGATATAGCCAAAGAATTCTACTTGGGATTCATAAAATATGTATTTTTTTAATTTAGCATACAATCTAATATCTTATAGTCTTTATAAGATAAGACAAATATATCTTTTATATTTTTTAGAATGTTAGAATAAATCAAGATGTAGTCTAAATAATATATAAAAAAATCATCAAAAAAGTCAAAAAATATATTATTCATCAAATTTTGAAAAATAGTTGGAATATTTGTAAGACCAAAAGGCATGACATTATATTTGAAATGTCTATATCTTGTACAAAAAGTGGTCTTTTATTTGTCCCTTTTTTTTTATGCATATTAGATTATAAGCTCCACACAGATCTATTTTGGTATAGATCTTAGCTTGACTCAATTAATCAAAGAGTCCAAATATCAATGGCAAAGAATAACAATTTTTTATTATCACTTTGTTGAAATCATAATAATTGATACACTTCCGTAAAGATCCATATTTTTTTCTTCACAAAAAATATAGATGTACTAATAAAAGATTTTGAATATCAAATATAATTCTTTGCTAAATTCTTATTAATATATCCCTTTAATGTTATAAGCTTGTTCTATGCTAAGTTATAAATTGAACCAAAAGGTGATTATACACCATCTTGAAGATCAATAGTACAATCATATGGATAATATTTTGGTAAGATATTTATATTCTTATTTTCAAATACATCTTTAAAATCTTTATATTCTTTTGAAAAGATTGTTAGAGTATTCACCACTTTAATATTAAAGCTACATAAACAATAGAAAGAGTGTCTTTTTTTATTGTTCTTATAAAAGTTCTAGCTCCAATAAAGAAAGACTTTATGGTTTTAGATCTATAAGATGTATAGTGTTTTCTATCACATTTAGTAATAATAGGTTGTGATATTTTTAAAAAAATTATTTTATAGAATATTTAATATATATAAAGATTATATCTTTTAAATAAAAAAATTCCTAAAGTGATAGAGTTAGATGGAGACCTAATAATATTAAATATAATATGGCTTCTATGATTCTCTAATGTTATTTCTAATAGATTGGTTTCATGAGTGACATCTCCAAAAATAAAAATTGACTATCTATAATCTCTACATAAACAATCTTAGATTTTTTAAAAATAAAAATTTTATAGATTTTAAAAAATCATGAACTAATAAAATAAGCAGGGGCTTTTGAATTTACTGAAGCAAAGATTTTGAATTTTTGAGCATCCAAATATATTGATATGATAAAGCAATAAAAAAGATTTAATGATAATATAAGATCTTTTTTAATTATAGAATAGAAAAATCTAGCTACACAATCTTTAGTGTAATTAGATGTCCTTGTTTTCTTACAAAACATTTGGTATTGTAGCTGCACTTTTCATTTGATATGTATCTCAATGCTTTTTGTAGCAATTATTAGCCTTATAGCTAGGTTCTTTTTAATACAAATACAAGCTATAATTTTTTTTTATCCTTCTTTTTTTATTTAAAAAAGAATTTAAAGTAAATTATATCAATCTGTATATCTTTTACTTCCAATTATTTATTAAAGTTAGAAGATGTAAAAGATGTCAAGTAATTGGTATAAAGTAGTGGTACAAGTAATAAAAATTTATCTTGTTGATATTAAAATAGTTGATTATTACACTTCATAACTTGGTTAATGGCTTTACTAAGAATTTAAGAATCAAATATAGATAGTAATAAATCATTTATATCATCTTATAATTTCCAATAAAACTAATTTATTAATGCATCTTCATCCCAATTGATATTACTGTCAAGGATATAAAACACGAACAATCAAAGTATTAAAATATTCTTGTGTCACGTTGTCGGGTAGAGAGAATTCGCCTTGGAAAAACGCCGGGTTCCTAGCTGCTATTAGAACTAGCAGGGAACATGAGAGGAAGTCGTGCAAGTATGTTCTATACTTGCACAATATTTATTCAAGTTTTCAAGTTATACTTGTATTATACTTGTACAAGTCTTGTACAAATATAAAGTATAAATACTTGAATAATACTTGTATAAATACTTATATAATACTTGTATAAATCCTTGGTATAATACTTGTACAAATACTTATACAAATATTATGTATAATACTTATAGAATACTTGTAGAATACTTTTATAAATACAAGTATATATACTTGTATAAAAGGTATAAGCAAAGTATGTATGTATTCAAGTATACCTCAAAATACAACCGCATATGAGGAATACAAGTTATACAACAAGCTGAAATTAAATAAATCACTAAAAATTCATCCAAAGGTCTAATCAAGCGTGCTTATAGCCTATAGAAAGCCAATAATCCATTGTAAAACATATCAAAATTTCACAAATAGATGACTTACCATTTAAAAGTTATGGCTAAAAGAAGTAGGCGCTAAAATTTCCAAGCAAATGCAAAGGCAGCAAAGCTCCTCTTCACTTCAGCCTTTGTTGTGATCACTTCCCTTCTCCAAATTGGACATGCAATAGCTTTTTAGAAAGCTCACTCCATCATCTAACTTGTTCTAAAATTTCGCATGCATGCCTCTCAAACTCCAGATTTTGTAGCTAGTTGATTCTACTCTTCAAACCCTAGCAACAATTTTCCCTCTTTGACACTTCACGGCTCATAAAACTTTCATCAAAGCTCCAAATGTATTGATTTTTGTTTTTGTGGAAAGCTTACATAAGCTACTATAAGCACCTAAAATATCAAAAGGATTGAAGAGACTGTCCGACTTGGGTGGTTGAACAAAGTCTCTGCCCCTCTTCGTCAGGTGGCAGCAAACCCTTTCCCACTCTCAAGCTTACAACTTTTGCTCTCCAATTCGAAATGCTACAAGAGATGTCTTGATAGAAAGCTAGCACAATTTTCCACACTCTCTATAAATTTCACTAAGAAAGAATTGAAATCAAGCTTGCAGTGGCAGCTCGAAGTTTCTGCCTCTCTTCGTCAGGTGGCAATAAATCTCACTCTATTAAAACAAGCATAATTGTTTGCTCACAACTCCAAAACAAGCAAGTGAGTAGGTTCTAGAATCCTCACAACTTGAAGAATACACCTACGAATTTTCATTACAAACGCTTTTATATCCTCGGAGCTATCTCTCTCCAAAGTTCACTATTCAAAACTGCCTCCTTTTTCTCGGTCTAGCAAGAAGAGTATATCTCCCTTTCTTTCCATATTAGACTATGAGACGCCCACATGGGCAACCAAATCCTATTGGATAGGCCTTATTCACCCCATGCTCTTCTTTCTTATCCCTCACAAGGTCCATTCTACCTCAAAATCAACAAGAAAGATAAAACAACCTTTACTTTTCTTCTAATTATAAAAGAGTCTATTCTAGGATATAAATAAGATAGTAACAAAACAAATAGCCATCTTAATTCACTAACTAAGTAGCTATAATAAATCCTCTCCTTATAATATCTTCTAAAATAACCTCTAACACTCACACATGTATTAACAATAAATATAAGATATATAATATTTTTATATACTGCACATAAATGTAGTACGACAACGTGAAAGGAATAAAGAATCATTTAAAGATAGTATAATATTAAACTAGAATGGCTATTGTTATTAAGGATACAAGAATATAAAACAAGAAACTTAAAATTAGGACAAGGTTTCAAAAAGAAACCAACAAGAACTTGAATTAAATAGATGAGTACACGAACAACACCAAAAAAAAGTGAATTAGAATTCCAAGAGATGTGTTGTCGAGATTGAAGAACTCTTCAACCTCAATCCCTATATATACTCCTCTCTAGGATGCTTTTTAAGTAGCTTCCATCAAATTAAGAAGCTTCTCAAGAAGCTTCTACCAACTCAAAAGCTTTTTGAGCTCCTTCCACTAACTAGAAAGCTACTTGAGCTCCTTCCACTAATTAAGAAACTTTTGAATCGACTTTCACTGATTAGAAGCTTCTACAATGTTTTAGAAGATTTTATAAACTTTCAAAATGTATGTCACTAATATCATTTCTTTTTCTAGTGATAAGTTCCAAAAAGAGCTCAAACTTACTACATATGTAAGAAATCAATAATACACTATATTAATGAAGCTCTATATTTTGTTCTTCATTTTTGAGCAATGGATTTTATTGGTTCTCAAAGAAATCACCTATAGCCTTCAACTAGTACTCCCATTGTTGAAACATCTCATTTAAGGATCTAATCTTTATTGTGGCCTTCAAAACATTCTCCAAATAAGATCTCAGGACTAAAAAGATTCACCTTTCTAAACTCAAGCAATATCACTAAAGCTCAAGCATTAAAATGAAGACTTATACAATTGGATCTTACTTCTAATGGCTCCAATTGAGGTCATATTTGGCGTTGAAATGTATTGTCTTCACTTTGCTCAATTGAAGGCTGTGAAACTACACTGGTTTATTTAAAGTTTGTATGGCAAGTGAATCTTTTGAATATTATTCTCTCAATGCTTGAAGGTTTGACATAGTGACTAACTTGCTTCTACTACTCTATTCTATCTTGGAATAAATGACTACATATAGATGAAGGCTTTAGTTTAATTCTCCTCTTCTTATGAGTATTCCTTGAATCTAATCTTCACTAAGAAGTTATTATCAAATATGCTTAGATTTGTAGGGATAGAGTCGATAAAATTCTTGTAGCTTTTTAGGCACATTGGCAAGATTTGTGGTTGATTCCCATGTGCGCTCATTAATGTCATAGCCCCGCCATTAAATAAGATATTCCAATTTGCCCCACCTTCGTTGTACATCAAATATCTTTTCAACTTTGTATTCTTTGTGGTCTTTAATTTCAATATTAGGCGGAAATTTTTGTATCTTTCTCAAAATATGCAACTCCTTATAAGGTTCTAAAAGACAAGCATGAAAAATTAGATGTATCTTCATAGCAGATGGTAATTCTAAGCAATATATTACTAGATTGATTTGCTTTTGGATAGAAAATGGTCCCAACCTTTGATAGTCCAACTTATCGTATGGCCGCTTAGTCTTAATATTCCATTGAAGAAGCCATATCTTATCTTCAATATAAAAAATAGACGATTGATTTCTAAATTTATTTGCAAATACCTTGTAAGTATCTTGAGGTGCTTGTAATTAAAGCTTCAAGGTTATTTGGTGTTGTGATAGCTACTTTACAAATCCTTCAGTCCCTAGATTATTGTTCTTTAGCGTATCCTACAAATCAAGCTTTGGATGATATCCATAGTTGGAATAAAATGGTATTTATTGAATTGAAGCACGAATAGTATTATTGTATGTAAATTCCACTAATGTTAGATTTGAGGTCCAATCATCTTGTTGATAGTTAATACTGCATTGTAAATACTGCTCCAATACTTGATTAACTTCTTCTATTTGGCTGTCAATTTGAAGATGGAAAGTTGAAAAAAGTTTAATATCCACCTTTAATATTTCAAAAAGACACTTTTAGAACTTAGATATGAACTGGGATCCTTAAGCAAATATGATATCATTTGATAGGCCATGATATTAATATATATTGTAGAAAAAGAACCTTGCCATTTCTTCACTAGACACAATTTTTTTGCAAGGGATGAAATGAGCCATCTTTATGAGTCGATCAACCACTATAAAGATATTATCTAATGAATTGGATGGCGATAGATCTGTAATAAAATCCATTGAGATAAAGGACCATGATCATCTTAGAATAGGTAGGGGTTGTAAAAGTCCATAAAGGTGATGTCGAGGATTTTTGGACCTTGAACAGATCTTGCAAGAGAGCACAAAGTCCTTCACTACCTTCCACATCTAAGGCCACTAAAAATCTCAAGAAATAAGTTCCAAAGTCCTGTTGAATCTAAAATAATTCACAATGGAAAAATCATGGCGAGATTGAAGAACGCATAGTTATGTTTGTCCTTCCGGGATATACAAACATTCTTCAAAGTATAGAAGGTCTTTGTCAAATTTGAACTTACCAACATTTTTTTTCAAGTGATATTTAACATCAAAGACCAAAGTATCATTAGTGGTTGCAATATATACTTCATTAAGGAAACTAGAATTGATAGGCTCCAATGTAATAGTGGTACAAAGATGGAATTGCTCTAGTTTTATCAAAATTATATATTATTGATCAAACGTCGCTTCTCCTATCCTTGATACAAGATATGATCTCTTTGATAGAACATTAGACAATCCTTGTTGCTTCCTAGGCTGATAAATGATCATAAAGTTAAATCAATATAGTGACATATTCCATCGAGCTTGGTGGCGATTAAGAACCTAAGCTGACATAAAATATTCTAAATTCTTGTGGTGTGTATATACAGTCACAGGATGTATTGTTCTTTCAAGAAAATGATGTCATTCTTGAAAAAAATCCACAATAGCAAGAAGCTACTTATCGTGGATTTTATAATTAATTTTGGCAGTAGAGAACTTTTGAAAATAAAATACAAGAGGATAGAATTTGTTGCCTATATCCATTTGTAAAAGTACGACCCCTAATGCAAAATCTGAAGCATTATCTTTCAAATAGAATGCCTTTGTAAAATCTAGATGCACTAATATTGGAGTTGTAGTAAACGCCATCTTAAGGTCTTGGAATGCCTTCTCCACTTGAGGCCTCTATTCTAACTTGTCCTTATATATCAATTGAGTAAGAGAGGCGGCAACTTGAGAATAATTTTTTATGAAGATTCAATAGAAGTTAGTTAATCCAAGAAAATATTATATGTATGTTATAGTCTTTGGAATGGCCCATTATATAATTGCTTCTACTTTCTTAGGATCTATCATCAAACTCTCAATAGATATGATATATTCTAAAAATTCAATCTTAAGTTGATGAAATATACATTTTTTTGATTTGGCATACAAACTTGTATCTTACAGCTATTGTAATACCAATTTGACATGCCCCTTGTGTTCTTCTAGATTTTTCAAGTAGGTCAAGATGCCATCAAGATAGATCACCACAAACTTGTCCAAATACTTTCAAAAGATATCATTCATTAAATATTAAAAGATAGTGGATACATTTGTTAATCCAAAGGGCATGACATTATATTCAAAATGTCCATATCTTATCTAAAATGTGGTCTTCCATTCATCTCCATCCTTAATCCATACCAGATTATATGCTCCACAAAGATCTATCTTAATATAGATCTTCGCTTAGTTGAGTTGTTTCAAGAGTCTTGAAATTAATCATAGTGGATAACGATTCTTTACCATTATTTTATTCAATCTTTGATAATCAACATACATACGTAAAGAACCATCTTTCTTCTTCACAAAAAATATAGGTACACTTACTAAAAACTTTGAATGTTTGATGAAGTTCTTTGCAAGATTTTTATCAATATAATCTTTTAATACCAAAAGTTCATTTTGAAAAAGATTATAGATTGGACCAAAAGATGGTTGCATTCCTTCCTGAAGATCTATAGTACAATCATATGGTCGATGCTCTAGCAATATATCAACATTTTTTTTTAAAAAAAATATCTTAAAATTTGTTATATTCTTTTGGAATACTTGGCAATGAAATAATATCTTCTTTAATTGGAGTCACATAAATAACAATTGGTATACCTTCTTTTGCTGATCTTATGAAAGTCCTTGTTCCAACAAATAAAGATTTATCAATTTATAGCTTTTTACAAATTTTTTTTGCAGGGATCTCTATTGGAAATGTTATTCTTTGCAACCTCCAATCTATAGATGGACTATGCTTTTCTAACCAAGATAGCTCAAGAATAATAAGATTTAAAAGAGTTCTAATAACGTTGAACACAATCTAGCTTTTATGATCTTTGAATAACACTTCTATAGGCGTGGCTTCATGGATGACACTACTAGAGGATAAGGGTTGTCCATCTATTACTTCTACATGAATAGATTTGGTTTTCTATATTATAAGAATTTTATAAAGCTTAATGAATGTCTCATCTACAAAACAAGCAGATGCCCTTGAATCTAATAAAGCGATTGTATGAAGCTTCTGAGGGCCAAAATTCAAAGGGATTATAAAACAATGAGCAGGTTGAGTAGAAAGAGAAGAATCTAAATAATTTTGTGATATTAGATTGTCCAGCCACATGGTCCTTACTGTGGCCGAATATTGTCGTTTTTTTAAATAATTATATTTCTAATTTTGATAATGTGTTGATTTTGTTTCTTTGAGCAAATCCCAACCTTGTGGCCTTTCTCATTATAATATAGGCATAGACCTTCTTCCATCTAATGTTTCTTTACTTATGGACTAAGAGGTTTAAATTGTATTGCATCAAGTTGCATATCTTCTACTTTTGAGTGCAAATTCAAAATGCTTGTTGATGAAACAAAGGTATGTCGGATTAAGTATTGTCTTGTTAAAGCCTATGAACATTGATCTTGTTGACATTGAAATAATCGATTATCACATTTTACAGCTTGGCTAATGGCTTCATTAAGCAATTGTGGATCTAGAAGTAAGAATAACAAATCCTTCACATCATCTCTTAATTTCTAATAAAATTGATTCATTAGGGCTTCTTCGTCCCAATTGATGTTGCATACTAATTGTCTAAAATCAAATACATAGACTGATATAAAGCGCGCCCCTTGACACAATGCTCAGATCTTAACTATTGTCCATTGAGCCTTGTCATGTTTTTGAAATGCTTCCATGAAAACTTCAAAGTTGTTCAAAATTGGTGATCTTTTTTCTAACAAGAGAGCAAACCATGATAGTGCTTATCTTGTAAGCAAGGTGTTAACCAATTCAACCCGTGATTCTTATATCGGATAGTATTAGGTTGTAAAATTGTTATCAATTGAATTTGATTAACAAACCCTTAGAACTTTGAACACGTATCATCATATTTTTCCAAAAGATTTATTCAAAGTTCCTTATATTGTTGAACAGGTGGATTTTCTTAGCATAGTATAGGTAGAATTGCATCTTCAAGTGCAAAAGTTGAAAGTAGATGCAGTTTGAATTGTATTACTTCAGATGTTATATCATTATAAAGTTTTGTAACAACCCCTTCAATCTCCACAATCCTAATAGATAAAATAATAAGAATACTTATAATGGCATCTAACTTGGACTCAAAAGATTTAATCATATTAATATCTTGACCTCCAATCATTCTAAAAGAACAAAGAAATGAATTTTTAAAAAGACAATATTGATTTAAAAGAGGATAATCCGCAACGTCTAAAACACTTTAAGACTTTCAAGGAGATGGATGATCCACTCACTCACAAGAGAGACAAAGCTCCAATATTGTAATGAAGAAAATATCAATTTAGAGGAAGATAATCAGCAACCTCTAAAGCATTGGTATACCTTTGAGTAGAGGGGTAATCTACTCTCTAACAAGAAAGGATCCAACTTTGATATTGAAGATTAAATCAATCTTGACAAATTGTCAAAGATACAAGAATATAGAACAAGAGACTTGAAACTAAGACAAGGTTTTAAAAAGAAACCAACAAGAACTTGAATTAAACATATGAGTACACAAATAATACTAAAAAAGATGAGTTAGAACTCCAAGAGATGCATTGTCAAGATTAGAGAATTCTTCAGCCTCAACCCCTGTATATACTCCTGTCTAGGACACTTTTTGAATAGCTTCCATCATACTAAGAAGCTTCTCAAGTAGCTTCTATCAATTGGAAAGCTTCTTGAGTTCTTTCCACTAACTAAAAAACTTTTTAATTGACTTTCATGAATTATGAAGCTTCTAAAATATTTTAGAAGATTTTGTGAACCTCCAAAGTATATGTCCCTAACAATTACTAAAAACAAAAAAAATAGAGATTCTTGAAACAAGAATAGGAATAAGAAAGGTATTGACAAGAATAAAGAAGGCTTGACTTTTGTCTCTATATATACTATTTGTTAGAGATGCAAGATAGCAGATTAGTAAAGAAACAAAGTGAAGATTTTAGAATTAAAATAATGTCAAGAACAAAGAATTTAATGGACAAGAACAAGAAACTAGATTGATATTACAAATAAGGCAATATTTTGGATTGCTCCAAGACTTGTATTGGCAAGACTAAAATACTCCTCAATCTTGTCTCTTATTTATATTACAAGGCCTATGTCCTATTGAACCTTTTAAAAATATCTTAGAAGATTTTAGAAGCTTAAAGAAGATTTTGAAAGATTCTAAAAGTCTATGGGAGGTTCTAGAAGATTATAAAAGATTCTAAAGGATCCTTGAAGACTATAGAAGATTCTTAGAAGACTAAAGAAGATTTTAGAAGATTTTAAAAGATTCTAAAAAAGAATGGAAGATTCTAGAAGACTACAAAAAGTTCCAAAAAGTGGTGACTTAAAATATATCTGTGACATCACCCCCCTTTCTAGCGAAAAGTTTCACGAGGAGCCAAAGCAATTTGATGATCAAATTACATATGTAAGAAATCTAAAATTTATTAGAATATAGAAGCAATATATTCCATCTTATATTCATTAATTATTGACTCAACAAGATCCTTGAAATGGCATCAATGAATTCCAAATATAATCTTTGTTAAATCAATGTTCCATCCAAGAATCTGCTCTTTGTTGCGACTTTCAAAACATCTTCCAAACATAATTTCTGATCCATTTGAAATCATCCTTCCAACTTTAAAAAGTATTACCAAAACTCGAGCATTTGAATCAAGATTTTTCTGATGAAGTTGTATCTCCAAAGACTCCAAATGTGGCCTTATTTAATGTTGGAATACTCCTTCTTCACCTTGTCTGTGTTCTTCAAATCCAGCAGCTTGTGAAAGTTACAATGGTTTCCTAGCCGCTTGTATGGCAAAAGAATCTTCTGACTCTTGTTCCTGCAATTCCCTTGAAATATAAAGATTTGACATAATAACTAATAAACTTCTAAGAAGGTTTATTCTATCTTAGAAAAAATACAAGTGCAAGTCTTGACGTGGCTCTCTCCTTTTTATATTGGTCTTCTATTATTGATAGAAAGCGTCATTTAAAAGCCAAGAAGTATTGTTGTCCACAAAATCTTCAATAGCAATTAAATATAGGTTTTTTAGAATATTATTGATAGAATTTGTGAACTTTCTTAGGTGCATTCTTGAGATTATTTGAAAGTTTCCATGTTCTTTCGCTAACTTTAAGCCCTTTCAATGGATGAAATATTCTAATCGTCCATATCTTATATATGAATTCAATATTTCATCTACTTTGTATTCAAGTTCTTGATCGACTTCAACTGGGATTGGTGGTGGAATACTTCTTCCAACAATATTTGATTTATAATAGGTTTTTAAAAGTGAGAGATGAAAGATTGGATGAATGTGCATGCCACTTGGTAGTTCAAGATCAAAACTTATTAGATTTATTTGGTGTAGAATTATAAAAGGTCCAAGTCTTTGATAGTCTAATTTTTGTGATAGTTGATTTATTTGTACATTTTGCCAAAGTAGCCACTTTGGAATGGACCTCCAATCTCTTACCTTGAACTTTGGTAGGTTCTTGCGATGAATATTTGCATAGTCTTTATATCAATCTTCATCCATTTGGAGTTGGAATTTTAATTCTTCATAGATGGCTTTTAAATAAGTAGCTTGATTTTCTATGGCATAGCTTTCCACATCTTCAATTTTGAATGGATCTACTCTAAGGTGATATCCATAGTTTGAGAAGAATGGAATTTGCTTTATTGAAGAATGTTTGGAATTATTATATACAAACTCAACCAAGGATAGAAAGTCCGTCCAATCATCTTGTTGATAATTTATACTACAACAAAGATATTATTCTAAGATGTGATTCACTTGTTTTGTTTGACCATTGGTCTGAAGATGATAAGTTGATGAGAGGTTGATTTTGATCTTCAAAAGTTGAAATAGTCCTTTTCAAAAATTTGATACAAATTGTGGTCCTTGATCTAAAATAATGTCATTTAGAAGACCATGTATTTTATAAATATTATCAATAAAAAGCTTCGTTGTTTCCTTCCCAGAAAAAATCTTATTGTACGAGATAAAATGTGCCATCTTGGTAAGATGGTCTACCACCATAAAAATTGAGTCTTTTCTATTCAAAATTGGGAGGTCTATAATAAAATCCATAGATAATGATTATCATGGGTTCTTAAGAACTGGAAGGGATTGAAGAATTCCATATGATTGGTGTCTTGGGATCTTTGCTTGGATACAAATTTTGCATGATTGGATGAATTCTTTCACCAATTTTTATATTTGAGGCCACTAATAGTCTCTTGATATTAATTCCAAGGTCTTATTGAAGCCAAAATGTCCAACTGCTTCAAGATCATGTCGTCCTTGAAGAATTTGAAGTCTTGTAGGACCTGGGGGAATATATAAGAGATCCTTGAAATATAACAATCTATCCTCAAATTTGAAATTATTATTTTTTTCTACATGTGTATATTTTAGACATTGCCAAATGCTCTTTGTAAATGGATCTGTCTTTATTACTTTCTAGATTTTCATTTTGAAAGTTGTATTTGTATAGATAGATATCATCAATGTTTTCAACTGCAAATTGGATGGCTTCAATATGACTGATTTTTGTTGATCCAATTCAATGTCTCCTATTTTTGGTGCAAGATATAATTGTCGAGAAAAGGCATCTCATTTCTCTTGAAGTTTTTTCAAATGATATGTAATCACAAAATCAAATCAAGATATTAACATGTTCCATCATGCTTGTCGGCAATTCAAAACTTGAATACTCATAAAATACTCCAAATTTTTGTAGCCGATACATACCATGATCTTATATTGAGCCTCCTCTAGCAAATGGTGCCACTCTTCAAAAGCATCAACAATTGCCAATAATTCTTTGTTATAGATCTCGTAATTGATTTCTGCAAGTGAAAATTTTCAAGAGCAGAATGCTACTGGATATATTTGACCATCATGACCAGTTTGAAAGAATACAGATCCAAGTGCAAAATTTGAGGCATCTATTCCCAAAATGAATAGTTTTGTTGGATTTACATGGATAAGTATAGGGGCTAAAGTGAAAGATTCTTTTAATTTCTTGAATGCTTCTTCAACCTTCTCATCCCAAATAAATTTGTCCATGTGTGTAAGTCGCATTAATGGAGCCTCAATCTTGGAATAGTCTTTGATGAAGATTTTGTAAAAATTTACAAATTTTAAAAAATATTGTATATCTATAATTAATGATGATTGTTTCTACTCTATGACAGTTTGTATCTTCTTTGGATCCATAGAAATTCTATTTTTAGAGGTAATATATTCCAAAAACTTGATTGATAGTTGATGGAAAGAGCACTTCTTCAATTTGGCATATAATCCACTTTCTTATAGTTTCTCCAATATCTTACGTACATGAAGTTCATATTCTTATTCATTCTTAAAAAAGATCAAGATATCATCCAAATAGATAACTACAAAGTTATCTAAATATTCTCGTAAGATATCATTTATCATATGTTGAAAGATTGTAGGTATATTTGTAAGTCTAAAAGGCATAATATTATATTTAAAATATCCATACCTTATACAAAATGCTATCTTCCATTGATCTCCTTTTTTATTCTTGACTAAGTTGTAGGTGCCTCTCAAATTAATCTTTTTAAAGATATTTGCCTCTCCTAATTGTTCTAATAGTCCTGAGATTAATGGTAATGGATAGCAATTTTTTATAGTTACCTTATTCAGACTTTGATAGTCAACACACATACCTAAAGAATCATCCTTCTTTTTCACAAACAAGATAGGAGCTCTTACATGTGATTTTGAATATCTAATAAAATTCTTGGCTAAGTTTTCATTAATATATTCTCGCAAGACAATAAGCTCTGTTTGTAAAAGATTATAAATTGGACCAAATGGAGGTTGAGCTCCATCTTGTAATTTGATTGCAAAATCATAAGAATGGTGTTTTGATAATATGTTTGTTTTTTCTTTTTCAAATATATCTTTAAGGTTATAATATTGACTAGGAATATCTTGTTTCAGTTGCTTTGTTGAATCTTTCATTGGAATAGCATATAATGTATATGCCGCCCTTTTTGTGTTACCTGCATAAATGCTTTAGCTCTAAGGAATAGAGTAGCATCTCATTTCTTCTTTTGATGTTTGGATCTTAAAAAAATCTTTCGTAATTTCTAATCAATATCAAGATTATGTAGCTCAAACCAAGGAAGTTCAATGATAATAGGATTTATCGGACATCGAATGATGTTAAAAATAATTTGTAATATTTAATCTTCTAATATCACTTTTAATAGTTGAATTTTTTCAATTACATCTCCTGATGTAAGGTTTCGTCTATCAATGACTTTAACGAGTGTAGGATGGATCTTCTTTACAAGTACTAGATTTTTGCTTGGTTGTAAAATTCTTATCTATAAAGCATGCTGAGGCTCCAATATCTAAAAGGATTTTAGCAAAAATCTCTTATTTTAGGATTCTTATATATATAAGAAATATAAAACAGGATGCCGTGTCCGGAGGTAAGAAGAGACTTTTTTTTGGTGCTTTAGATTTAAGGGTGTCCAATCGCAAGGTCCCTACTGTGCTTGGACATCTTTGTTTTTTGACCTTTCTAATTCAGATGTTATACCTCGTGCCTTGAATTCTCTAGACTTGTTTGGACAATTTTTTGCCTTATGATTGCATCTTCCACAATATAGATATAGATTTTTTTGCCGACGTCTAGTCTTTTCTACTAGTGTTAATAGCTTGAATTGAATTGCATCAATTTGCATAGGTTCAGGATATGTTAATGGCTTCTCCAATACTCTTGAAGATGTAGCAAACATACTTTGATAGGTATTGCTAAAAATTGATCACCTTTCTTGTCATAACTCAAATAGACAATTATCACAAGTAATGGCTTGAGCTATGAGTTCTTCTAAGCTTTCAACTCTTGGCATTGTGATTAATAGATTCTTTACATTGTCCTTTAGGCCATAACAAAATTGAGTCATAAAAGCTTTATCATTCCAATCAAGATTATAATAAGTTATTGAAATTCTAAAGCATAAATTACAGCTGAACATTGTCTTTGTCATAGATTTTGAATCTTTCTTTCAGCCACCCTCTCTCGATCACTGTCTCCAAATGTAGTAACAAATCTTTCCATAAAAGCCTCCAAATTGTATAGAATTGGAGAATTTTTTTCCAACAGAAGAGCTAACCATGATCAAACACTTCTTGATAAAAGGATGCCCACAAAAGTAATTTAGGTGAATCCATCTAGGTAATAAGAAGGATATAGTCATAAGTAAAGTTGTACTTATTATACAAATCCTAAAAAATTGGATCTTATTCTATCAAATTTATCAGGCATATTAGCTTTTGGCTCCTTTATGACAATCCTTGGAGCTTCTAGAGGAGTTATGGACATAACTTGTTTACTGCTTGCTTCCCTCAATCAAATAAGTTCTTGTTGCAAATTATGAATCTATCGCTTAATTTCTTTAGATACTTACTCCATTTTTATTTTCTTTTTTGGGTTGGAAAAGAATGCCATTTCTTCTTGTATAATATCTAACAGAGCTCAAAGATCTATAAAAGTCGCCACTCTATTCTTTGTTTGTGAGGATGCACTTCTATTAACCTGATCTATTTCCATATTGACAAAGAAAAAATCAATAAGCCATTAGTGTAATATTTTCTATACTAAAAAGAATACTCCTAAATAATTAATTTAGAGGAGGGTAATCCACAACCTCTAAAATATAGTGATATATCTTAGAAAAGGGATAATCCATTCTTTCCAAAAAAATATCAACTGCAACAAGTAAGCATATTAGTCTAAAGGGGAGTAGTCAACACTCCTTTAGAATGCAATAATATCTTGAAGAGGGATAATCCACTCTCTATCAAGAGAACAAAGCTCTAATATGATTATGTAAGCAATCTTGCCAAACTGTTAGGGATACAAGATAGCGGATTAGTAAAGAAAGAAGGTGAAGATTTCAAAACTAAAATAATATCAAGAACAAAAAAATTGGATGGACAAGAACAAGAATTAGATCAAGAACAAGAGACTAGATTGATATCACAAATAAGGCAACACTCTGAATTGCTCCAAGACTTGTATTTGCAAGACTGAGATGCTCCTCGATCTTGCTTCTTATTTATATTACAAGGCCTATGCCCTATTAGACCTTCTAAGAATATCTTAAAAGATTTTAGAAGCTTGAGGAAGATTTTGGAAGACTCTAAAAATCTACGAGAGATTTTAGAAGATTAAGAAGATTCTAGAAGGTTCTTGAAGACTATAAAAGATTTTTAGAAGACTAAAGAAGGTTCTAGAAGATTTTAGAAGGTTCTAAAAAGCTATGGAAGGTTTTAAAAGACTATGGAAAGTTTTAGAAAGTGGTGACTTAAAATATGTCTGTGATACTATCTATCTAAATTTTATATGGCAACATTCTATAAGATCTCCAATATGTGTCTAATTTGTAAGATACTTGTCAAACTTACAAGATAAGTTTCCTATATGTGTACTACATATTTAACTTATTATACAAGCTACCAATATGTGCAACACGTGGCTAAGTTATTAGCCAAGTTTTTAACCTACCAATCATCTATAGATATGAATAAAAATGAAATTGTATCTCCGAAGCTTCTAGAAAGTTTTTTTATAAGATATTATCAAATTAATTTATTTTTATCTACTTCTATCTATCTATGTTATTTGAATAACTATTAGAATAAATCTCATGTCCGTGATATTATCCCCCCTTCTAGATACGAGTTCTATGAGGAGGGATAATTACATATTGAAGAAGTTTAAGATGCACCAAATTATATTTGTCTCATACTTTGATCTTTGTTCCCTTCAAAGGTAGTTGATAGGTCCTTTTAGCCATCGATAATGTCTCATATTAGGACGAGAGGACCACCTTGATATTTGATCATTGTTGAGGCCTTTATAACTTCCCTCAAAAAAAACATTTGGAATACCATCAAGAGTAACTTTTACCTCTAAAAATATTACCAAATACCAAAAATTTCTTCTAAGGTTGTGATATCAAGCACATTGTATCTTGCCATTAATTCAAGAAAGAACATATTGCTTTTGAAGATCTTCATTTCTATTCCATCATCTTCAAGGTTGTGACAATCATAATATCTTGTCTGATAAATCAGCAAATAATAATTCTTAAATAGAATTTGTTAGTTGTTGATTCTCAATCTTTTTAGTGCTAAAAATTCAATGAAATAATAAATAATGATACAAGATATTTTCCATTGAACCTATTTTGCTTTAAAATATAGATTTTTTTCATCTTGATTTTGATAGATGTCGTGAATAAAATGTATTAATTTTGATTGGTACATTTATTAGATTCTTAGATGGCTCCTATGAGTGTTCACTAATATCATATCCGTGCTAATGTATAAAATATTTCAACCTATTTTGGCACCACCTAAAATCTAAAACTTCTTCCACCTCAAATTTATTATTATTATCTACTTCTATAAGAAGCGATGGCATTTATCTTCTTCTTTGTATATTAATTATTTTATATGGCTTAAATAGAGATACATAGAATAGAAGATGGATCTTTATAGACTTTAATAGGTGTAATTAATAACCAAGTAAATTGACTTGATTATAAATTAGAAATGGTTTAAATCTATAATAATCCAGCTTATCATAAAGCCAAATAGTCTTGATATTATGACAAAGTAGCCATATCTTATCACTAACATAGAATTGAAGTTATTTCTTACAATAGATATCTAGGTTAATCTTTTATTGTTCTTAAATTTTTTTTAATTGTACCTTTATTGTAGAATGTAGCTTCAATAATCCATTTGCTAAGTCTTCTACTGCAAGATTATTAGCTTTTGATAAGTCAAAAATATCAAGTCATAGATGATAATTAAAAATTGGCAAAAAAAAGTGTTTGTTCAATAGAAGAATATAACAAATTATTGTAAGAAAACTTTGCCAATGGCAAAAAAATTGTCCAATCATCTTAATAACAATTGATGGTATACATCAAATACTGCTCAAAAACTTAATTATTCATTTTTTTTGTTGATCAATTTGAGGATAGAAGGCTGAAGATAATTTTATGTCTATCTTTAATATCATGAAAAAGATTTCTAAAAATTTTGATACAAATTGTGTCCTTCTATTTGATATAATATTATTTGCCAATCTATGATAGCAATAGATATTATCAAAGAAGAGTTTAGTTATTTCTTTACATATGATAGATTTTGTACATAGTACAAATTATGCCATTTTGATGAAATAATCTACAATCACAAATATAAAATTATATGAACTTGAAATTAGTAGATCTATAATAAAATCCATAGAAACAGAAGACCATAGCTATTTCAATATATGTAATGGTTGAAAAAATCCGTAAGGTTAACGATAAAGTGTTTTTAATTTTGAACAAATATTATATGATTGCACAAATTTTTTATTTGTCTTCTATATTTGTGGCTACCAAAACTCTCTTGATATTAGTTTCAAAGTCTTGTTGTATTCAAAATGTCCTGTTGCAAGGAAATTATAATGAGTTTCAAGAATACATAGTTATACTTCACCTTCTAGAATATATAAGTATCCCTCAAAATAGAGTAGATTATTCTTGAATTTGAACTTGAAAGTATTATAAGACTTAGATGAATTATTTTTAATATCATGAACAAGAATATGTAAAGACATACTTGATTAGACTTCCTTGAGAGAAATTAAATCAACAATCAATATTGATTTCATTACTTAAAGATGAAATTATTTTGATTTCAATAAGATTGTCTTTTATTGATCAAAATCTACTTCTCTTTCTTTTGATACAAGATAAAAATATCTTTAAAAAATATCAGATAAATCTTATTATTTTTCTAGCTGATAAGTGATAATGAATTTGAATCTTGACAAAACATATTGTAACAAGCCTAACAATAATTCAAAATACATATTAATATAAATCACTCAAGATTCTTATAATTTATATATATAATGACTAGATTAGAAGTGCCTTTTAAATAATGATGCCATTCTTTTAAAAAAAAATCCATAATTATAAAAAATTCTTTATCATGGATCTTATAGTTAATTTTAGCTATTGAAAATATTTTTGAATGAAAAGCTATTGGATGAATTTATCATCTACTTTCATTTATAATAATATCACACCTAATATAAAATTTAATGTATTTATTTTCATAAAAAATATTTTGAAAAAATTGATGCAATACAAGATTGATGTAGAAATAAAAATTGTCTTCAAAGCTTCAAATAATGCTTTTGCTTCTTTATTCCACTTGAATTTTTCTTTACAAGTTAAGCATGTCAATAGAGCTCCAATTTGAAAAAAGTTCTTGATTGAGATCTAATAGTAATTGGCAAATTTCAAGAAATATTGCATATTTTTTATTGTTCTTAAAATTTTTCAGTCCATAATTTGAACTTTTTAAGGATCCATCATTAGACCATCATTAAAAATAATGTATCCTAAAAAATCATCTTGAATAGTATAAAATACACACTTTTCTATCTTAGTATATAATCCTATATCTTTAAATTTTTGTAACACATGATGAACATGAAGTTCATAGTCTTTTGTGTTTTTAAAGTAGATCAATATGTCATCTAAATAACAAACAAAATCATCAAGAAATTCACAAAAAAATATCATTCATAAGATGTTAAAAAGTACTTTGTATATTTGTAAGTCCAAAAGGTATGACATTATATTCAAAATATCTATATCTAATTCAAAATGTAGTCTTTCATTTATCACTTGCTTTGATGTGGATTAAATTGTATATTCCTTATAGATCCATTTTTGTATAGAATTTTTTTTGATTGAGTTGATTAAGAAGTTTTGAAATCAAAGGTAAAAGATATCTATTTTTTATAGTAATTTTGTTAAATCCTTGATAATCTATACACATCTGCTATGATTTTTTTTTTTTTTTCTTCACAAATAAGATAAGAGCTCCTACTGGAGATTTTAAATAGTGTATAAAGTTTTTATCTAAGTGTGAATTATCAAATTGATTCATTGATTTTTTTATAATAAAATAATATATTTAGAATTCCAAAATTATAATTTTTAGGTGAAGATATTTTTAAAAGATTCTAAATGAAAAGAATAGTATTAGTAGAAAAAAAGAGAATCTTAATAAGTCTTAGAAGTAATTATTTTAGTTAGTTTAATATTTTTACTTACTATTAAATATTAATGGTTAATTATTGAGATCAATATCTATATTAGCTTCTTATTTACATGGATTATTTATGAAAATATTATCAATGATTAATTAGTAATTAGAAGAAGCATAAAAAAGAATCTTATGTCTTTTTAATTAATAATATAAAAAATAAGATTTTTAATAGATTTTATTAGATTTTAATATTATAAAAAATAAAAAAGGTAAAAAAAATATAGTCTTAAATGTATATTAAAAATATAGAAATATTATAAGATTATTTAGAATTTTTTAGGAATTTTTAGAGAAGATTTTAAGACAATGGTGAAATTGAGTTTTACCACGTTTGGAGCCATTATGAAGAAATGGAGCAAGATTTGAAGGCCATACAAGGGTCCTAGGCTAATTGGATATTTTTGAACACCATGGTGAAGTCAAAGATATAAAAATATTAGTTTTACTAATAAAAAATAGAAGAACCAGTAGCTAGTCTAATCCTTCTAAGAAGAGAGATACACAAGTTCCATATAGGTTGTGGCACCTTGAATGTAGGTAGGAGGATAAGATTAAGACCTCAAGACATCTTTAGGATACCTTATACATTATATGTGTGCCTTGGTGAGGCTCAAATCCTTTATCTATAAGCAAGTTATTCTTAAGATAAAATATTTTTATTTAATTTTTTTATTTTTTATTTTTATCTTTAAACTTTTATAATTTATTCAAAATAATTTGAATCTATATATTACTTACGTCATTAAAAATGTAATAAAATTAGTTAATTAAAAAATTATTCTTTATTTTTTATTTTTTATTGGATGAAAATATAAAGAACAGAGTGTAATTTACTTTGGAATATGTAATTGCTTGATTTTATTTATTTCACTTGTTTTATATTTATTCTTCTTTTGTTCTTGTTGTTTGCTACTTTCACTTCATACCACTAATTACAAGAAACTTTTAATTGAAGCCATCTTATAATTTGAATAGAGGGATGAAATTTATTCTTACACCAAATTTTTATTAATATATTCTTTTAATGCAGCTAACTTATTTTACAATAAACTGTAAACTGGTCTAAATGATGATTGAGATATTTCTTGAAGATCAATTGAACAATCATAAGATTGATGTTTTGAAAAAATATTTATATTTTTTTTTCAAAAATATCTTCAAAATCTTGATATTAGTTAAGAATATTACTTATGATATTTTTAATATCAAAAATAGATATGGTATATATAGTAAAAAATAATCTTTTTTTTGTCACATAGATAAAAAAATTTATACCTACTAAAAAGAATTTGGATATATTAAACTTATATATTTTTACTTGACTAATGGATTTTTGGATTAAACTATAAGAAAAGTCAAAGTTATAAGAAGTCTAATCTATTTGAGGATTATATTTTTTTAATCATGATAATTCTAAAATAACTGGATTGAATATTATTATATTATTATGTCCTTTACTTGTTACATTTAAAAGAATAATTTTATAGATGACATCTCTAGAATACAACAAATGACCATCTATGACTTCTATATGCACAGATTTAATTTTTTTAACTAAAAATGTTTCTTATTTTTTGACAAAATCTTTATTTATGAAATAAGTTGAGACTATTGAATCTAATAAGATAAAGACTTTGTGATTTCTAGGTCCTAAAGATGTATCTATTGTAAAATAAGACAAAGGATCTGAAAAAATAATATGACCTTTATTAGATATTGCACATGATTCCAGCCACACAGTCCCTATTGTAATTAAAAAAAACTTATTTTTTAATACATTGTCTTCTCTAATAACCATACTCCTCATTTTACGATTGCGTTACTTTTTTGAACAATATTGAGCAATAATTTTTTAATATTTTTGAATTATGATGTGGTATAAATTTTGACTAAAATCATAATATTTTTGAATTATAAGATTTTTTAAATTATTGATAAGAATGTAATTTTAAATAAAACTTAACTTATTGTAGAAAACCTCAAAATTTTGATCTTAGACATAGTAATCTTTGTCTACATTATGCTTGTAAAAATAATACTTCTTGAATTTTGTTGTGAGACCAATCTACTTATTTCTCTCAATTGTTTAACTTTTTCAACATAAGCTTTGGACTTCTTTCATAGACATAGGAATAGTGCTTTTATGATTGATATTAGTGATATATGAAATTTCTACCTTAAGAGTGTTGACAAACTCTTAAAGATCTATAATAATTACAAATCTTTTTTTAATCTTATTAAATATAATATCTATGATTTTTTCTTATATTTTAGATAATTTAATAAATTCGCAATTCAAATTAAAAGAAGGTAATTCTTAATCTTTAATATCAAATAAAAAATTTTACAAAGAAGAATGATTCATTCTCTTAAAAAAATAAAATAAATAAATAAGATTAAAAAATAAGAATGTTAGTTTTAAAAGTAGATAGTCCATAACCTTCAAACATAAAAAATAAAAGTGGGATAATCCACTCACTTCAAAAACATAAAACAAGAACAATAAATTAAAACTCTTGTCAAATTATTAAAGATATGAAATACAAACAATCAAAGTATTAGAATATTTGTATATCACTTGCAAAGAATAAAAATCATTCAAAGATGGTATAATATTAAATTAGAATGGCTATTGCTAAAAACAAGAAGAATAAAGACTCTCAAAATAAGACTAGGAAGAAGAAAGACGTCGATAAGAGTGAAAAAGGCTTTATTCTTGTCTCTATATATATTATCTACCTAAAAGCTACATGACAATATTCTATAGGACCTTTAATACTTATTCAATTTGCAAGATATTTATCAAACTTATAAGTCAAGTTACTTATATGTGTACCATGTAATTAATTTGTTTTACAAATTATCAATATATACAATATGTGGCTAACTTTTTGGCCAAATTTTATATCCACCAATTACCTATAGACATGAATAATAATGAAATTACATCTATAAAGCTTTTAGGAGGCTTTTCTATAGGATATTATCAAATTTATTTTATTTCATTTACTCCTATCTATCTATGTTATTTAGATAACTATTAAAATAAATTTTATATCCTTAACAATTATATACTAATTGTTGAAATTTTGAAATATATACAAATATAAAATAGATTTCTCGTTAAAAAGCTTAAATTTTAATTGTAGCAGAATAAATCTTATTCTATTTTTTAAATATTTTTACTATCACAAAAATTTTCACTTTTTAGTATCTTCTAAAATCTTCTTCAATCTTCTAAAAAAAATTTAATCTTTTAAAACCTTCTAAAATCTTCTTTGATCTTCTAAAACCTTCTAAAATCTTTTTTAACCTTCTAAATCCTACTTTCATCTTTTAGAATCTTTTTTAACTTTTTGAAACTTTATAAAATCTTTTTTAGTTTTCTAAAACTTTTTTTAATCTTCTAAAATCTTCTTCAATCTTCCAAAATCTTCTTCAATCTTCTAAATCCTTCTTCAATTTTTTAGAATCTTCTTCAACCTTCTAAAACCTTATAAAATATTTTTAAAAACTTCTATAGAAGATTCAATAGAATATAAATTTTATAGTATGAATAAAGAACAAGACCAAAGAACATGTCAATCTCACCAATACAAAACTTAAACAATCCAAAATATTACCTTCTTTCTTGATATCAATTGAATTCTTAATCTTATCAACCATCTAATTATTTTTTCTTATTAACTATTTAATTTTTTGTTCTTAAAATTAAAACACAAAAAATAAACATACAAAATAATTTTAAAAAATATGATGGTTTTACCTAAATAATTAAAAAGTTTAACACAAAAAAATAAAATAAAGGCTTTGCTCTTATCTTTATTTATATTTTCACTTCCATATTATAAACCTACCATTCAAACTTTTATTAATGAGTTTTTTGAAATTATTGCTCTTTACATACTGAAACTATGGCAGATAATTTTTAGGTTGTTCTAAATACCAAAGAAAATAAGATACAAATACAAACACATACTATGGCTTCACTATATACTTTCAGAAATAGTTGCTTGAAAGATCCATGAAAATGGCCCACGCCACCAAAGGACTGCAATGCCTGTACCACAATTCACCAAACTATTTCAAAGACCGTTAACTAATCACCTTCTCTCTAGAAAAACTGCCAAATGTATTGGACTATAGATTATTCAACATGCACATTAATTGTAGACGTATCACAACTATCATACATAATTCTCGTCTGTGAAAACATACCTTCAAATCTTTCCTGGCCATAGGAGACATGAGGAAAACATACGCTTCCTTTCCTTCATCTGCTACGTCTTTGAAGGCTCTATTCAACGAGAAATACAAAGTCCACGGTTGTGAGTGACTACTTAAAATATCAGAACTTTTACACATGCAACAGGAATAAATATGACACATACAATGGTACATGCTGCAAGATACAATTTTTACGTTAAATGTTCGAATGTGGTATTATTGAAACAAACAAATCATTGCCAGTCGATACCAATGCGAAAGAGGTGAACGCAAAGCCCATCAAGTAGGATCTTGATGTGAAAAATTCTACAAATAAGTACCTACAACTGGTATACAACTACTTGCCATTTGTACATGTTAGTGATTGAGGACCTTTCTGGACCAGTCTAAGCCCTACTCGACCTAGTTTTACTCCAAGACTTGTACCAGAATAACTTCCACACTAAGACCTAGCCATGAATTTCCAGATAAATGTACTAAAACAGGAATGACCTTAAGTCATATAGGAACTCCGGTACAGAACTGATTGCAAATAATGTTTGACAAATCGAAAAACGGATGAATTTTGAGAATCCACGTTCTGAGCATTATTAAATGGCAACAGTCCGTACTCCACACCTCACCCTAAGAATCATTACGTACTAACAAGCTAACTTGAACGAATGCTCATGGAAGCCTGGCGATGGGGAACACCAATTTCGCATGCATTCACTTTAGCAGCGAATCTGAGAGAACACAATGATTCATTCAAAGACTTCATATCAGGAGAGATGTTGACAAACATCAAGGTCTTCGAATCTCCTCCGAGACAAGGCTGAAACAGCATCAAAGTACACAATTAGGAACACTTAAATCTCCAATGCTTGCAGTAGCTGAAGCATTTCACAGAAACCAATGTGTAAAAAGCGACCACACCTAAATTGCAACATGTTGTAATATGATGCGATGTGCATACTAGCAATATATAAATGTAGGCGCTGGGACATAATTTGTAGGAATTAATTGGTGAATCGTTTAGAGCCCTTACTTGAAGGAGATAGGTGAGCTTGGAGTTGCGGAAAGGAACATGAGGATCCTTATTAGCAATTGCCATTATGACATCACCCAAACTTGCCAAGCTCTTGTTGATAGCCTGTTAACACAACCACAAGAGTGAGCGACTGAAAAGAACAACTTTCGAAAGAGGAACGACTTTGCTTTGGTAGTACCACCCTCGTGAGTATCAAGAAAACGTCTTAATAAAAACATGAAACTACATGTAACTGGGACACAAGACTTGCACCTGTGTCTCTTTCAGACGATCACCAGTAGCACCACTGCGAGACAGGCGCTCACTTCCGGCCAGATCAATAAGGTTCAAAACTCCGTGGACGGCTTGTTCAGTGCCCTGACCAAGGACGAGAGGACAGTTCAACCAAAAGATTCAACATGATAACATCATTACCGAGAGAAGCATCCGCAACGTTAGACTCAGAAGAAAAACTTGAATACCCTGTCTAGGACAAAAATCAAGCAATACCTCGTTTACGCCAGAAATTCTGAGAGTGAAGACACAATGGCTCCGTGATGACTGCTCATTCATCAATGTCTTACTTGTGGACCTACAGCCAGAGATATATGTAGTTCAGAATGAGAGATATAGGCCACATAAATAATTTGGAAGTAATAGGTCTCGGAGAAATGTCTGTTGCAGGCGATACCTGCTTTGGGATGCCCGATGAAGGAGATTAGAAACCTCTTTCCATGTTGCAACTTCCACAAGTGTGAGGTCTGACACGTTTGTGTTGCCACTCGGGTCATGCTTCACCACATACATTTGCTTGACATCTCCATTCACAGGCCCTTTCGCCAGCAAATCACGAATGGTTTCGTTGTAGATTTCTAACATTGATGCCTGCACGGTGCCATGCTTCGCGATTAGTTAATATTCTCCAACCCACCCTTCCAGACGAAGGTTGCTGGTAGCATGTAATCGTACCTGCATAGAGAATTTCCAGCCTTGCGCTATCAGGGCCTGACTGGACTCGAAGACTTGCTCCAGAGAGCGGGGAATAACCCCTCCTTCGTCAGGAACTTCTGGATTACCTATCATGGTGTGCGTCTTTCCCGACCCAGTCTGACCATACGCAAATATGCAGACCTGCATGAATCGCGTGAAACGTTACAATGATGTCGAAATGCTAGGGAAAATTAAGTAATCCATTCCAACGACAGCCGGCGACGAACTCATTGATAAACCCGGCTAGCCATCACGAGAAGTAAAGTTATACCTTATATCCGTCAAGAGCACTCTGAACCAACTGAGAGATCTCCTCAAATACGCCAGCTTGCTTCACATCAGGTCCAAAAACTTTGTCGAATTGGAAACAATGCTTTGGGCCTCCTGGTATAACACAAAATTCATCATTTACAGGCGACACTACAAACCGCACTGCCTTAAGTACGATTCAACTTTGCTGGTATGGCAATCAACAGGATACTTCCGAATCCTACTTCAAAAGGAATCAAACCACCCAAACCAAGTCTTATACAATCTTACGGAAACTACTGTCAATACCCGAGCATGTTATGAGGTATGAAAATGTTCGTTCAGATACCCCGTTCACATGGTAAACGGCCTATGCTACTTAGAGTCATCGAGCCAAGGAGGCGGGTCTACTCGCACTTTCTACATGCTACTAAGCCATAGTCCAACAACGGCCAAATGAGTTCATGTTACCTGAAGATTGAACGAGTTCGATAGCACGCCCATCTAGATCGGTAGAGGACGGGAATTGCACGGAAGGGGACTCGTTTCCTTCGTCCTCCTCAACCATAAGAGGTCTAACTCTACAAAATACGCGGATGTTACCCTTCAGCTCCTGTGTCAAACATACCAACGCAATCTCAATCAGATCAGAATGCGAGCGAGAACGAATAGATTGGAAAGATGGACAACTCCACAAACCAATAGGTCATGCAAACAGGTGACGTACCAATATGGTATTATGTAGCTTTCTCCGCAACAGCTCGCCCTCCTTCACCTTACGCTCTGCTTCCGCCAGGCGCTCAGAAATCTCGGCATATTTCATGCCCTGTGTCGTACTTTCACCCCGACTGAGTTCCAGTTGAGATTCGGCCACCTCCAGCTTGTGCTGAGTGATCTCCAGCTGTTGGCGGAGACTTTTGATTCGCTCATTAGCTGTGGTATAACTCTCCTGCAATAATCATTTGATTGTCATTATGAGTCCAGGAGTTTCAGAGGTGATAGTCTCCAAAGCTGAAGCAAGCTAATCGACCTCAGGCTTAGAGTGTACCTCAAGAGCAATGGCTTTGTTGCTTATAAGCTTAATCTCGGCCACAGACTTGCCAGTGCACTCCTTGTACATGGTATTCTCGGCTTCAAGAGATAATATCTGCAACCGACATAAACGCTCACACTTAAAAATGTAAACCGAGACGTTTTCATACTATGGCAAAGACCTTCAGAAACAATTGCTACGTTTGCCGATTAAAAAATTGGAGTTATTCGGTATACCTGACTAGCAAGTTGATCCCGATCCTCAGTACAGCGCTGAATGTCCATACGCAAACGTATTGCCTCTTCAACTGCGTCCTTGTGTTGCTGGATCTTGTCCTGTAAGCTGGCCTGCATTCCAAAATCAATCTCCATGTTAGATTCATAACCGTCCTGGGATCCGGGAAGCTGAATGCATGCATAATAACGAAGATACGAGTCTGTGTAGTGTAGAGTGCGCGTCAGAAACAAAACATGAAGAGAACATAGCATAGATAAACATGAAAAAGAATAATTGAATCAATACATGATGTGCTCAGGGTGTCAGAAAACATCGGTAAAAGAAATATACCTTAGTAGCGGCCAGTTGGGCGTTAAGAGAAGTAGTGGAACCACGAAGCGTACTGAGATTTTCCATAATAGCTGCCTTCTCTTTCTGTGTGCGGGACATTGCCTCGGCTGCATTACTGGCGTCCACTTGTAACTTGCTGTTATATTGCTGCAAGCTAGTGTTGTACTCCTGTAATCGCTTGTTGATATCTTGCAAGACACTAACCTAATAACCAAGCGACGTTGGAAGTAAATAAAATGTTCAAGAAATAGCATTATCATCAGCAAAAATGCATGCTTGCCATATTTGCTGGCACTCCAGATTTTATAAAATTAGTACGACCATTCCAGATTTTATAAAATTAGTCAATTTCTATCATATTTTATACTGATGAAGGGATGATAACAATGACGGAGAATCCTCGGAAGTTAATCCTGAAAGACAGCTGGGTGGGGATGTATGATACTTGTTTGTTCGAGGAGATCAGATCACTCATCAACTTTTCGATCTGAGCGTTCAGCATTGTTATATCTTTCTCCCTGGATTGAATTGTTTCCACATGCTTCTCTTCCACCCGCACAAGCGCCTGCAGGACCATCCCTCCATACACACTTCGGTAAGTTGAAAAGGATTTTAGATGGGACAAAAATCGGCGAAATCAACATCGGCTGATCCGTACTAACTGACTAGCCCAGAGCCTCAAGCATTTATAAAATGGAAAACAAGCACTCCAGAAATGACATACATAACTTTGAAGTGTAGTGAAGGATCGGTATTGTATGACCCGTTAAGACAAAAGAGGATTTACAGGGTATATAAGATGTATTCCCAACTACATTGCAACAGCATCGCTCCATGAGTCTGCTACAGAGGGCACGGACAGACCTGTTTAGCCGCTTGTTCCTGATTCAATTCCTGTTGTAACTGGGAATACAGGGCCTTGAGATCTCCGTAACCCGACTCTAGCTGGAGATACTGATTTCGCATTTGAGTCTCTGCATCAACAAATGAGAGAAGTTTTGTGAGTATTCACATCTCGAGTTCAAAGACCATTGCAACTATTTGCACGCACTGGAAACATCGGTGCAGGAGGCCGAGTGGAAAGACAACTCATATAAGTACAGAATAAATTAGAAGTGTGATGCAAGGTGAGAACCAGATTCCACACGACACTGCCTTTCATCTTCAATTCGCTTTAACTGCTCAAGCTTTTCCTGAGTATGGTTCCTGTCCAATTCCTGAAAGGCCCGTATGCATGTGCGAAGCTTCTTGATGTAGTCCATCATCTGCTCACTCTTTCCCTGTTACAAGTCAGGGGATCAACCATGTACACAATTGGAGACACCTTGTACAGAGTAATCCCAGAGCTGGAAGGTCATAACTCAGGTTGGCAGATAATTTCATTACCGATGGCATTATCACCACGTATCTCGTAGAAAAATAAAAGACACTACGATAAGCCTTTCACACCAGTATTTGACCTTGGGAAGAAATATGGACGATTCAAATTCCATAACATTTGACGTCGAAGCCTTTGTACCTATTACATGCAGCTATCACTTCAAAATATGATCTAGCAAATGGATTACTTCAAAATCAGGACTGCAACAATAGGAGTGAATAACTATGTTGCAAAGTGGCGATTGTACACGGAGCTGTGTCTCGCGGGGTCAAAACACTGTTAGATGTCTTGGAATAGAATCCTTGACCGGGAGAAGATCGTCAAGGGAGGCTTTTAATCGTTAAATAAATCATTTCAGGTTTGTTTTTTCCATATTTTTTTTACCAAAACTTTGCCCTAAAAACTTCACGACCCAAGACATTCAGAGGCCCAGAAAAGGGAAGATATAATCAGATAGACGGTCATAGTCAAAACAACTTGGCGGTCCTCGCTGAAAGTTAGAGTACATAGCAATGCACTAGACGAACGCAGAAAAACTGAACGGATAATACACGACACATCTCAGTTGAAAGTACTCAGTCATGTGCTTCTCGAATCCATGGAAAATTAGTGCCACTCAAGAAGCTAATAAGTCAGCGAAAAGAGCAGTGAAGACATATTCCACTTGCTTCAGCTTTTCACCATCTCGCTGGATAGGGAGGATTTTTTATTAGAGTTATTAAAGAGGACGATGTAGATAGGGAATGAACAGCAGATTCATTCTAAGACTCTACCAACGAGGACACTTGAGAACTGAGTACGTGATTAGAACATGCTACGCAACAGGGTGAGGAAATTCGTAAAAGGAGAAGTGAGAGCGGTTTACGACGAAAGTACCTTAAAGTCGAATTTCGTTTTACCCGCCATCTTCAAGTTCAAAAGAGCATCTACACAATCTGGGGAAGTGGACGAGCCGTCCCCAGCCACAGCAGCCATGCCTGCCTTGGAAGGGTTTGCAGCCTCCAAGGATTTCCTAACCGCATTACCCTCCGCCCTTAGATTGACAACAGATAATACTCCTCTGTGTGATCGGACTTTTAAACCCGACGCTCCACTCACTACCATCTTTCGCTTCTTATCTGCTGGTGTTTCCTGCTGGTTTTCTTTCTGTCCTCCCCACGCTGGTTTCCTGCTGCTGTACGTAGCCATTTCTAGCTCGCCCCAGCTAGTCACTAGGTTCTTAATATATTATGCAACTCTTAACATCGGTTCCACTGCATTGGGAACCAAGCATGCTTTGCGTCCTGGAAGCTGCTATCTCATTAACCAGCTACGGATCATAAAACAATTAACAAAATAACGACCTGAGGATGTCAAGAACGCTTCCTGAATGACAAGGCGCTAAGCTGCTTTCAAGCTTTCTCCCTTCACCCCTGGATTAACGTGAACCGGCACCAGGTCGAACGTGACGAGCTAGATCCCAGCCAAGGTCGAGGAGGTATTCGATGGGCAATGTCGAAGATGTGGGCGGCGACTACGACGCACAGTAGAAAACAGTGCACTTCTAAGAGGCAACCCCAGAGATGTGACCTAAATGCAACGAACTCTGCGTATGTAGAGATTCAATCAATCCACTCCGACACCCTGACAACTCCTCCGGAGTCTCGAG
The DNA here is from genome assembly GCA_036785485.1 of Physcomitrellopsis africana. Taxonomy (NCBI): domain Eukaryota; kingdom Viridiplantae; phylum Streptophyta; class Bryopsida; order Funariales; family Funariaceae; genus Physcomitrellopsis; species Physcomitrellopsis africana. The sequence continues at coordinate 61,329 of JAWRVF010000153.1, forward strand.
GCAGAAAAAACTTCACAACAACTACTAGAACTGTGGAATCTAAAATCATGTACTCAAATGAGACTGCATTCCCCTCCAGTCACACCAGCATTGCCAAGTAGCATCCCCTTGAAAGCTATGAGATACAGCAACAATCTAGGCAGCAGCATGAAGAATAGGGGAGAGCGGGGAGAGACAATCTGGAGGGAAAGCAACGGTGGAGTCTAGAAATGGCACAACGGATACAGTATCTGCGGGAGACTTTCAAATGGGCCGGGGAAGCAACGGTAGGCGCCAGCCTAATTGTGCGGGCGGAATACCGGGAACTCAAACTCCCCCTTCCCCTCCCCCTTCCCCTCCCCCTTCCCCTCCCCCTTCTTCATCCATGGATGAACTCACACCTCCGCTTCATCCATCGGCCTTGATGCCACGTGGAACTGCTGCGTTGCACTCCAACCCTGCTTAGGCCCACTTTCCAAGTAAAAGTGCCAATTGCAATTAGCCTTTATTGAGAATATCCTCGACTTAATTTCAAAGGAAAATTATAATATCAAGTGTACAAATTTTTTCAAAATTTTGTCAGCTTGTGTCATGTAAATAATCGGTAAAATAAGTTCAAGCATCTAAATAATGAATCGAATAAATAAATAAATAAATAATCTTAAAAAGATTATCTATCTAACAAAAACTTTAGTCATTTATGTCAACTTTTTTATCAATGATTTTCTAGCATAAAAGAAAATTTAGATGTTAAGGACATAGATTCAAATAAAATAGTAAAGACAACACAATTTTGAAATATTAAGGTCCTTAAAACCATTTCAATTTTTTTTTATAATTAACATTTTATTTCTTTTTATTTTTTATATTATTTTTATTTTTATTTTCTTAGTTTTTAATATTTATTATATCTTATTTTACATTAGAATTCAAAATTTAGTATGCTTTGAAATCTGTTCATTTAGGTTAATTACATTGTTTACAAAATTTTATTTGTTTATGTTTTACTTAATATTTATTTTTACAAAGTAAACCAATTTAATAATTTTTAAAATTATTGATTTTAAATTTTAAACCATATTATTTTTTAAGGTTTGCAATAAAAAGAAACACTTGTGAAGTCTTCATTAGTTAGTATTAAGTAGTAGTAAGTATTTATATTATGTTGTATATATTTACATTAAGGTGTATAATATATATATATATATATATATATATATATACTATTTTTTTACTTTTAAATATTTATTTAATAAAATAATATAAAAATATAAAAGTTCTTTTTTAAAGAATATTATTTAATTATTGATTTTTGTGGTTTAAAAATGTCACATAATTATAAGAAATATATTTAAAAGAAATATTTTATTTATTTAGAGGTTCTTATATTTAAACTAAAAATTTAGTATATATTAATTTTTTATTTATAAAACAATCTTATAGATGAATTATAATATGGGGGTGTTTATACTTATAAGCTTATTTTGTTTACTTCTTTAAAACTAATTTTTCTAATTATAAAACAAATTAATGAAGTTTTTAGTTTTAACCAATCAAGAAATTTAAAAGTTGTGATATCTTGTCTTTTCTTCTAAATATAATGACCCTCTAAAATTCCTTGTGAGGCTAAATACCAACTTGAGATGAGTGTAAATACAAATTATATTATCAAACATAATCTCAACTACCAAAACAAAAATTACTGTGATCAACTATTATAGCCAAGAAAAATAATATTATAATGCACAACAAGCAAAACAAAGCAAAGCAAACAAATAGAATTGAGTAAAGCATCTAAGTAAGTCCAAGTTACACAGAGAAAACACCATCAAAATCAAAATAGAATAAACAAAATTAAATGTCAAGTTCAAACAAGAACCATTGTTAAGAACACACAAAAGAGAGGAAGAAGATATAAGAGAAGTTGAAAGCAAATTAAAGGGCAACTAGGAAGCAAAGCAAAGCAAGTCCAACACACCAGACAAATCCAATGAGGACATGGTACATATGGAGATGAGAAGCACAAAAGATGCAACAGGAGATGGGAGCAAGTGGCAAGGAAGGGAGCAATTCTTCTTTGCAGTCAGGTCTAATCACAGGACATGTCCTATGGTGCAAACCACAAACCATCCACTACTTGGAAGAGAGAACAAACTATTATAAATAAATATGTTAGTGTCCTATTCCCATGATTCCTAATCTACCTTACAATCACTGGTGATGATAATGGTAGTTGTGTTTAATCAAAATTACTCTGCATGGAAACATCGTGAAAGAGCTTGCAGAATAGCAGAGTTCTAGTGTATTCAATGTTTTACAATACATGCCGTCCAAAATTCAAGAACTTCGCAGACATAAAGCCATTTTCCTTGGGACACCTCAACATTTGTATATCAATTAACACTGAAGATAATTGACCCACATCCACAGTGGGTTTCAGGTGGTACAATTCTCAATAACTTGACACAGAACCAAGTTAAAGAGGTAGATGATACACCCAATTAATGAAAATAAGACGAGTTTATTTACCATCCGAGTTTATAGAAATATCCCGAAAAGACAATTTCACTGACAGATTCAAGTTCCGGTTGAAGCGAAAACGTCCACATTGTTTACGAAGCAGATTCCACCAAATCTCTTTCGTGCAACTTGCACAGAAAATTCTATCTACAACTTTATATGTCAGGCAGTTCGCAGTTTCCAAGTCGTTCACTCGGAGTCTTCGTATCACTAAATACTAAATGAAATGATCTTTATGTTAAATAAATATTCCACAAAGCAGGCAACCAAACCTCCTAGCAACATTCCCAAGTCGGCAAGTGTGTACGACTTACGCAGTTGCAGCTTCAAATGCTACAAACATACGCTTATCAAGCTTGACTCTATTGGAGTACATCAACCCTTGTTCGGGCAGAAACTGGAAAACCACAGTAAAGAAATCTCACGACAAGAACCAGACCAATTACTCTGGCCTGGCAGGGCCAAGTTGTAGCGATCGCTCGCCATGTGTTCCAGGAAAAAAGGTAGACAAGCCTAGGTCTCAAGCTCTAGAACATTGTCATAGCATCCTAGAAGACGGAGTGACTGAAGTCGTATTAATACACATTCGTGATCACTGAAGCACCGCAGGTTGAGGTCGCAGAATTCGACGCAGGTATTCTCGTATCTCTGGAGTAATGCGATGAAGCAGAGCTGGATACCTGGAAGACACCGAAATGAGCAATAGCCCGGAAAGATTAGCTCGCGCAAACAAATTGCAGTTGACATATATTCAGAATAACTACAAATTTTTTTTAAAAGAAATTAGAATAAAAATGAAATAGAGCAATCGTAGCAAATTTAACAAAACTGACGGAATTTAATACCCTGTTATGCTGCACATTTGTTCATGGTGTTTCAAAATGAACAGAACACACGTATCTCTTAGTGATAAAGCATGGTATGCCTCAGCCAAGTCATACAGATTCATCACAGTCTCAAGTGTCAAGTTCTGCAACGCAGCAACAAGCAGTTGAATTAGCAAAGAGATATGAAAGATGTGCTAAATCCTTACATGACTTCATGCAATGTAAATACGATACGCTTGGAGGGGATGCTAAACTGTAAAGCCTCACGATGAAAACAAGATTCGGCGGTTGGAAATTAAACGCATACCTGAGCTATGGAGTACTCACATAGCCGCTTCAATCCTTCTAACAGATATTGATCAGCAGCCCTCAACAAATCTTGAGTGTTATCAGTTGCCATATCCACATTCCCTGTGTAGATAAATCTGAGGTGCACCACCAAAGTTAATGAAAAATTGATCAAAATTAAAATGTGAATAAGCATAACAACAAACGAAAATAACACAATGATAGCTGAACACATTTGTCGATTAGGGATTACGTGAGTTTGTTAACATGAAAAGATGAACTTGTTTCAAAACAATTAATACAAATTCAAATACGAAAAACTCCGTAACTTGATTATTAACCAAGTAAAGGTGTGAGTTAAAGAAACAAAGTGTTTCAAAGATCAGTAGTATGAGTTCTTTAAGTCTGGACTTTCAAAAGTCACTCTCTTGAAACGTAAGACATTACCTACCTCATCATCAGCTCAAACACTTTCCAACTAATGTTCGGAATCTCAATATCGACTGCTTCCTTTTCCTGAATAAGATGAACACGCACTTCGCAGTTAGAATTGGCGATTTCTAGTGACATGAAAAAGGTTGTAAAATAGAATTTTGTAAAACCACCGTTCCATTAGTGCAGACTGTGCTTGAAACAGAACCGGCTGAATCGAAAATTCTCAAGGTAAAGGGCTACAATACCCGGTAACCACCGTCGAACATAGCACGGAATGCATCAGAGGACGCTAATAACGCTATCCGATGGGCAAAAAAGCGTCTGCCTGCAGACACTCAAAAAGTAATATGTAAATTATCAAATCAAATAGTTGCAAAAATAAGTGTATGGAGCATACGCTGCTACTGACCTGCGACAACAAGTACCGGCTATTGTGAATAGCCTCACAATACGGCACCCCTTGCAGATCAAGGAATTCCGTAAGGACTTATAATGAGCACATCTGAGCAAAAATGCTACAAACCACTCTTTAATAGAGTCACCTTCCGATCATGACAACCTTGTCATTTTTCAAAATGATGTTAAATTAAAATCCATACACTATCCTTTTTTCTACTGTTAGTTGTTCATTACAAGAACTCAAATGTAGGTCTGAACAGCAAGAAACGATGTAAGTGAAACTAGTAATAACAAGACAAAAAAATAGAAGGAAAAGGTGAGTAATACGCTGATATATGCATGTAAAAAAATCTACCTTCTACAAGAAACGTTACGTCGGAAAGTGTGCTGCTGTTTACATATTGCTCACCAAGGTAAACCTGTCGAAAGTCATGAAATAGTCAACATCAGTACAAATGGGAAGAACCAGATGCTACACATTCATCATGAATCACAACACAACAACAATATAGATGGAAAATATTACAGCAAACACAGATTAGAACGAGTGTTGTAGTACGGAAACAACCTGGGGTGTGGGAGGTAGAGGGGCAGCATCAATAGGTGACAGTGCATTTGCTTTTCTAGCTAATATACACAGGGCAACGGCACCATCCCGTTGCAATTTGGGGTTGGAGAACACATTCAGCATCTCTAACAGCACATCCATGCCTGTACACCCACGCGTTGGATATATGAACCACATTGTACATTCTTGACCAAGTATCTGACACATCCTGAACAATGAGAATACAAAAAGGCACAGTAATATACCAATCCTCACCGTTATTCTCAATAAAGATAAGACGCTGATCATCTGGGCAGCAGAAATGAGCAAGGGTAATAGCAACCCTCCTTTGCACGACCTTGTCAGCTGTGCGCAGAAGATAGAGCAGGTGCTTCAAAACCTAACAAGAGCAGACATAAAAACTAACTTAAGAGGATTAAGAGAAAATTGATAGTGAACTAAATGGCAGCGCAAGGTCTGTTATAGAAACAAAATTTCAGCTTTGATGAAAACAAACATAATCAATCCGTACCCGCCCGTGAATCTTCTCTTCCAGCCGTTTCAGAGTTTTCTGCACACAATCTTTCGATGCCTGTATAATATCAAACAGCAATGAGGCACCTTTCAGATCAACTATTCATGTGAAGAGAAGTAAAAATCTTGGCAGCCAAGAGCATCTAAATAGGATCAATGCAAAGACTGAATATATACACTGCTAGGAATTAAGCTTCAGCTATAAAACAAACTATATCAAAATGAAGCAAAAATGTCTACAACACATCAAAAGAACAAATCATCATAGGGATGAAAAGTACGCAAAGTAGAGCTACCTGCACAATAAAATAGCCGTCGTACAATCTCTGCACACCACCTTCGCTAACTATATCTGAGACATTATCCTGCCAGAAATCCATCGACATCTCAATATAAATACACATTGTTATCCGGTCAACAAGAATCACCAAATGTGCTCTTCAAAAATTTGCGGAATTGAAGAGTACCAAAGTATGAAAAAATTATTTGATAACATAAACAGAGGGATCAGTTTCCACTGACCTCGTTTTCGGCCAAGCCATACACTGCAAAAGCTGCGTTGTGCTGTAAAGAACCATTTTTGGAGTCCAAAAGCTCAAGCAACGGCCTCAATCCACCATCATGTACAATACCTGCTTGATTATGAGTGTTCTGCGAAGACTATAAGCATAACTGTTAATTCAAACCATAACATCAGTGTTCGCAACGGATAATGACAATAATTGGCTAGGAAAAATAAAGATATCGCTTCAAAGACTTTGCCAACCCTATCATGGCTGTGAAAGAATTTGGATAATCGGGACCTGAGCAAGCCGGCCCAATGCGAAAGCCGCCATCTCTCGAAGATGAGTATTAGTAGCTTCAAGCATTCTTATCAGCGGCCGCACTGCACCCCGTTGAACGATGTGAACCTAGTTCGTAAAGGACAAAACCGAAGCTGATTAATCCAGTGTAAAGAAGAACGGCTGCATGTTGAACCACTGAAACCATGTGTGACAACTTCACCACGAACAGATTGCATCGAAAATAGATGTAGTGGAGAGATGAAATGGTTGAAGTACCTTACAATCGGGGTCAGTTGTTGCAAATTGTCCTAACAAAAGAGCGGCCTCCCGCTGACTTTCCTGGCACCTCGAACTGGCACACACGAGCACACATTAGTTGAAAATATAAATATTGCGTCAAAATCATATTTAAATGCATGCTGATCGGAGTGTAGTGCATGAGTAACTGAAGTCAACATATTCAAAATGAGAACAAGTGTTAAGATCACGTCCTCATAATCCAATATCCTCACTAAATAGATTAAGAATTTAATTTTGACACCTTAAGAGGCCGATAACAGGCTGAAGAGCTCCTGCTGCGAGAACTTCTTTTTTGATGTTAACGGAAGAGTGGACAAGATTGCCGATGACACCAACCTGGTTGTTCAGCAAAAGGACATCACAGCTCGTAAGATCTTGCTAGCTTAAGACTAAACACTTGCATCATCAAACGCATTCTATTGCATACCCTAACAAAGAAGTAAACTATCACGCTGGAATTACACCACACGTGCAAGTGGAAGTAAGAGATTAGCTTCAAAATCACCAAAGTTTTGGTGCAATTCAAGGAAAAAACGACAAAGTTTGGAGCTAGGTTCATACAGCCTCATAATGAATTCCAACGTCTTCTGAACGCAACATTAGAATAAGATTAGGAAGCGCATTTCCCTCCACAATCTGTAAAACATTAAATTAAACGAAACTGAATTAATTGATTTATAAAAAATACATATTTTTTTTAGAATAATGGACGAAGATCGAGCACAAACGACGTCAACTACGTAATCTGGGAAATAATTACGAACTCTTGAGGAGCGATACAGCGAAAATACGAATCCTCAGTAAAACGTTGAGTACCAATGATTGAACTTCCATCCTGAATCTCAATATATTGTACAGGATAACTCTTGAGTATACACTTAAGGTGACAAAACTCAATCCCCCAGATATTAATGTGGTTCTCTAAAGTAATGGACGTCCATGATTCAGAAGAAGAGAAACCTGATTCTTGTTGGCCTCGTTTTTGAAGGCCAGCGTCCGCAACGCACCAGCTGCGGCTCGTTGAACTTTGGCATCAGTAGATTCTAAAAGTTGGACTAACGGAGGAATTCCCCCTTCCGTTCTGTGCAAAGAAATGACATGGCAACCACTTGGTCAGTGCTGCCTAAAATCATTCACAGACGCGCATCAGAACCAGCATCACAACGAACCCTAAGCAGCCCTCCCGCTCCCACCTAACACGAGTCTTAATATGTGCATTTTCATGTGCAAGATTCGTTATGGCATCTGCAGCGCGTCGGACGACGCCATTCGCAACCCGTGCTTTGCTGGTGCCGCCTTGACGCGATAATAAAGCCACCAGCAACGGAAGAGCGCCGGTGTCAGCAATTCGCCGATGATATTCTGGCTATAGGACCAAGAAGCGTCAGTCGACTACAGGACATTTACGATTGATAACGAATCATTGCGGAAAAGCTACCCAAAGAAAATTAATTGGAAGGGAAAATGTGTTTAGTACAGGCAACTCGCTCACCTTGACAGCAAGCAATCCCAATGCAAATGCTGCGTCCTTCTCAACTTCATGTTCACAGGCAATAGGACCTTCCCTTTCTCTAAGACTTGGCGCACAGAGATGAGCAACAAGCGCATCCACAGCTCCTTCCTCTACAATAGTGTCCACGTGCTCTTCTAAACAGTTGCTAGGGTGTCCTAAGTTAGTAAGGGAAGATCTTGCACAAGCAACCTCAAACACACTGAAGAGCAATTCTTTCCGAGCAAAAAACATCGAAAGAATCCCTTATACGAACAGGCTGGCTAGATGCTTCTCACCATGTTTCGCAAGCTCCGCTAGGCTATGAGCAGCGCGCCTCGCCGCAATACGGTCATTCTCTTTCCAAGAAACGCAAGTCTTCAGAATCTCCACTTGCTCCCTAACACTGTTTGCAAACGCATTGTTAGGCTCATCCACGGCAGGAAACCGGACATATGCGTCTGCCAGTTTCCTTTTGTGCCCCTTCCTCTCGCTCTCGGGATAAGATTTCGACTCCATACGATCGTTTCCCGGCACAGGAATGTTTTCCATGGAAACATACCCTTACAGGTGGGCCCCGTGAGACGATTAGGTCCTAAACACCGAAGCGAAAAGCACTGCCAACAGAGCCACTCATTCTACAACATCAAATCAGTGGTTCGTAACACATCAACTCCGAGATCCTTCACACGAACTCACGGTGCGAATCTCCAAAACCCTCTAACCCTAAAAATGGCTCCGATAGCCATCAGAAGAGTATCAAACGCCTTCCTCACAATCATCCAGATCCAGAGATCCTCGCACAAATGGAAGATCGTATTGCGAACAGCAGAGTAAACAAGACGATGCAAACGCAATTAGCGAGCGACGAGAGATATCCCGTCAGCGCAGGAGGTCAGAGAGACGCAGAGAAACAGCATGTGAACAGCATCGGGCACCACCACGACGGTATTTCCTCACAGTGCATCGACTCAGGGGTCGAAACAAGAGGAGCTTGAACAGCACCGCAGCGACACGCTCCACCGGATAAAGTCTGGGAATTCGGGCTGTGACGGGGCGAGTTGATGTTGTTGTTGTTGTTATTCTGTTGTTGCTGTTGTGGTATTTTGCAGTGTGTTGGTCCAAGGGGTTGGGAATCAAACTTGTGCTGCTAACAATCGTGATCGAGCTCCGTTGCGGCGCACTCACGCAGCCTCCCGCTCGTGACCGGAATTAAATACTAATCCATAGCTATTGCATCCCCGCCGCGGTTTGGATGAATGTCTACATCCATTCCCGTTCATCTTTGTGATTATAACTAACGAAAGAAAGTGACATGAATTCTTTGTCAAAAAATGACAAATGATTTTTATATTGTACATTTTGATGTGTTTTTACACTATGCTTTTCAGTATTAATAAATAGTTAAATAATATTATTAAAATGAACACATGTTTAAATTGAATCTTTCAAAATAAAACTCAACATAGAATATTAACATGCATGTTTTATTAAAACTGTTCATTTTAACAAATAAAACTCTATTTTAGTTGTTGATATAACAATCCTCTAAATTACTTGGCAAATAAATTTTTTAATTTTTAATTTTAAAACTTTAATATGCATTAATATCATATTTCTTTATTATTTGCCAAAGACTTTTAGTGTTTGTATTTTATTTTAATAAATAAGATATTTTTTAGCTAACAACTTTTAAACTTTAAAATCAACCAATTGAATTTTCAATTACTTAAGTAGAAATTTACTAATATAATTAAAAATTTATCACATAAAAATTGCATGAAATTCAAGTATATTGATGTTTTTGATCTAATTAAAATAAAGATGATTTTATATAATTTTAAAAATCACACAATTATTTTTTATTTAATATATTTTATTTACAATCCTCCTTAATATAATGTTAAGAATATTTATTTCTCTATTGCCATGATGTAAATGACCAATTGTAAAATAGTGGAAATGTAAAGTTATCTCCAAGTGATAATTAAACCAAGTCAGCTTAATGATTTCAACTAAATTTAAAAGGGTGCAGATTCTAATCCCACGTTTGTTATAAAAATCATTACATTACTCAATTTTTGCATCATAATGCGTTGATTGATTTTTTTCATTTTTTCATTTTTTCTCTTTTATTTTTTTTCTTATTGCAAAACAATTAATAATGAGTTGGTAAAATATATAGATATCTCCATGTGATTTTAGAAATGTCAGTTACATATCTAAAAATGTTTAGATTTGAATCTCTTGGTTATTACAAAAATTCTTACATTATTAAATTACTACATAATTATATAGTAGGTAATATTTAACTTCAACAAACAAGATATATTATGCTTGATGATTATTTTTCTTTTTGTAGTATTACAAATTTGTAAATTATTAATTCTTATACCTAAAAATTTTAAAAATATACCACAAACCAAAATTGTAACATTTATGAAACTATGTTTTATATATCTTTTTCTTACAAATTTGATGATTACTAACATTTTAATATTTATTTTTATTTATTTACTTTTAAAGTTTGTAAATTAGTTTTTAAATTTTTAAATTTATTATAAGTATAATGTTAAAAAAATATGACAGTATAGTTTTTAGTTATTTGTATTGTGATTCATTATAAAATTGTACATTGTGTAAATTAAATAACTTGTTTTAATATAATTCTATCAAAGCAAAGTCTTCAATGCTAATTAACATATAGCTGAAACACTCCATGAAAATTTTGCATTCTTTTGTATTTGAATTTATTCACGTGCTTTGCTGATGTGGTATAAATTCTGACTAAAACAAGAATAAACCATCAAATTTTTAGAAAAAACTATTTTAAAATAGAAATAAACAACAAATCATATTATTCTATGTTAATTTCAATAAAATAACTAAAGAATAAAAATAATAAAAATATGATTCTAAACTTAATTAAGTATATAATTAAAATTTTAAAATATAATTATTTTGAGATTTTGTTAAGAATGTATATAAAACATTTTTCATGTACGATGGATATAAAATATAAAATTTATTATGATAATTTTTATTTTTTAAATAAAAATATGTTTAAAATATAAGTATGGATTATTTTTAAAATAAAAAGTTATTTTTTTATAAATCAAAATATTAATATTAAAAATAACTATATAATGATTAAATATACAATGTATATATATTATGTGTATATATATGATTATATATACGTATATATATATAATCATATATATAATGAAAGTCATTACAAGAAATATATATATTCATACAAATTTATTCTATAGTATTTGATATTATTTTTTTACTTATCACAATTTTAATAAAGAATAAGTAAATAAAAATTATGTTAGATAATTGATATTTAAAATGATAATAATGTTTAATATATTAAAACTTGGTAATTTACATTGTTAATGATTAGAGGTAGATTTGGTTTTTAAAATAAATAGCATATAATTTTTTTACCTATAATTAAAATAGACTATATGATAAAAAGTTATGTAATAATAATAATGATAAATTATATATTATAATTTATTCTAATAGAATGTTAATATATATATATATATATATATATATTATATCTTTTATGTCATGGTTGGATGTGACTATTTTTTTTAGCCATGAATTCGTGCTATAAGATTACATAATTATTTTATTGTAAGTTTATAGTTTTATCATAAAAATAGTGTATAGATAATAAATCTATGCATGTTTGGATTGCTTGGATTGTTAATGCTTCCATTACCAACATATTTTTAAAATACAATTAATTACATGTATGTATATATATATAGTCAATCCTTGTTATAGTTAACCTTATTAAAGTCAATTTTGGATTATAGCCAGCCCATTATGTTGGTCCCAATCTACACCACCTATACTTTACTATGTTATATAGTTAACAATTTCTTTAGTCCTAAGAGGTTGATTATAACAAGGACTAGTTATATATATATATATATATATATATATATTAATTTAATTTTTATTATATTCATGTATATAGATACAAATAACTATTTGTCAAAAACAATAATCATAGTCCCTCCAATCATAGTTTTTCAAAGTTGTGGTATTTAGACCTCTAAATTTAATTTTTAATATTTTTATTTACAAAAAAGAAAGGAAAAAAGAAAAAAGAATCTATGTTTCAAAATCATAGAACTGCAAATCTTGCCTACAATTCATCATTACACACTCATGAATGAAAAATATATGGTTCAAAGTAGTTAATATTTGAATATAACATTTAACTTCTTGTGCTGCAGGAAATTAGGGCAACATGTAAGTTATGCAATTGAATGATATGGTAGAGTTTATATATATATATATATATATATATATCAAAAAAAATTTAAGATTGTTAAATCTTACTCATTCAACTTATTCATCCAATCATTTTAAAATTAATCCAGTAAGAAGAATTGATAATAATACACACAAAGAATAAATTTAATTTTTATACTTTAATCAACACATCATTCTTTTTAGTGATTTGAGGGGAGAAAAAAAAATTTCATTATAAGGATTAAAAAAAACCTTTATGATTGAAGTGTTAAATTTCTTAGTTTGTTGAATATTTGTGATGCATATAATTTGTTTACCTCATTGCAATGCTTTTGCTTGAGGTTTATTATGAAGAGCAGATTTGAATCTTAGGCCAATAAATGTGTTACTTGTCACAAGTTCCAACTTTAACCATTGTGTAAAACTAATACTTAATTATGTATTGCATCATTTTGTATGTAAAATGCTCAATTTAATAAGAGTTGAATAACTCAATCAAATTTTGAAGCGTTTTGAGACATTCATTAAAACAAAGTAGTAATTCTTATGCAGTTTTGGAGCTTTTGAAACAAAATAGCACTTCATTTTATTCAAACTGTAAAGATTGTAAATAAATCCAATAGCATTCTTACCAAACAACAATTATGCCCTATTTTTTCTTTTGAATATCCGACTTCTAGAAGTTTATATGCAATATACTTCACATCAACACAAGGATATGGCATGTCATGACATTCTTCAGAACTAAAATATTGATTGACTTCAATAAATATTACAGATTACAATTTTTCATTTATTTGATACTCGTTAAATTTAACATTCCAAGTTGAACAAAAGACCAACAAAACAACCAATTAAATTGTTGAAATTATTAAAACTGTTTGAAAATTCATGTGGAAAGAGTGTACTATATATATATATATATATATATATATATACTGAATAATAAAGTTACAGCAATATACACATTTATGTGTGTAAATTCTAATGAATAGGCAAGTGAATCAAAGAAAGAAGCATTTCGAAATTATTTGGAATCAAGTGGAGTATTAGAAGCTCTAACAAAAGGCACAATACCCTAATCTTTTAATACTGGAATCATCATGGCTGCATACAATGTCTCTATGCATGTGATTCATTTAAATTTAGCTCAATTTTTGTTATGAATTGTTTTCTTGTGGATCAAGGCCCAAATAGTTAAAACAGAACAAATCCATGATAAAAATTGAAATATATACATTGAAAAAAATTGAATATATACAAAAGCAAGGGTTGGAGTAGTTTTTTAAAATCATGATGAGGAATCTGGATTGTAATGAGAATGTAATTTTAAATGAAAGTGTGGTATATATGGAATTTTAAAACATTGATTAAAGATTTATCCAAATTTTATGTAGGAATATCATCTTTTAAATTGGTTATAAAATCATCCTATAACTATTAAAAAATAGTTATAGGATTAATTAATGTCAAAGTTTTGATTCTCATGTGTTGTTATTTTACTTTGTTTTATTTTTTGAAGAAAATGACTTCAATGGCGATGTACAATCACTCATTATAAAACAAATGCAATCTTACAAATTAAGTCATCTTTAGAGCTTTGAATCATTCTTAAATATTATTAATTTTTTTCCATAAAATTAGCAAATCTCTTTGTGCATCTAATTGAGCATGCTTTTAAATAAATATACATAAATCTGTAACAAATGCTCATTAAACCATTTAACATATCTTTTACATATGTATGTATATTTATATAAAATCTCATTGTTCAATTTCTACAATATTATTGACTAAAACTGTATTAATGAAATACATGTGGTTAAAATTTTATGTCATTGGGTTTGGAAAATGTTAAAAAAGCAGTATTGGTTGCGCTCTATGAAGAGAATGATAAGCCACCTATAGCATTGGAGTAAGTCATCATTTCCTAGCAAATAAAAAGATGTTCTGTGAAGTTAGTTTTATTATTCTAATGATAGTAAGTATTTGTATCAGTTTTTACTATTTTCATCAGAATAATGATGGCATAGAATTAAAACATTCCAATAATATTCTAGTCACATGTATGGTCCTTCAGATTAATTATTTAAAATATTGTTATTTATCTGTATTTCAACGTGACAAGATCAATGCAGATATGTAAGACATGCTTTAGGTGGACCAACAATTTCAGAGCATGAAATGTCCAAAGAAAAAATAACAGAATTGGAAGCAAAATATGATCTTCTTCTAAAACAACATGAGGAAGCTTGCCGACAAGTAACCATCTTCACATAAAAATTGTTTTGCAAGCATATTTTTGGTCTTGGTTTTGTAATGAGAATTGTGTATTAGTAAATCAATTATTATTCATTCTCTTAAATTTAATAGTAGATCAGTCAATAATACTTCAATGACCCAAATTTTCCATTTTTTATATTTTTAGTAAAAGAAATAACCGTTCTTAATCAAGTACTGCATACATAGTAAAAAATATTCTTTTGAAATTAAACAGCATAAATCACAGAAAAACACATTTATTATAAATTGAAATAAATAATCATTAAATAATGATGAATGGGTTCTTTAGACAATTCTAGTTGCAAGGCTTTAGATCTAATGACAGGGCACAATCACAAATCATCATTTGTCTGTAAAGTCTTCCATGTTATCATTATATATATAGAAATTTACAATGGTTCCTCTATAAGGTTTCTCTATACATTTATATTATAGCATATATTTAAATATTGGCATAATTTATTGTCTAATCAAATTCAAATTTTTTAGAAGATTCAGAAAAAAAGTATTGAATACTCATTTTAAAAATTATTCTATATGTAAATGATATCAATATGTGCATTTTAAATAAATTCTCAAATGATTTTTTTTTATCATATAAAATCATTTCCACTTGAAATTTACATTAAAATTAATGAATTAAACAAATTATACATATATATATATATATATATATATATATACACACACATACTATTATTTCAACCACAAAGCTACAATTCTGACCTTTTTAGTGATTTATTTGTTCCTTTTTAATGTGTAGTTGCAACTACTCCAACCTCCTCGAGCAGAAGGGAATTGTGATGGTCGATCAATTGGAGTTCCATCCTCATCACCAGCTTAGCTTAATTAAAACTTGTTGTGCTTTAGTGAATTTGTTTCAGATGTTTGAACACTTCAATTTGAGAGTTCCCTTTGGTTTCACAAAATTGACTTTATGTAAACCATTGCAATTATACAATGAAATATATCTTATGAATATATTTTTATTTATATTTTTTTGGAACCTACTTGAAATGTGTCAAAGTATTGTATGTTAAAATACATTCTTAAAACCTACTATCCATAAAAACACTCAACAAAGATATGATAGAAAGAAATAAGCTATCAAAGTATCATTATCAGAGGTTCCAAAAAAATTATTCTGTGATTACAAAATTCGTAAAAAGTTTTTTTTTTTAAATTATTCAAAGAAGGAAAATAAAATAAGATATTTTTCTACTTTAAAGTTGTATTTGTTACAATAAAGGTGTTTTTTACTTGTAATATTTTAGGATGTAAGTATCAACCAAAAAATATGAAATTATAGGAAAACTGGATATATGTGTGTGAGTGTGTCGTGCATATACACTTATACAAACACATATATACAAACACATGCATGCAATTTCAATTTTAAATTATAAGTGAGAGCAAATTAATGAAATAAAGGATGAGGAAGGATTTGTGAGAGTAATGCTAAATTACAAGGAGGGTTTTTTCCTTGTTGGAAAAAAAATAAAAAATAAAAAACTTTAAGAAACAAATAGGAGGAAATAAAACACTCTTCTGTAAATAATATATCTCAATATGATTGTAGAAAATCTCTTACTTTTATAAATGTGATGGTACAAAGTGCACTATGGGGTACTTTTAATGACATGAGGAATTTGCATGGATGTTGGATAGATTTCTACAAGTGAGATTATGAAAACCAGAACGCAAAAATTCGTAGGAATGATTTCTAGGGAAGTTAAAAAATATATATATATATATATATTTATAAAAATATAAAGTGATTATAGTTTTTATTTAGTTGGAA
This sequence comes from Physcomitrellopsis africana, assembly GCA_036785485.1. NCBI lineage: Eukaryota > Viridiplantae > Streptophyta > Bryopsida > Funariales > Funariaceae > Physcomitrellopsis > Physcomitrellopsis africana. The sequence continues at coordinate 77,797 of JAWRVF010000153.1, forward strand.
TTGATGAAAGATATTGAAGCATTGATCAGCAAAACCTCCATATATAAATGGGAAAAGTATTGAAGAATGCAGCATTAGCATTGCAAGATGAGCAAACAGAAATGATACACCACATTCTGCAGTAAAATTATAAGATAAAATGTTGTTGAAATCTGTGGCAAAAATTATTGAATGATTTGTTTATATTGTATGTAAATAAAATCTATAAATAACTAAATAAATAAACATGATACAACATACATCTAAATTCTGATATTGAATATGCAATGTGAATTTTAAGATATACTTTCATTATATTCATATATAAAAGAAAAAAGAGAGAGGGATGATTGAGGTAGATAAATCTAAGAATAAGCATGTTCATAATAATTGGGCTAGTTTGATCAACGTAATAACATAAGAAAAGCCAATAGTAAATTATACAGTAAAGTATAAAGTTCATGTGTTTTGGATTTAAAAAAAAAAAAAATTGTATTACTTTTATAAGCTATCAGTGATAATAATAAACATTAAGGGACAACAAGCAAGTAGAGTGGGATGGAGAATAAAATTTGGAAAATTTAAGAAATGTGGATTTTATGCCATTTATCTAATTTCCTCTTTTTCTACTCTCATTAGAGCACATAAATAGTATTTTTTTAGTAGTATATATTTTTTAACATAGTATATATTTTTTAATATCAATGGCAGAAAAAAACCTGTCTAAGTTTATATAACATGTTTATAAAGTATTTATGAACCATTTTCAATGGCCATTTTATGAAAGGAATGTTCTATTGTTAGTTGCCTACAAACATTTTAGTGAGTTGCTCTTTGATTTTCTATGCTAATAGATAGGGTAAGTTTAAAATGATGAAAGATATTTGGATGCATGTTTAGATGGTGTTGTGACCATAGAATGTATTCCTTGAGATGTGAAGGTACCTGCTTGACTAATTTATCTAAGGCAGGTTTGTTAAGACCTTCTCTCAACTATGGGGAGATTCATGAAGTTTACCAATTTTGTAATCAGTAGAACATCCATTCATTGAAGAATAATTCCTTTTTTTTTATGAAATATGAATCTAGTAGTATCACCTTCAATTCTCCAACAAAGCACAAGATTTTACAATATCTCACAATAATTGTGATGGTTAAATCGAGGGGAAAAAACACAACTATTTGAAAAGCACATTTTTAAAATAGTTAAATGATTATTTTATCAAAAACAATAATTAAAATTAAAAAATATTTTTCTAAAAAAGTATACCACAAACCAGAAGATTTGTGTAGATATGTTCAGTCATATGTACATGTGTTTTATTATTTTATTATTTTATTTCATATTAATTATTTTACTAATTATGTGTGTGTGTGTGTGTGTGTGTGTAATTCTTGGTAACATTGTGATTCAGTAATGTATGCATATTATTATATCAAATGATTTAAGTAATTTTTCTTCATTAAGTCATCACAGAGGATGCTACTGGTGGAGCTTACCTGCACGTCGACACGTGGATATACGATGAGGCGAATTTGAATAGAACGCGGACTTCGACACGTGGAGATTCGAGCACGCGGTGTGAACAGAGCTGGCCATACTCATGGGCGCCGAGGCGTGTGGCGATTCCTTGCTCTCTCTCTCTCTCTCTCTCTCTCTCGCATACTCACGCTCTCTCTCGCTCTCTCTCGTGCCTGTGTGCCTCTCTCTACCCCCTCCATCGCCGATGTCGTGGTGGTGTGCCTCCTTCACAGCCTTCGCACGCATCGGCATGGAATTCCACTGCAATTGACCCTCCAACTCCCTGAAAATCTCAATGCTGGGGGTCTAGACTCACGGAACAGGACGACCGTCACGTCTTCTCATCGTTTGCGTCGCTGCGCACCCGCCCTTGCGTCGTTGGTGTTTTTCTAATCCCGCTGATACCAAGGAGCAGCGAAAGCCGGGAGCTATGGCTTCCGATCTCCTTCTGTGGTTAATCTGCTTTCTCGCCGTTGTTTCGTTGCTTGGAATCCTTGTTTACCAGGTACAGATCGTCGAATGGGACCGATTTTGAGGGTTACGGATGGAGAGGGCTGTGTTGGCGTTGTTTGTAGTCTAGTGTGCGGATTAGCGTGAAGCGGACTGTTTGGTTAGGGTTTTTCGGAATCAAGCTTTGGAAGGAATTGGGTTGCAATTGGAAATATGCGACCCGTTTCGTTTATGATAGGTTCGCTAGGGTTTTGGACCAAGGGCCTTGCTGAGGATTAAATTGAGAAGTGTGTGTGTGTGTGTGTGTGAGAGAGAGAGAGAGAAATTTGAAGGGTTTGCCTGTTGTCACGCTTTGTCCTTTCATGTCCTTTGAGCTGGTAGGATACGTCCAATTGGAGCAATGAGCGAAACAGGTTCTAGGATTCTTACATGCGCATAGCATCGGGAATTTATGATTTAAGAGTGGGTTTTGAAACTAATGAATGTTGTGTTTGATTTGGCATGTGTCATCGATTGGCAGCTGATGTGCTTGTCAGACCTTGAGTTCGACTACATCAACCCATTCGACTCCTCATCCCGCATCAATGCTTTTATTGTCCCTGAATTTCTGATTCATGGAGCCCTGGGGTGCATCTGCCTTCTTAGCGGTCATTGGTTGCTGTTCTTGCTTAACGTTCCTTTGGCCTATTATCATATAAATTTGTAAGTTTATCCTTGCGTCTATCACATCACGCTGTTTCGTAGTACTGTTAGCGCTCTTATTAAGCACTCGTATTGTTTATCTGATTTCTGCATGAGTTGTATTTTTCATCGTGTAGTTTGTGCGGCGATCATGGACGGTGTTTTGCGTCAGGTACCTGAAGAAAGAACATCTGCTGGATGTCACGGAAATTTTCAATCTTCTGGATCGAGAGAAGAAGTACCGGCTAGCCAAGTTGGCATTTTATCTACTGCTCTTCTTCATTGTTATTTACAAGTAATATTTGACTCTAAATTCGGCAGTTTCTGTCTGTCTTTCCTTCCTTCTTGCATTTATTCTTCGTTTTTCCGTCAATTTCTGAAAGGTCTCTTCTTGTCTTCGAACTTTTATATTTGCCTTGATGAAATGGTTCATTATAATTAAAGCCTGACGTCTGTAGACCTGGATCGTGTTAGCATGGTCATAAAGTCATTTTTTTGGTTAACTTAGATATGAACTGCAGTACTTAGCGTTTCCCATGTCGTCTGAACCCTTTGTTTGAGGCATCTGCTTGGTTAATCTACCTTAAGGATGTGTTTGCCACCTGTTTTACAGGATTTTGATTGCAATAATTGTTCTGTGATACTTTTTATGCTTGTCGTTGGGTGAGTTCCTTTTGTTCATGTATCGTTTCTGTCATGTATTTTACTATGTAGACGAATGAGTTTATTCACAGACCAACTCGTTCACTCTGAAATAGGAGTAGTATGAAACATTTTTCCAGTGACCAAAGGTTTACCTCCAAAATATTTAGTATGGGTATCTTTAGCGAAGCTGTGGTCTGCATGGACATGCTCACTCGGACCTTATACAAGTTGTCTTTCATCCCTGTTTACCTGGTGATTCGTGTTGGTGGGGATCTGTATGGTGGTGTTTGCAGATTGGTGTTGACAGCCGTCTACTTAATTCTTGAGCATGAGGATTCTGTACAGTCAGCTGGAACTTTCTCGGGGATCCACGCAAACATGTGATCCTTGTGACTGTCACACTGAACCACTGTGAGTACACGAATTGTCTATTATGTAAAAAGAAAAAAGAACGAAAGAAAGAAAACTGCGTCTAGAGTTTTTTTTCATTTGCAAATGAGTAGGAACTGCGCACATTAGTGTTATTCCTGAACAGTGTTTCAAGACATTGTGATTTTCTTTGGTTCCTAGCTCATTGGTATTGACATAAACATCGATGGAGAAATTTCAGCGAGGTTTTAGGTCGAGGCTGATCAATTGTGTTAACGAGGGATAGGAGGTTTCTATCTTCCTGAATATTGCTATCTTCGAACATTTATTATTGATGATTTATTCTTATCCATTTTAATATTGAACGTTCTTACAGCAGCGACTGAGATGCTTTGGGTATGCCTGTGTCAAGAACTCGAGGACCACATTGAGCTGTGAATCGTAAGATATGGGGCTCAGTGGCAAACCAATGTGCGAAACTCATGGTAGGCAAGTTCTGTTTATGACAGTTACTCTTCCTCACACATCCACTGTTCTGTCACAGTTTCACATTTGCATGTGCTTGCATTCCTGGCTTTGTGTTTTTGTATTCTGTAACTCACAATAGCGTTGTTCTATGTGACCGCAGATGCTTGAAGCCTACGCCCTTGTTTTGGGATTGAAGTCCTCTCTGTAATCGTCACACTTGTGGGTAGCTGGTCTTTTGTGAAGAGATTGTAGGGGAGTGCAGAGACTTGTAGATGGGTATGTAGAGATGGCTGCAGTTTACCAAATTTAATTTTTTCTGCATATAAGTGTATTTGCAAGTCTATTTGCTTCAATGAAATTTTCTCTCATTGCCGCTGTACTTTTTTAGCTTTTCCGGAATGCCATTGTGATTGACGTGTACTTGTAATTGAGGGCACGACCTGGGCACAATTTTTGAGATTACAGTGATTTGTATTGTCTTTCGTAGGGAGTTGGTATCTAGCTCATGTCTTGCATCCTTAATTGAAACTTCAAATACATGATATCGCACATAGTTCCATTATGTTTTTTTATTTTTTTTATTTTTAATGTTTTGATAATATTAGAAGAACGCTTAACGGTGCATCAGCGTTGTTGGACACTACAAATCAAAGTGTAACGAATTCAGTATTTTGTTTGACTGATGTTCTGCATACCCCTTCTCCATTGCACCAAGGTGACATAAACTGGTCGCAGAAATTGTGCTTGTGGTGAATTTCTCCGTAGAATTAAATCTAGAATTTGGGTTATATCCATGGGGAAATTACAACGTAACCGGGATGATACATTTGGAGTACCACTCGTCTAGGATGAATATGTGCAGTAGAATGATAGGATAAATATGCCCACTAGATTGTTATACAAATGAAGACTTGGGCCCAAAATGTTTTTGCATGTTTATTTAAGTTTGTAGTTCAAGGGTGACAAAAGTAGATCAAGTGAAGATGAATTGTTTCAAAATAATGGGTTAAATTTCATGTATATACACACACATGAAAGAATTAAACACATCCTGAATTTAGTTTGGTTTGGAAGGAGGACACGAGGGAGGAGAGAGACCATTATAATAAAGGTGTTCAAACAGTTGACGTGCACACACTTCCACATGGCAAGGATGGAGAATATTCGAAAGAATGTACGAGTTTGGGATGGAGCCCACCTGTGACGGGGGACACGGAAGACGGGACGGGTGGGCGGACTGGGCTGGGCTGGGCTGGGCTGGGGGCGAGGAGTGAGTTTTGTCTGAAGCGGGAGAACGTCGTCGTAGTGGTCGTCATGGTGGTGCTGCTGGTGAAGGTGGAGGTAGTCACTCAATCCACCTTACACTTTCACCAATGCACACTGTGATGATCTGTTTTTTTGTCGGAGGTGCCCTGAATCGCAGGAAGTCCTGTTCGCGGGCCCGCAGTGATTTGCAGCTCCCGAGCTCTTGTGTGCCTGATCGCGTAGGGATTTTTCAATTTGCTGCCTTCATTCAATTGCTTGTGCAATCTCCGGCAAGTTGTCTGGTTTCGGTTACGAAGTTGGCGGCGCGTTTCGCTGGTTCTGCGTTTGCATGATGACGATGACGGTGACGAAGATTCTGTTTCACATCGGATGACGTGACATAGCATTATTTCGGTGCACATTTTACGATTCGGCTGTTTTAGGGCTGTGGGTAGGACGATTAACAATCTCTCTCCACGTTGAGGAGGTTTTTCGATTTTTGATGATGAGTATCTTTGTCTTGGAGTCATCCTGTAAGTCTTAAGCGCATTATATTTCTTCGTGTCTAACTCTGAGCGCGTCGGATAATGGTCAATTGTTTTAAGCTGGCTATCCAAAAAGCGGTAAATTCGGCTTGCTGTGTTGAGCATGGGTCTACTGGTGCACCAGACTCTCGGTATCGAGCTTTGGAAGAGTGGTAGGGCTCAAGTTCGCAACCATGCGGTAGGATTATTATGTATGTTAGGGTTTTCTTGATTGGAATTCATTTTAAACGTAGTTGATCTTCCCATTTTTTGCGCTTTCGAGCGTATAGTCGTCCCTGGTTCCTTCCAGTATTTGTGATTGCATCGCATGTGCAACGCAGCAGTTAGTCTTCAGTCTTGCGTTTTCCTTCAAGATATTCAATTTTATTTCCCAATTGAGTCTCAAATTGAAACTCAACTGCACTATGTGCCTGGTGTTCTGTTTCCTGCGTTCTACAGTAGTAGATCGTAGCTTGAGAATCAACTGATTAATCGAATGTTAAACCTCCTCTAATTTGTATATAATTTGCAAGCTCGAACATTGAAGTGAGTCGACGCCCATGTGACGTGTGTCGGTTGATAATTGTCTTTGCTTGATGTGGTTTGGTTGGGATCGAAATGCTAGCATGTAGCATCTCTTTTACGATGCCATTTCACTTCAGCATCGGATGAACGCCATGAGTTGCAGAACTTGCCGCGATAGAGACAAGCAAAATGGGCATGGATCTACTGCAGGTTGTGGACAGTTAGGGGCAGACACATTCGTCATTTTTTTACTGCTTTTATCTTAATAACAAATGTATCCACTCTAAGTCTCTCAATATAGTCAGACAAATATTCCTAGCATAAAATATTCCTTGCATATAGCATCCTTTCAGGAAGGCATTTATGAATCAGGGATATGGTATTTTATGAGCTTGATACTCGAGATTTGTCCACCAAAGGATATGGGCATCTTTTAATTTGGAAGGGAGATACGTATTGGGAGATGTTCTTTACAGGATTGAGTTGTTAATACGCAGAGCTTTTTCATTGCAACGGCCACTCCCATGTCCATCTTTCAGGATATTTCCCTAAATGACCAGTTCCGTATTTTGTAGCAATCCTGTCCAAAGATCAGCGTTTAAGAGGAAATTGATTCGTTCAGAGCCTTTTCACGGTCTTGCGAATTTCTGTCTGGATCATTATCTCGTCGCTTCATCTGAACATAAGGGTATTATATATCACAATCAAAGTTGAAGTTCGGGCAGCTTTGCGGGAAGAGAAAATTTTCAAAAGATCTTTTTTGAACTGTTACCGATTGACCACTGTAAATAACAGCCGAGCGTTACAAACGGGATTTTTTTGAAGTATTCGTGAATTGTGATATTGCTTTCTATTACTTGGTCTGCTTTGGCAATGGTGAGTAATCATCTTGTTATTTCTGATATGTTTTAAGTTCAGGTAAATTCTCTCGGGAAATTAAGTATATTCGATCGTGTTATTGGAATCTGGTCAGTTGATGCCGAGCTCGAGATTGTGCTTTGCATTGAAGAGCAAAAATATATCTCAGGCACTTGTTATGAGGAAAACCTAACTTAATAAGACCAGTCTTTGAGCAAGAGCACGTGAGTTTATGCTAAGTTCTCAACTCAAGAAAATGCGTATTAAAAACCTGACACCATTTATCTTCATCCAGTTCTCAAAATGGCAGGAGATAATGCATGTGGTCGTTGGGGAGTCTCATGGAAGCCCTACAATTCGTAGCGTGGAGAAAGCGACAGGGCCAGATGATTGTTGAACATGAAATCTTAATGGAGTCATCGATCGTACACTTTGGCATAATCTTCTTTCGACAGAGACTATTTCTTCTATTTGGTGTTTAATTCTCAATTTCTGTTATGTACATAGTTTTCTCACACGTCGGTTTCTGTTTGAAGAGCAGAAAATAGCCTACGTCTTCTTGACAAGCGAGCCCAAGGGATCACCATCGCTACTTCAGGCAGAATGACTGCCCTGGTGGCTCGCACAGGTCGTCATCAACAACGTTATGAACATGGTCATCGCCTTGTTGCTGGGTATGTATCTTTGCTGCATATGTCAGTATGTGTCTTTGTAATTCTAGGTCTCTTCGAGAAGACTTCTCAGTAAAGCGTGTTCATCTAATCTGCGAATTGTTCGGTTCTCTAATTTGCGGATTTTGAATGAGATGTTTGGGTTTTGTGTTAGACACTCTGAAATTCTGGGAATGTTGGGCATTATTGTTTGCAGGTGTATTCCGTACAGGTATAGACCAACGGGCGATGGGAAGTCAATGGAAGTTCTCATGATCTCTTCTCAAAGGGGTGAGGGGTTATTGTTTCCCAAGGTTGGAACTACATATATTGTCTATTTTCTGGTATCATCGTTTTGGAAAGTATGCTTTTTGGTTGTTCGAATGCTGGGGTGCATAATAATTAATTGGAAATTCGGGGTGATTTCAAGATTTCAGAATCTGTGCCTGAGATTCTGTTCTTTTATCCTTGTTTTTTCTATTTAAGTCCAGCGTGTGCAGAGGTGGAATATATGTTTGTGTATTTTCTGTTAAGATTTTGTTTGTTTTGATTACGTTATTTGTTATTATTCAATAAATCTATTAAACAACTATTTTATAGAAAGTAATAATCATAGTTTTTAATGTAACTCTCTCGGCTTTGAAATTACTTGGTTTTTCCACCTAGTTTCTCATCATTTGCGTTACCTTGGAGAATCAGTTGAAGCAAGTATGATTTGGTGGACTTCATTTATCTTACACAGTTGAAGTTTGTCTTTTCCGTTAGGGCGGGTGGGAAACTGATGAGACAGTAGAAGAGGCAGCTTGTCGGGAAGCACTTGAAGAGGCTGGAGTCAAAGGCCATCTACAGGTATCATTTCTTGTGTTTTATTGTGTGCAACAAAACAAGCTGCTGGGTTTTATTTTAAAAATTAATTTTCTTTTATCCTGCAGTTCCGGTCGAATTATCACGAATTCTTAAAATTCTTCCATTTGATACTCCGCCCTTACACGCTTCGAACAAATCAATAGAACATATGTGCGAGGAGCCGCCTGGGCGTATTTTTATGACGTGTAGTTTTGATTTCTAAAGCTGCAAAGCTCAACGCGAGTCTAAAATACTATTTCTATTATGTAGCTGCTGGTAATTATATGCTAGTAATTGTTGATACGTGAAAACGATACCTAATGTGTTTGGATATGTTTATCACAATTTAAAACAAATACTGTTCGTCTATGAGATACTAGTAAGTGTTTAGTAAACATTGTGTTTCCGAAGTCGCTCCTTGTGATTCTTTTCGGTGATAATTAGCATTGCGCAGGGTATGCTTGGTACGTGGGATTTTAAGAGCAAGCGACAGCAAGGCGTTTTCTGTCCTGAAGGACTTTGTCGGGCTTATATGTTTGCACTAGATGTGACAGAGCAACTGGAAACCTGGCCTGAACAACACGCTCGTCAAAGGCAGTGGGTAAGCTCTTGGTTAATCAAATTTACCACCTATATATCTGTTTAATAAATGAATTCCTGTTTATGAGGAAGCTTCAATTCTGATCATCTCCATGCTACTCGTCTGCACCTGGTACCAACAACAGATTCAGGGGATGTGTTAGCTGAGAAGGAGTAGACCTCTGAATTCTCATGTTTACAAAATTCCATTAGATGTTTCTGCTCTCGATGTGTGTATTATAATTATTTCTGCTTCTTTCCGTATTTAGAATTCCGATGGGTGCTTACTGAAACATATCACACTGGCTTATATCTTCCTAGTCATTTCGTGATGTTGTACTGTTGATTTTGTGAAGACTAGAAGTACCAGTATTTTCATATTGGTTCAAGATAAAGAGTGAAGTGACTGGGACAGCATATGTGCCATTAAGTTAATATTAAGGAGGTTTCAACAATGTTTAAGTCTTTACTTTCAAGATTGTTTAGGTCGTGCTTCCTCATGATATATATTTTACTGATAGTGGTGTTCCTCTTTTCCAGTTTGCTGTCTCTGACGCGATTGGACAATGTCGCCATGATTGGATGCGGGGTGCCCTTGACCAATGTGTTGCTTATCTAGCTAGTGGGTCTTCTTCAACATCGAACCCAATGCTTGTTTCTGACACTTCTCTCTCTTTAGAACATTAGGATTTTTATGTTGGTCATGTTTGGTAGACGCTTGTCTGATCGATTTCAAGTTCGTTCTTTAGGGACGTTACATTCAAGGAGATTTTCCATTGAATTCATTGAGGCTTGCCAGTTGTCGCCGCAGAAATTTGTAAATTACAGTTGATAGTTCACTCTTTAGGTGTTGAGTTCACGTATGGGTACTTCGGCAGCCTTATGTTCCCAGTTGTCACACTTCAATTTTCTTATCATCTAAGGTGCTCGCATGGCAGACCCTTTTCAGAATGAGTATTTGCATTCCGTTGTGGAGTGTTACTTCTCTTACAAATTATCTCTCTGGTGATATGAAATGGGTGAAAATTTGGGTCATGCTTGTATTTAAGTTCAAATCTATTATCACTTTTGCGGCCTCAGTAGTCCTTTTGAATAATATTTGGAAGCTTCACCTCCTTAACGTGAACTTCATACCCATGTGATCACCATTCTGAATTTGGCTTTTTAAAGATTCTATCGGAGTGATTCACTGCAGAGTGCCTATTAAGCGACATATTTGTTCCACATTTTTGGCCTATGCGGAGTGGCTGGGACTGTACCTACTTTCTTCCGCTGAATGAATTTTCATAAATCTAGACATGTAGGTTGACAGTTTCTCTTAATCTTGGTTGTGTAATTAATACCTTGCAAATGAAGTGTCAGGAATGAAAATATTTTTCTTAAACTGGGTAGAAATAGGAGAGATAGAGCTGTAAAGATTTGGTTGCTTTATGCACTTAATCTAAAGTACTGGATTCTTTTCTCCATTTTATTTCCGACTGATCCTTCTGTGCACGACATTCTTGAGCAATGTATTGAATGACCCTCGTGGAACTCCTTGGATCATTCTTCCTTGAAGCAGAATTCTAAACTTAGTTGTTAGATTCTCTAAGATCTGGTGCAGCAGCACAAGAGCATCACTAAAGGAGCTTTTCTGGAGACTTCATTTATGGATCTTATGACTAGATTCTTTGCAAAAAGCTCATGCTTGTTTTACAATCAATTGTTAAAATCCCTGACCAACCAGTGGTAAATATAAAGTCAGTTGCTGTTCCGAAGATGTACTGTAAAAGTCCATTACATTAGACAGTCTGCTGTCAACAGAAACTAAGAGCGATTGTCTTCTGAGTCGTAATTTCCTAAATTCTTTCCCATCACTGTCCCATCAATAACACTATTTTATGATATCTAATTATTTTGGAAAACATTTTCTACTTGAGAAGAATCCAAAACAAATTTCATAGATGCTTCAAAAATTCTTCATGACTTGTTGTTTATAGTGTGATTTACAAAATTGAGTTCAAGTGGTGGTTTGTGAACTTTAGTAGACAATGCTAGCAAATGCAGAGACAAAAATCTTCAACTCAAATATGGAAAGGATGATGTCTAAAGTCCTTGTTAAGGATAAAAAATTTGTAACAAAAATGAGAAGACAAGGAAGACAGGTAATGTTGCACTTGTCTTTCTCATTTATTCAAATTTGTTGCTTCATTATTTGGTGAACTTGAAATTTATAAAGATTTGTAGAATTCAAGAATGAGGTGAAAGTAGAGTGCATATTGTACTTTGTATTCTTTGTAATTGGTGTTGGAGGTTGTTGTAGATAGTGTACACCATGTGGTTGTTGTCACAACAACAAAAAAAACTTTGTTCTTATGCAACTAAAAGTGGAACTTCTATATGTGTGGTTGTAGGATTGCTCAAGATTTCTCAATTGTTTGTTGTACATTTGAAGCATCAACTGGAAGGAGAGTTGGTGAAATTAATAAGAAGATGTACATAAAGTCTCACAATACAAGAGCAACAATGTTGTGCAATTGTGCTCATTGGTGGTGGATGCCACACAATAGTAAAGACAACAAGGAGGCTTCAAAAAGTTATTGGTAATAAATTTTATGATCAACACTTAATGCATGCATTCAAAGAGGCTAGTTTGCAAGCATGTGTGCAACAAAAAGAAGTCACTTCTTTTGTAGAAGAATGTTTGGCCACAACTCAAATTTGATAGAAGTTTGAATATTAGACTTGTGATGTTTGGAAACATGTAATTTTGACAAGACAAAGTTTAATAGGTTTTGCTTTGATAGAAGGTCCTTGTGTTGCTAATGGACAAGTTGGTATATCATTACATTAAGTTTGTCAGAAGATAAAGTATGGTGGTAGTTTGATTATAATTTGGAGTTGCATATTTTTTTTGGATCTAGTTTCATTCACAAAATAAAAGGAAGTATAGACCAATATTACTACAAGTGTATTTTAGAGGATTACTTGTATTGTACTATATAAGGATATAAGTTAGATCCTTGCAATTTCATTTTCCAAAATAATAATGTTGTAAGTCATTTAACAAAATCTATATTAGAATGGTCTAAGTTGTGACCTTGCCAAGTTCTTAAGTGGCCAATTCAATTAACATTTCTTAATCCAATTGAGCACTTATGGACATTTTTAAAATGCCACTTGAATCATTTTAACAAAACTCGAATATGAATATTGTAATTACAGGAGTGGGTGGTTGAAGTATTCTATAGAATCATTGTTGTGGAGGGTAAAAGCCTTTATAAAACCATAACCAAGAATATTATAGGACTTTTAAAAGCTAAAGAATATTGGACCAAATTTTGAAATTCATATTACTTTTATGTACAAAACTAGGTTTTTGGATTAGCTTTGCTTCAATGACTATGTCCTTTTCTGTATTAATGCTTCTTCTTCAATACTTTGCAAGGATGTATAAAACTATGTGCAATGTTATTTTTGCCTTTATGTGCAATATTTGGTTGTAACCTCATAATTTTCAATCATTATGTCTTGAATTTGATGATGCAGGCTCTGTAATCAGTTTTGTAAGTCACACTAGAAGTCTCAAAAAAATATCAACCCAAGATTGCAAATATCATTCAATTAGACCTTGACTTTCTGCTCTTTCCACAACTGAGATATCCTGCACTAATCAAAGATGTGTAGGAATTCCATCCATGTTCAGTAGATAAACCATGCCGTAAGGGTTGGTTCTGGAAATTTCAATCCAAAAAAAATTTGAATTTGATATTATGTAGGTCCACGGTCCAAGATATGACATGAAAATACCTGGGACGAAGAGATGAGGGATGGCAAAGCAGAAGGGATTTATTCGGCAGGCTTGTTGTCTAAGTTTGCCGACTGGAAATTTCAACAAACCGAGAAGAATAAAGGGTCTTCTTTGTCAGATTTTGATCTTGAAAACCAGTTAATAAACTCCCAGCTTTTCAATTGCAAGACACCCACGTCCAAGAGAGCTTTAGCAGGTTCTGCAGGAACATTATCCTCTATCGCTCAGTATACTGAAGGGTAACCTGCTGCGGCTCAAGGAGATGGATATTTTTACCATGGAGATATCAAAACACGCACGGTACAGGAGGTTCTGGTCTCGGTAGATCCAGAAACTGTGATGTTTAGAAGTAACGAAGAGGCACGTGCACTTGAGGTTGCAGGGGAAGGGGTCGAAAGTGAAACAGACACTTGTAACCATGTTTGGTGACCACAAAAATCCAAAACAATTCTACATTTTCGGGATTTAAGCCCTCAACATCCTCATCACATTTCTTTAATGATGGATGTTAGGTCGAGTTTTGATATTTTTCAAAGGGTATTAACTTGCAGAGCTGATTCGCGCAGGTTGAAGGCATGTGCTTCATTTTTGAGATCAACAAAAGACTTACCAAACAACACATTTAGAGAATACATTTCGAATCATAAACTTTCCACAAGCATTTGGTAGCCTAAAAATTTGAAGACTTATTCTTTACAAGTAGACGCGTGGAACTGATCAGATACTCTGTTCCTTTCGCTTCTCAATTTAGGATGGAATGTCATAACGAAAACAGCATAGCTACCCCACCCTTTGCTACGAACTTCTAGATAAAAAGTCTAGAGTATAGCTGTGGTTACTCGGAAAATTGCAGTAACAATGGAATCAAATCATGAAATGAACATATATTCACTTATGGTTCTCACCACAAAAGTGCTGAACTGTGAATGCATGGTTGATGTTGACTGCCAAAGAAATGGTTTGCTAATCTAAATACTGCAGGAAGGGAGGCTTGGTATGAGTTAAGTAATTAATATTCTAGACTTTCATAAAATCATTCCATCTGCTTGCTATGAAGACAAATTAACGTAATATTTTCTTATATCTTTAATCATATGATCATAAGAGAAAAGATATTTGTTGTGTTTAGATAATCATAGCCATTTAATTGTTAAAATACTAATAAAAATTTCAGCAATGTAACTAACATTTAATTTTCAAATTAAAAAAAATTACTAGTGCATGCAACAAGTTTTCTATTTTTCTGTATTAATTTTTTTTTATTAGGTAGGTACTTTATTTCTACAATTACATCTCTCACTAATTACATTATTATCAAAAACATGAACTTGCAAAAGTTTTACAATTAAAATATAAAAATTATAAAAAAATTATTTTTTTAATAATACAAAAGATAAGTTTATTAGTAAAGTAAAATATACTTAAAAATTTATTATATTTCAATTTTTAAATAAATAATAAGTAAGTTAATTGAATCTAATATTAATATAATCAAAAAATATATATATTACTATAATTAGAAAAAATAAAATAATATAAAAATCATATTATTCAACAAGACACTAAATTTTTGAAAACAAAATTTGCACTAAACCAAAAGTAAGTATTGAAAATTATAGAATTGGATATAATTTCCATAGTCAATATAGCATTAAAATATTTATTAAGAGAGCCATAAAGTATTAATTTTAGCTTGAAAAATAATTTATATATCTTTATATTCTATACATTATTATTTATTTAATATGTACAATCATTGTAAAAGATGTCTATGTTATAAAATTATAAATAAGAATAAATACAAGTAGGTAGAAATATATTATATAAAAAATATCTTAAGAAATATTAAAGAAGCATTTGAGATGCATGTTAGATTTAATAGATTTTTCTAAATATACAAGGTGCAACAAAGTTGTGTCTAATACTAACAAGGAAATTTTTTTAAAAAAATTTCCTCTTCATATTTACATTTATATAATTTTGGTTAGAATTATACATGTTGTTGTCATGGAATTGTTGTATAGAAGAAAAGCTTTAAAATTATATATAGAAATATAGAAATAATAGGCAAAAACAAATTTATCAAAGATAGAGCATTAAACAATATGTATAGCATGTAAAAATGAATAATTTAATGGTTGTAAGCAAAGTAAATCCATGAAAAAATATTTTACTAATAAGGATTAAAAAATAATTATGTAAAATAACTACTATTATATATTAAGATATTTCTATACATTTTTTTTTTTTTTTTTTTTTTTTTTTTTTTTTTGTTATTTAAGAAATTGATCAATAAATAACTTATTAAAAGTCATTAGAACTATAAACTAATTTTTTTTTTATTGATCCAAAAAAATAAAATAATTAATATAAAAATATACATTGGATTAAGTTTTAATCTTGTTTATTATTTTAGTCTCATACGAGTTTTATGTCCATTATACAAAAGATTCTAGTATGTGCATACAAGAATGTATTTACTATTGTGATCAAAGATAATAATGTAAGAGCTTTGCCATAATAAGTAGAATCTATTGGCATAATTGATGAAGTCTTTAGCATTAAAAAACATCATTGTTGGATTCAACAATGGATTCAATATTTTAAAAATATCTTATTAAAAATATATAGAATAAATTCTTATATATATATATATATATATATATATATATATATATTGCTAGAACAATTGCATATCCAAAATCATAAAAACGTGTGTGTTACAAGATAAAGTATCAAAAACATCAGTTGAACCTTTATTTATACTATAAGTACTATCCAAAAAAAAAAAAAAATAATAATATTAATAAGCTATTCTAATTTATTATTTATAAAGATAAAAAAATTACTATATATTTTAAAATAAGCTTAAATTTCTAATACAATAAAGACTTCTTTTATACATGTAAAGTATAAGAAATGATTAAAAAAATTGATTTAATTGAAATTTTATTTTATAGAATATTTTAAAAAATAAATTCTTAATATTTAGTAGATTAGTAATTAAAAGTTGTTGAGTATACTTTCATAAAAGTATAGGCTAGAGGTAATTTTTGACATAGACAACAATGACTTGTAAGAGGCATCTAACATCTAAGATAAATTAAATTCTTTAATTAAGAAGATGGACAAGAAAAAGCTTAATTTTTATTTAACTTTAGATAAATTTTTAAATTTATTTCTTATATCATTTGATAAAATATTTATCAATATTAATATTTTTATTTAATCTATTAATAAAAAACTAAATAATAATTTTTTTAAATAAAGAAGTTGATAATAATACTTATAAATTTCTTTCAATCTTTGGATTATTGATACTATCTAAAAATATACCAAAGTAACTAAAGATTAATACTAAATATCTTATTTCTTAGATAAAGCTTAAAAAAATAGACTACAAGTATTCCACGAGATCTTTGGAAGGAACTTTTGACTACATGCAAAGTCAATAGAGTTTGATATCAATATCAAGACATGTTAAATCATGGCATTTTGACTTTAGAATAAGTATATTAACAAAAACCTACCAATAATAATAAGATATTGCCACCATAGTTTTTGTTACTACCATCACAATTTATCATCTATCATATGCCATCATACTTTTTACTATTATTACCTCAATCTTATTATTATTAATTTTTAATTATTTTTTATTAAAATTAAATATTTTTTTTATATAATTTAAAATATATACTAAATATATTAATATTTTTTTGATTGGAATAAAAAAAAATGAAGAAATATATTAAATAGATAGTGGATTGTGGTGGTTATAGCAAAAACTATGGTGACATGGAATAGATGGCAAATTATGGTGGTAGTAGCAAAAATTGTGGTGGCATTAACAACATCCTAATAATAAGCATGTAACTATCTTGAAAGAGGCTATTAAGTTTTATTTTAATATATTCTTATATTTTATAATAGTTATTAAAATAATCTAGCTATTATTATTATTATTATTAATATTTAAATTTAACAAATTATAAGTAGTAGATATAGATATTTTTTGATTAAAAAACAAAGATTTCCACTCCTTGTATTAGATAAGGCAAGATTTATGAAGATCTTTTTTTTTAAGCACATATTATTTAAATTTAAAAAATCTTCATTGATTTTTTAAATTGGGTTTTTTGGTATCATTTAATTTTTTTAAAATCAACTAATATTAATAATAAAATTATAGATTTATATAATTTTATCAAAAAAAGTTTATCATTGTGAAAATAAACTTTTACAAGTTGCAACTTGACTCCAATATAAGTGGTTTTTTATAGTGAAAAAATAAGGTGAAAAGCCACAACTTTTAAATCCTTTGATTAGTTGAGATAAAAAAGCTTCACTTAAAAAGATCTTTATATTTAGATGATAAGATAAAAGGCTACAACTTTTATATTTTTTAATTGATAGAAGATACTAATTTCATAATTTTAACCAATTAAAGGATCTAAGAAATGTAGCCTCTTATTTTAGTAACTAAGTATGAAAACTTCTTTAATTTAGAAAATCTATTTAAATACCTTAAAAAAAAAAAATCTTTATATAGCATAAATAGGATTATGTCCCAAATTTTTTGTTGGATCTATCTTAAGTTTTTAAAAAATTTTGAGAAGCCACATCTAAAATTGATTCAAATTGCCACTTAAATAAACTTTTAAAAAATAAAAAATTTAAAAATAAGATATAAAAATTCTATATTTAGATTAATAAAAATAAAATGGTTTTTTTTCTATTTTATAATCTCTTATCACTTTATATTATTTTCAAAGGCCAATACTTCCAAAAGAAGATTTTTCTTTACCAAAGAGGATTTAAAAGATTATAAACATTTCACATATGTTTAAATTCATTATTCATTTGCAAACATATAAAATATTTGTACAAGTCATTATACAAATAGAATAATCTTTTTTATATTATATTCTATTATTTTATAATTTAATCAATTATTAATTATATTTTATTTAAAATATCTTTTTATATATAAACATCTTGTTGTATAAATAAAAGTTATCATATACAACAAATTGAGTGCCATAAATCAACATTAAATATGCAATCAAATACTAATAAAAAATGAATAAGAAATATATCTTTAAAAAAGAATAAAAAATCACAACATAAGCCAAGCGTCTTTCACTCTACCAAAGAAGAATTAAAGAGTGCAAATGTATGTAAAAAGTATTAAGTTTTATTAAATGGCTAAACCACCATCTTCAAGCAAAATTAACAACAAGCTCTTCAAAGTACTTACAAAACTTGACTAGATAAGAATGCTAAGTTAGGAAGTATTTTTCTATTATACTCTTAAATCTTAAGAAGATGAAATCATCTACTAGATGAAAAATAATAAAATAGATGAAAAATCCAAAAATACAAAGTACCTTAGTAAAACATAATGTAATCTATTATAATACTAATTTGACGTGGCTTCATACTTAATGCCATATATTATAACAATTGTCATATGAATAAAGATTATCATATATAATAGATTGAGTGTCATAAACCAACATCAAATATGCAATCAAATATGAATTAGAAATATATAACAAAGATATCTTCAAGTGCCTCTTCTAAATGATTAAGAGCCCCTCCAATTAGAAAGGATTAAAATATATATAGAATCAAGATGATTGCCATTGTAATATTGTTGTAATAATTATATGCATCAAAGTTGGTATAGTGGCAACCACATGGATCAAATAAGCTAATTAAAAAAGTGACAAAAAGATGGTAGACAAAATATAAAATAAGTTCCATCTTTAATTATCTTTGATAATTTTTTGATGTTGAATTACTTAGTCAATTTTTATTATTGCCTGAATCTTAAAACCATAACTAGTGCTTGTCAATTGAATGATAATTTCACCACTAATATGTGGCAAATCCACAAGAATGCTTTAACTCATTCCAATGAATGAAACATGGCTAAAAGACCTTTTATAATAAAGGCAAGTCTATTCTCTAGAAGATAGAATCAAAAGAAGTGGTGTTAGATATACCATATGCCATCTGCATTGGTAATGGTCATACAACAATATGGTAGCCACTCCTTTCTTTTTACCACATATAAAGCATAGAAGACCATCTAGCACAATTGCCAGCTTAGGATGAATAGATCTATCAATGGACAAATGACAAGGAACACAATTCTTTAAATGCTCTCAATACTCTTTTCTATCTTTGCCTTTCAATAACAAAATACCACTTAATAACACATCCTTCATATAAAGAATTGTGTGCCCTACCTTAATATCAAGCATTATAGGTGCCTCATATAGCAAATAAACATAGTTTTTAACAAAAAATCTTATATTTGAGGTTGGTAGTCTTTGCTACAAATGCAAGTAAATGACAAAGTGTGACAATGTTGAGCAATAGATAAGTTCTCCATAGCCAAAGGCATAGCTCTTTTCAAAAACTCTATTCAATTATATAAGCATTGAGCCTACATATGAAATTCATTCAAATTAACAAATAGAGTCAGCTTTTCATACACTAAGTTGAATAAAATTGACTCATATCTATATAACAATTAGTAAGAGTTGTAGGAAGCCAATGATGCTTGCTTGCTAAAACAATAATTTATTGCAATCTATGGCAATATTAAGTTCTATTTGTAATGGATGCCTTAAAGAATCCATACTTATATAGACTATGCTTAACAATTTGAATAATCCGTTCAATTAATCTATCTATTTTAAGATGATTTCTAAAAATGGTATAATAATTTATTAGTGCTTTAGTACACAAAATTTCAAAAAATCTAAAAAACTTTTGTCCTTGATCAATCAATACTTCAACAAATGCTCTAAATCATGTTAATATATGATTTAAGAAAGTTGTAGCTGCCAACTTTGAAGAATTTTGTGATAGAGCGATAAGTTCAATTTACTTGCTCAAATGCTTCACTTCACCAATATGTACTTAACTCCACATAGAGTGATAATAAGTGGCTTGACAAAGTCCAAAGACCACTAGTAGCTCAAATCTATGATTGATAAGGGTTGCAATTGTGATAATAAGGTATTGAAGCTTAATCTAACTTAATCACACATTTTAGACCAAGAAACATATGTGGCAATTTACTGATACATGTTAGTCCATCAGTATTAAATGTACAACATGGAATGTATTTATCGCACTCTAAAATGTCCAAGTTCTTTGTATACTTGTCATTATTGTATTGTAACATGGTTGTAGGATAAAAAAATAAAAGAAGATATATATTATAGAAGAGCTTTTTCTTTTAATCTATAAGTCTAAATTCCTTCAAATTTTATATGTTTGTTTTTAATTAGTAGATAAAAAAGTGTACAAATTTTGAATGAAGATCAATGGTTAATTTAATAACTATTGAGATTTTAAATTTTCTATAGAATTTGATTAAGATTTTGTTAGAATTTTATTAGGATTTTATTAGAATTAGATAAGATTTTATTAGGATTTTTTTAAAAAATTAAAATTTTTTTTTAAAGATTTTTATTAAAATTAATTAAGATTTAATTAGAATTTATTTAGGATATTTTTAAAAATTCATTAAAGTTGATTAAGATTTTATTAGGATTTATTTAAAATATCATTTGAATTTTATGAAGATTATTAAGATTTTATTAGGATTTCATTCAAATTATATTAAGATTTGATTAGAATTTGATTAGAATTTGATTAAAGTTTTATTAAGATTTATTAAATATTTGGTTAGAATTCAAATAAGATTTATTTAAGATTTCTTTAGAATTAGCTGAGATTTGGTTAAGATTTCTTTATGATTTCTTTATAATTTTTTAAGGATTTTTTTAGGACTTTTTTATGATTCTTTTAGAATTTTTTTAAGATTGCTTTAAGATTTGATTAGGATTGTTAAGGATTCATTTGGAATTCATTTAGGATTTTATTAGGATTATTAGATTCTTGGTTAGTTATAAAATATGAGTTTATCTTCCACAACCAAGTGTCCAATGTATTTTCAAACATGAAGACACATAATATGACATAGTACTAATAAGGCTCTTTGGTCTAGCTTAAAAATTATGCACCTAGCCTTATTTGCTACATTCAAAATAAAAGGCCATTTTTTCAATAGAACCTAATTATCTGGTATCTAACTCGATCTTGTTCCAATACAAAAAGAGCTAATAAAAATATTCCTTATTGAAACTTGTATAAGACCAATAGGTCTTCGTATATGTCACTTATAACCTGGATCTTATTAAATTCTTCATCTATTTTCTAATTAAGTAATTTAGATGTAGAGCTTCACAGCAAAACAAGGTATATTGATATATGCCAACTAGAAATTACTTCTCTATCATAGCCTTTATGCCATTTGGCTCTAATTAGATCATCTTCTAATAGACTTGGATTGTAAAAAAATCTATCTGCATCCAAATTGGTAGTGTATGTTCAATATATAATATTAAAATTATACTCATGTAGAAATAATGTCTATTTGATAAGCTTATGTAATTCTATAAGTTGCTTTAGAGGCTGATAGTCAATCACCAATTTAAATTATGACCTATATTAATAAGGCTTAAAGTGCACAATTGTCCAAATTGCTGCTAAAGCTACTCTCTTGTCAGATGAATAATTAGATTTTATATTGTTATTATTCTTAGAAGAAAATACAATGATATACTCTTGTCTTTTATCATCTTCTTGTATCAAGACTATTTCCAATCCTAAAGCATTTCAATCTGTGAGCAATTGAAAGGATCTAATAGCATCAAAGCATCAAAGCATCAAAGCATCAAAGTATAGCAGTTGAAGCCAACTTTTGCTTTGATGTATCAAATACTTTTTACTACATATTATTCCATGTATATGGTTAATCTTTTTCTATAAGAATAGTCAATGGATTAGCAATCAAGTTGAAGTTCTTGACAAATTAGCAATAATAATTCATCAAGCCAATAAAAGCTCAATATTATGATATATTGATTGGTGTTGGAATCCTCTATAGCACATCTATCTTTGCTTATTGTATGCCAAGGCTTCTTAGAATAATCATATGTCTTAAGTATGGTAGCCAGTTATAGAAGAATTTATACTTGCTATGATATAAGTACAACCTCTATTGTTATAAACACTCAAATATTATTTGCAAATGCCTCACATATTTTCCTAGGCTATTATTAAAGATAATAATATCATTAATATAATATTTGATAAACAGTAAGCCAACTAAAATTCAATCTATTATCCTCTAAAATTCAATTAGTATATTTTTAAAACCAAATATTTTTAATAATAGAATTTATTTTTATTATTATGATTAACTTTCTAAAATACTAATTTTATCTAATTAGCTATCAATAACTACAACTAATCATAATTGAATTACAAATCCAAACTACTAAATATTTAAAAAAATTCTATTGTATCAAATAATTTTTTTGGCTTTGACATAGAATACCAATCTGACTTGGTCTACATATTTATTTCTTTATCAAATTGCCAAATATATCTCTTTTAGAAGGCATATAACTTTATCATAATACAAGTGTATTTGCCATTGTGAAGTTTAATTAAGCCAATTGCTAATAATTCTTTACATTAAATTTGGACATTGACTTTCTTTGACAAGCTAAGCATATAAGATTGTCAAAAGATTAGATGGTCATCTTTCAACTGAATATGGATTAGTTTGCCTTTGTATCCTTCTAGATTATTAAGATTAAAAGCAAAACAATAGCAATACAAGTGTATAAAAGCTTGTACCATTTATGCTTTAATACTAATAAGATGTAGCTTTAATTTCAATGGCCAATCATTAAACTTTGTAGTCTCTTTTTTCATTGTTAAAATACCATTGTATATTGGTATGGCTTTTGATTGCTAATCCATAATAAAGAAAACTCCCATGCTTCCAAAATCTTTGCTTGTAATTAGTGAAGAGATTTTATTACTATTATTTCTATTTGAATTAGTGATGTCTATAGGATATAAAATATCTTGTAGAAAGATCTATAAGAGTATCTATTGAGCTTTTATTTTTTCAAAGTCTTGAACCAAAGCAATAAAAATATGTTGAGTATAAAGCTCTTCTATTACATATTACTTTAAAGAAAAAAGTAGCACCAATTCTCCTACTTTAGTGAGTTGTAGCTTCACTATCCCTTGACCATTTATAAGTGCTTCTAAAACAATTAAATGATTATATTGATATTGCTACATAACAAAATAAATTCTACAAATCCAAATCAAGGTGTTAAAATCAATTGTTTGGCCCTATAGGAAGTGGCATTGATCTTAGATAAGGTCATGAGTTGTAGTATTTGTAAGAAAGTCCATAGCTTGTTTTTATTTATTAGGAATAAGTTCTTCATAGGTCTAGAAAGTAATATCCAAAATCATACATGGCCCACATGTCCAAAATACAAAAAATCCAAGATAGTATCAAAAATATAAAAATATAAAATAAGAGATTTAAATTAAAAAGAGATTTTAAATAGAAATCATCAAAGATTTGAATTATCTAAACAAGTATATAAATAACACCAAGAAAGGTGAGCTAGAATTCTAAAAGATGCATTGTCAAAACCAAAAAATTCTTCAGCCTTGATTCTAATATATATATATATATATATATATATATATATATGTGTCTAGAAAGCTTCTTGAGCAGCTTCTATCAAATTAAGAAGTTTTTTGAGTAGCTCCTATTAACTTAGAAGCTTTTTGAGCTCCTTCTATTAACTTGGAAGCTTCTTAAGGGACTTCTATTAATTAAGAAACTTCTAAAATGTTTCAAAAGGTTTTGTGAATTTCCAAAGTGTATATCCTTAATATCACCTTCTTCTCTAGTAATAAGTTCCAAAAAAAGTTCATACCTTTGGAAATCTTCTTACATACATAGAAAGTCAAGAATATATTGTACTAATGAAGCTATGTATTTTGATCTTTGTTTTTGGACAATAGATTCTATTGGTCCTCAAAAAAATTACCTATAGCTTTGAGCTAGTATCTCCATTGTTGAAATGTCCCATCTAAGGATTTGATTTTGATTGCGACCTTCAAAACATCCTCCAAACAAGATTTTAAGATGATTTATTTTTTAAAAATTTAAGCAAAATTATTAAAGCTCAAGTATTAGAATCAAGATTTACATGATTGGATGTTATTCCTAATAGATCCAATCATGATTGTATTTAGTGTTGAAATATATTATCTTTACTTTGCTCAATCAAAGAGTGTAAAAATTACATTGATTTGTTCAAAGATTGCATAACAAGTGAATCTTCTAAATCTTATTCTACTAAATCTTTCAATATTTGAAGATTTGATATAATGACTGACTTGCTTCTATAATTCTATTCTACTTTAAAACAAATGACTACATATTGATGAAGATTTTGATTTGACTATTTCCTTCTTATAGGTATTTTTCAAATTAAATCTTCACTAATAAATTATTTTCAAATACGTTTAGATTTGTAAGGATAGATTTTTGATTGATTTCTATGTGTACTAATTGATATCATCGCCACGCTAATGAGTAAGATATTCCAATTTGTCCCACCTTTGTTATGAATCAAGCACCTTTTTGACCTTGTATTCTACATGATTTTTTATTTCAATACTAGGTAAAAATTATTATATTCTTTCTAAAATATGTAACTCTCTATAAGGTTGTAATAGAAAGACATAAAAAACTAGATGTACTTTCATAGAAGATGGTAGTTTTAAATGATATGCCACTAGATTAATTTATTTTTTGATGGAAAACGGTCCTAATCTCTAATAGTCCAACTTATTGCATTGCGGCTTAATCTTGATATTTTATTAAAGAAGCCATATTTTATTTCTAATATGAAAAGCAGACAATTGATTCTTGAATTTATCTGTAGATATCTTGTAAGAATCTTGAGTTGCTTGCAATTGAAGTTTCAAGGTTGTTTGATATTATGATAGATGCTTTGCAAATCTTTTAGTTGTTAGATTATTATTTTTTGGCATAATCTATAAATCAAGCTTTGAATGATATTCATAGTTGAAATAAAATAATATTTGTTAAATTAAAGTATGAATAATATTATTATATACAAATTTTGTTAATAATAGATATGAAATCTAATCGTCTTGTTGATAGTTGATATTGCATTGTAAATATTTCTCCAAAACTTCATTAACTTGTTTTGTTTGATTGTCAATTTAAGCATGGAAAGTCAAAGAAAGTTTAATATCTACTTTCAAAAAGACATCTCCAAAACTTAGATACAAACTAGGATCCTTAATCAAATATAATATCATCTAATAGGCTATAATATCAATATATATTGCCAACAAAGAGTCTTGTTATTTTTTTACTAAAAATAGTCTTCTTAAAAGGAATAAAATAAAATATCTTTATGAGTCAATCAATCACTATAAGGATGATGTCTAATGAATTGGACGGTGGTAGATCCATAATAAAATCCATCAAGATAGAAGATCATGATTGTCTTAGAACAAGTAAGGACTGTAAAAGTCTATAACGCCAATATCAAGGATTTTTGGACCTTGAACAAATATCACAAGAGAGCACAAAGTCCTCCACAGCCTTCTATATTTGAGGCTATCAAAAATCTTGAGAAATAAATTCCAAAGTCTTATTAAATTCAAAGTGATCCATAGCTAGAAAGTCATGGCAAGATTAAAGAATGAACAATTGTATTGGTCTTTTTGGAATATACAAACATTCTTTAAAGTATAAAAGATCTTTTTTAAGCTTAAACTTGTTAATATTTTTATTGAGACCATGCTTGATATTAAAAGCCAAAGCATTATTAGTAGTTGGAACAAGCATCTCATTAAAAAAATTAGAATCAATAGGTGCCAATATAATAGTGGCATAAAGGCAAAATTGCTTTGGCTTCAATAAAATTGCATATTATTGATCAAATGTTGCCTTTCTTATCCTTGATACAAGATATGATTTCTTTGATAAAGTATCGGACAACCCTTGTTACTTCCTAGGTCAATAAATGATAATAAAGTCAAATTGAGATAATGGCATATTTTATTGAATTTAACAATGATTAAGAATTCAAGGTGATATAAATATTTCAAACTCTTATAATCTGTATATACAATCATAGGATGCATTGTTCTTTTAAAAAAATGATATTATTTTTTTAAAAAATCCACAATAGCAAGAAGTTCTTTATTAAGGATTTGAAAATTAATTTTGATAATAGAAATTTTTTAAGAATAAAATGTAATAAGATGGAATTTATTATCTATATCCATTTGTGAAAGTATAGCTTTTAATACAAAATCCAAAGCATTGGTTTCAATATAAAATATTTTTATAAAATCTAGATGTATTTAGATTGGAGCTATGATGAACATTGTTTTGAGATCTTAAAATATCTTTTCTGCTTGAGGTCCACATTCCAACTTGTATTTACATGTCAATCAAATAAAAAGAGTAGCAACTTGAGAGTAATTTTTAATGAAGATCTAATAGAAATTGACAAATTCAAAAAAGTATTATATATCTCTTATAGTCTTTAGAATAGCCCACTACATAACCACCTCTATCTTCTTTGAATTCATCATCAAACCTTCAGTAGATATAATGTATTCCAAAAATTCTATCTTTGGTTAATAAAATACACATTTTTCTAGCTTAGCATACAAATTTACATCTTATAGCTTTTATAATATCAACTTTATATGTTTTTCATATTCTTCTAGATTTTTTTGAATAAATCAAGATATCATTAAGATAGATCATCACAAACTTATTTGAATACTTTTGAAAGATGTCATTTATTAAATGTTGAAAAATATCAGGTATATTTGTTAATCCGAAGGCCATGATATTATATTCAAAATATTCATATCTTATTCAAAGTGCGGTCTTTCATTTATTTCCCTCCTTGATTTGTACCAAGTTGTATCCTCCATAAAGATCTTAATATATATCTTAGCTTGGCTGAGTTGTTCCAAAAGTCCTAAGATTAATGGTAGCGGATAATAATTTTTTATTGTTATCTTATTCAATCTCCAATAATCAATATACATACACAAAAAATTATCATTTTTTCTTCACAAAGAATATAAGTGCATCTGTTGAAAACTTTGAATGCCTAATGAAGTTCTTTGTAAGGTTTTCATCAATATAATCCTTCAATATAGAAAGCTAGTTTTGAAAAAGATTATAAATTGGACCAAAAGGTGGTTGTGTTCTTTCCTAAAGATCTACAACATAATTATATGGTCAATGCTTTGATAATATATCAACATTCTTCTTTTAAAAAATATCTTAAAATTCACTATATTGCTCTAGAATAATTATCAATGAAATCATATCTTTTTTAATCGAAGTTATACAAATAATGAATGATGTATCTTCTTTGACCAATCTTATAAAAGCCGTTATTCTAACAAATAAAGATTTACCAACTCGTGACTTTTTACAAAGTTTTCTTGTAGTGATTTCTATAAAAAATGTCATTCTTTGTAACTTCCAATCTATAGATGGATTATATTTTTTTAACTAAAAAAGTCTAAAAATAATATGATTTGAAGGAATTTTAATAATATTGAACACAATTTTCTTGTTATGGTCTTCTAATGCTACTTCTATAAGCATTATTTTATAGATGATATTACCAAAGGATAAAGATTATTTATCTATTACTTCTATATAAACAGGTTTGGATTTATGTATTAAAAGAATTTTATGAAGTTTAGTAAATATTTCATCTAAGAAACAAGTAGATGCTTTTGTATTCAACAAGTCAATTGCTTGAAGCTTCTAATGACCAAAATATTAAAAAAATTATAAAACAATAAGCAAGCTAAGTAGAAAAACGGAAACTTGAATAATTTTACAATATTAAATTGTCTAGTTGTATAGTTCCTACTATAGTTGAACATCTTTATTTTTTTGAATAATTGTAGTCTTGATTTTGGTGATGCATTGATTTTGCTTCTTTAGACAATTGCAAGCCTTATGGCCTTCCTTGCCATAATATTAATATGGACATTCTTCTATTTAAGGCTTCTTTTCTTGTAGGCTAAGAGGTTTAAAACATATCACATTAAATTGCATATCTTTTACTTTTGAATATGAATTTAGACTATTTGCTAATATAATAGGAATATATCAAATTACATATTATTTTGTTGAAGTCCATAAACATTCATGTTGATGATGTTGAAATAATTGATTATCATATTTTATGACTTGGCTGATGGTTTTATTAAATGATTGTGGATCCAAAAGTAATAATAACAAATTATTCACATCATTTTTTAATCTCTAATAGAATTGATTCATTAAGGCTTCTTCATTCCAATTGATATTGCATGTTAGTTACCTAAAATTGAATATATAAATTGATGCAAAGCATATCCCTTATTGCAATACTTGGATCTTGGTTGTTGTTCAATGAGCCTTGTCATTTTTTCCAAATATTTTTATAAATATTTCTATAAAAACTTCAAAGTTGCTTAAAATTAATGATTTTTTTTCAAATAAGGAAGCAAATCATAATAATCCTTGCTTTGTAAACAAGATGCCAACCAATCAAATCCGTGATTCTTTTGCTGGATAAATATTAGGTTATAGAACTATTATCAATCAAATTTGGTTGACAAACCTTTAGAACTTCAAACATGTAATATCATATTTTTCTAGAAGATTAACTTAAGGCTCTTTATGATACTGAATATATAGATTTTTTTGGCGCAACATAGGTAGTAATGCATCTTCAAGCACAAAAGTTGGAAGCGAGTGCACTCTAACTTATTGTACTTTTGATGTTGCATTGTTATGAAGTTTTACAATAATTCCTTTAATCTCTATAGTCCTAGTAGATAAAGTAGTAAGAATACTTATAATAGTATCTAACTTGGACTCAAAAGATTTGGTCATACTAATGTCTTGACTTCTAGCCATTCTAAGAGAAAAAATAAATAAATTTGTAAAAAGATAATATTAATTTAAAGGAGGATAATCCACAACTTTTAAAATGCCTTAAGATCTTTAAAAAAAAGGATGATCTACACTCTCACAATAAAGATTATACTTTAATATTGTGATGAAAGAAATATCAATTTAGAAGAGGATAATTTATAACATTTAAAGCGCTAATATATCTTCAGAAAGAGAGATAATCCACTTTCTAATAAAAAAGATTTAATTCTAATTTTAAAAATGAACTCAATTTTCACAAATTGTTAAAGACATGAAAATACAAAATAAGAAACTTGAACTAGAAAGAGATTTTAAGAAGAAACTAACAAAGACTTGAATTATCTAGATGAATACATGAATAATATCAAGAAAGGTGAGCTAGAATTCCAAAAAATATGTTATTAAGACTGAAGAACTCTTTAGCCTCGACTCTAATATATACTCCTATCTAAAAAGCTTCGTGAGCAGCTTCTATCAAAGTAGGAAGGTTCTTGAGCAACTTTTACTAATTTAAAAGCTTCTCAAGCTCTTTCTACCAACTTAGAAGTTTTCAAGCGACTTCTACTAATTAAAAAACCTCTAAAATATTTTAAAAAATTCTATGAACTTTCAAAGTGTATGCCCCTAATAAGCAAATTATTAATATACATAAAGTAATTTGTAGTCCTACCAACTTATTTATCAAGACCAACAATAACTTATCATCCTTGATAACAACCAAGGAGGTTTAATGGTCATTCAAAATAGTATCTATCTTGCAATTTGTAGACAATTAGATTTTAAATAGTACTACAATAAGCACTAATGATACAACCAAGTTGGTTCAAATCTAACAGGGCCAATGAATATAAGAACCTAAGATTGTTATATCCACAAAGATTAGAGGATCTTAGATTTGGTATATATATTGACCATCATTACAAATCTTATTCCAAATGTCTCCTAAAAGAAGTACATTTTTAAAAATAAACCATGGCGGTGTTGATTGGTGGATAAACTATCATTGGATGAGTCTTATTAAATTTGTAATGAGATCAAAGTGAAGATCATTTAATCTGTAATTAATACCAATATGTGGATGACCTTAGCAAGGCCATCCTATAATAAATAGGTCCATATGGCCCAACCTCTATAAGTCCTAATCACTAATAAAGGTAATATCTTATAATAATTTATTAAAATAATTATGAATAGTAAAAGACAGTAGTTGTTTAACATACACAATCAACAATCTTTACAAATGATGTTAAGTAGCTTGATTAGATACAAATCCATTATCTATATAAATACATTATTTAATATTTAAACCAGCCTTTTAGATGGCTGCCAAACTAGTATCAATTCCCGCAAATAGCTCTATAAGGATAACACCTTCATCTAGTAGATGTTATTAAATGAATTGAATAAAGGCAAATAACAAAAAAATCAATTGGCACATCCAAAGATCTTAATAATGTAATAATCTTTTGATATCAACTTAAGACCTCCAAATGAATATTCTATAAAAAAAGTGGATCTTTATAATTTCTTGTATATACTTCTAACTATAGCATACTTTGTAATTTTATAATACTAAACATAAATAGAAATATTTCTTCTAGTAGTATTAGAAAATATGTTAAATCCAATGCCAATGCATTGCAATCAAATATGGTCTTTATTCATAAAGTCATAATAATAGCTACAAATTTCACCAAAATAAATTCTTTTTTGCCATTACCAACAAATCACCCTAGTCTAATCTATGCTTCTTTTGTCCAATTGTTTAAATAAAAATTAATAAAATAAATTACTTGTTGACCTACCAAAATATCATAATTTGTGGCACTAGTCACTACACACTAGAAAATGACATTCAAATACAATAGATAATCAAATATTAAGTAGAAATCATTCTTGTCTATATTTTTCACCACATAAACATGTTATAATACGACATCCACCTCCTTTGAATTTGTGCATCCTCTGATATGTACCAAATGAATCATATACTATGGTTGGCATCATACCATCTCTTCATTTTCTGCACCAAGTTCTTCTTCTTTATACTTATCATCCATTTTAATATAATTATCTTTTTCAGAGTCATTAATATCTTCCACATGATTTTTCACATTTATTTCTCTATCTTGTCTTTTAAAAATCTTTACTTGTTTCCCAGCAATAGGTATTTTCAACCTTGAACCATCCAATTCTTTCAATAAATATGTGGCATTGTCATAGACTGTTACTACCACATATGGTCTAAATCAACGTTTTAAAAATTTCTATACAGTACTATGCTGGTTATTCAAATTGTTGTCATAAACAAATACCTAATCACCTTCTTCAATTGCTCTAGGCCTCAATTCATGTCATTTATCAAACCGAGCCTTATTCTTTAGCCTTGCCTCGTGTAATGATTTTAATGCTAATTCCACATCTTTTGATCTTTATTCAAGTTGCCAAATTTTAATAGCCAACAACTCTTCTCTTGTTAATCCATCTTCCCAAGATAGCATACTCCAAGTTGGCACATACTCTTCAATTGGCATAATAGATTTTTGACCTGTCATAAATTCCACTAGCATATATTTCATCATTGAACTATGTGTTGTTTAATCAATCCATAATGCATAAAATAGAAGTTGAGGTCATTCGTTTACTCTTCCATTGCAAGCTTTAATCAAGGCTTTTACAATTGGTTGGTGTCTATGTTCACTCTTTGCATTCCCTTTTGGATTATATGCAATAGTCAATGATAAGTTAATTCCACATCTCTTAAAGAATTCATGAGCTTCATATGCATCTAATCCTTTACGATCTGCAATGATCTCTCCCACATATCCATAACAACAAATAACATCCTTAAGTAAAAATCTACAGATTCCTTCTGTAGACTTTGTTCTTAATGCCTTGCCTTCCACTTGGTTTGATAAATCTTCACGAGCCAAAATTAAATATCTCGTTTGCCATAATCTCATTATCATAATAACCAAATCTACAATCTATTTAAAATAAATATCCAAAAGATATGTTGGATGTAGACCATTTTGATGATGTATATTTGAATACGTTTGATAAATTATACAAGATTCCACAAATGAAGCCACATCTCAATACATATGCTTCTATTAATATCATTCCTTCAATTTAGCAAAAGTGGCCCAAATTCCTCTATAATCTGCCTATAGACTATTATGGAATTTCTTGAATAATTTTTGTTGATCTTCTTTGGTATCTATTCTTATTGCGGCATTCCAATGTTTAATTTTGGCCTCTTCTATAGAAATCTTCTTTATAATATGAACTTGTATGTCTTTTTTCTGATCTGTATAAATTTTTTAATTGACCAATTGATATGCTTAGTTAACATGCTCAAATAATATCTAATATCCAATAATTCACCTTCATAATTTGCTTCATGAAATGGCTTATCTTCTTTATTCAATTGTAAAATAGAATAAAATTTTGTACTCACATCATCAATATCTTCAATCATCTCATCTTCTCCATCATATTTTATTTAAAATAGCATATTTGCTGCCGGATTATCTTTTTCTATAATATTTTTAAATTTTAGATTTAATTATTTAATATAAACAATCTACCTCAACATTGCAATATCTGGTGTTGTACAATTAATGATCATTTCAAATAAAGGCAAACAATCTATTTCAATCACTACCATTGCCTCAATTAAGTAATCCTTTTTAGCTTTCATAGCTGAAATAATTTGTCATAATTCTCTTTTCACTTGTGAATATACACATTGGCAAGTACTTAGAACCTTAGTTTCAAATTAAACTACAAATTTGTGTCCATTTGAATTATTTTAATATACATCCCATCTAATAGCAATCAAACTAGTATCCACTGTAAGAATCACTAGTCTACTGCATTTATAATCAATTTTTCTTAACATTGGACGTGATGTCAATAAATCCTTCAATCTTTGCATTGCTTTGATGTATTTTTCTTCCCATTTAAATCAATAACCTTTGCATAATAATTCATACAACGGATTTATTATGTAAGCATAGTAAAGAATCCAAATATGGTAAAATATACATGCACCCAAAGATCTTCGCACCTTTGTTAAAGAACTGTAATCTTCTTTCATTCTCTCAATTATATCAACCTTGATTAGATTCGATTTTCTTCCATAAAATCCACATAAATATCCAAGAATTACAACTTTTTGTATTCCAAATATAAATTTTATATCTAATATTGTAAGATGAACTTCTTCAAGCTGAGTCAATATCTTTTCACAATCATGTATATGATCAGTAACATACTTGCAACATCCTCTCTTATCCAAAGTTTCATCCTTGTCTTCTTCCTTGCATCCTTTTATAGAAACATCATCTAGAAAAGACATAGTCTTCTCAAGAATAAAGTCTCTCAACACCCTGTTCATTTCGTTCATCATATGTGTTAATAAATTGATAGCATCTTAAGGAAGAGTGTATATTCTAACTAGTCCAAGTGGTATTTTCATCATTGTCATGTCTCTATTCTCCATTGTAAGTTGAAATTGATAATAGCCTGAATACAAATCACTCATTGAATAGATTGCCTTTCTTACAAATGCTTAAGCAAATTCATCCACTATTAGTCCAATTCCTGTATTCCTAATGGTCATTGCATTTATTAGTTATATATCTTGAATAAATTGCAATTATCTATTTTTCTTAGGCATTATAAATCATCAACTATATGGTGCAAAAGAGGGCTCCAAAATTTTATGTTTCATCTTTTCTTTCAATAATTCCATCAAACTTAGCAAATGTGCCTTTGATATTGGAATTGGCCTGAAATTCCAAGGCATATGTGATATAGTGAAAATAACCATTGGAATTACAACATTTAGATCCACACACCCAATTTCATGAGATTCAAAGACTAATGATTTATCTTGTTTTATTAACATCTCTCTAAAGTACTCAATTTCTTTTAGCAATAAAGAACCATCAAAATCAATCTTTAATTCCTCAAAAGTTTCTTTAGTGAACTTGTGTCTAATATTCCTTGGATCCCTTAAATTCTTTTCCTTTGATGTTTTTTCCATCTGTTCTTCAGAACCTTTTAGCAAAGGTTTGGCAAAAGGTTTCACCTTCTTATCTACTGTCTTATATTTTATTTCAATTATAACTTCTAGTGCTTAAAAAGATTCAATTATAGAATAAATTTCTCTTGAATGAATTTGCACAACCTTATCATTATCTTCTAATCTAATTGATGCAATCAATTCCAAAGAGTCTTCTAATCCATTCTCTTCATAAATATCAAAAATCCTTTCATCATCCTCTAATATTTCCAATTTGCATAATTCTTTTTTAATATCACATAGTCTTTTTTTCTTTCTTTCTTTTTTTTAAATTTATAAATTTTTTATATATAATACTTCTATTTTTAAAAATATCAATAAAACTTATATCAAAAGCACCTACATCTTACAAGAGTATCCCCTCTTTTGTAAACCATCGATTAGAATATGGTACAAAAGAGGGCTCCAAAATCTTCATCTTCATCTTCATCTTCATCTTTTTTTTCAATAATTTCACTAAACTTGAAAAATATACCTTTGATACTGGGATTGGCCTCAAATTTCAAAACACATATGATATAGCCAAAATAACCATTGAAATTATAACATTTAGATCCACACATCCAATTTTATGAGATTCAAAGACAAATGGTTTATCTCATTTTGCTAACATTTCTATAAAATACTCAATTTCCTCTGACAATAAAGAACCATCAAAACCAATCTTTAATTCTTCAAAAGTTTCTTTAGTAAATTTGTATCTGATATTCCTTGGATCTCTTAAATTCTTTTTGTTTGATGTTTTTTCTATCTATTCTTTAGAATCTTCTAGCAAAGGTCTGGCAATAGGTTTCACCTTCTTATCTACTATCTTATATTTTGTTTCAACCATAATCTCTCGTGCTTGAAAAGATTCAAGTATAAAATAAATTTTTCTTGAATGAATTTGCACAACCTTATCATCATCTCCTAATCTAATTAATATAATCAATTCCAAAATATCTTTAAATTTATTTTATTCATAAATACCAAAAATCCTTTCATCATCTTTTAATGCTCTCAATTCATATAATTTTTTTTCAAAATTACATAGTCTTTTTCTTTCTTTTTTTTTAAAATTTATAACTTTTTAATACATAATACTTTTATTTTCAAAAATATCAATAAAACTTGTATCAAAGGCACGTACATCTTGCGACAATATTCCCTCTTTTATACCTCCATAATCCCACTTTATAGTGGTACTCCTTAAAAATCTGTAAATTCTTCAATAATCTTTGAAAATGGATTCTCTCTCAATTTGTCTCGATTGCATTGATGATTTGGAGGCATAACTAAAAACCATACTACCCTTCTCTCATCTTCATTACAAATCCATATATAAGCTGAACCATCATGAAGCACTTTTGTTTCCATTCGAGTTGCAATAATATATGATTGTGTCAATATAAGAGGATAAGATGTTGCATCTTGAACAAAAAAAATTTGCTCCATTGTAATATCATCAATCCAAATTTTTACATCTAGACAAGTACCATTTAATTCACCTTGTATATTATTAGCTGTCCATATTATCCATCCATACTCCATATTGGCTACTTTTGTTTCATACAAAGATTCTTAGACATAAGATTTATTTTCAAACCGTGGTCAATCAAAGCAACAATTAGCTCATCCATATCATTAATCTTCATTAATGCCTCTATAGTTGCTCTAGCTCAATATTTTTGAATGTAATGACTCAAAATTTCTTTCTCCTTGTCACTTGGATCATCAAAATATATTCTTTGATTATAATTCCTTCTTCCACTCATTGATTGTTTGCAACAATTGCCAATTTCATCTTCTTCATCCTCACATACATGTGCATCATAACATGATTTGATCCAATATCATCCAATAATTGCCTCTTCCATTTAATACTATCAATAATGACATTATGGAATTCTTTCTTTGTAATTTCCAAAATCTCCTTCAATGTAAATTCAACTTTAGCATTGAACATATGTTCTTCAAGTACCTCCTTTAAATTTGTTACTGCTTCAATATTAAAGAGAAGTTTGTAAGTCATTGACTTACTTTTGTCTCCTAAGTCCTTTGATTTTTTTTTTAATGATATTGAGATATCTTTTGTTGATATTTCTTGTGAAGCCATCTCACAAGCCTTATCTCCTCAAGTCTGCCTCTTGGAAGAATTTCCTTCTCTTGTTTCATTAGAATCCAATCTTCTCTTTTTTTCTATCAAGGCTTCATGTTGGCTCTTAGTAATATAGGCATGCACTAATAAAGCTTTCATAAGATCCTCTCAACTCGTAGTTCCACAAATTATTGCAGCAGTCCTCAATAAAGCTTCTTGTGGCATCTTTTTTTTATACATTGTAAAAATGGCAAAAGACCAAAATCCACTTAGTTTAATACTTCCAAAAAAATCTTGTCTGCCATCATCATCTCTCCTGGTACCATAACTTGCAACTTCTAGTAGTGCAATTCTATTTACTATCAAATAATTCTTAATCAATGCTTTCATGTCTCCTTTATCAAAGTTAGTTTGGAGAAAAATCACCAGTAACCTTTAATGCCATTTTTTCATCTTTCCAAAAAACAATGCTTTGTTGGCCATTTCATTGAATTCACCACAATCCTTTCGAGAATAAGAATCATTATTACACCAAATACATCTTTGCATATACCATTATTTAAGAATAGCTTTTGAATTCATTTTAGAAGTCTTCTCCTTTAGCCTTGTAAGTTTAATTTGAAGATGGCATATTCCACATATAAGTTCTTCAATTCTCACATCTTTTTTCATTAATGTAGTCATTCAAGGTTGGACAATAGGTACTATTGATCGTGAAGTAGGCACTTGGATTTTAGGTACTTATATAATTTTTTGAATACCAACCCTATCCTTTCTCTTTTTTCTTTTTACAAGCAATCCCACTGTATCTTCAACTTCTTTCCATTTTCTTGTCAACTCTTCATCCTCTTTTTTTATCTTCAAGAAGAATTTCTAACCTTTCTTGTAATTTTCCATCAACTGCTTGAAGAAATAACTCAGCCTTGTTTGATCCCATGGTTACTTTTTTTACTTTTGATAATCGACAATATTGCCTCGCAAACTCCCTTAATAATTTAGTAGCTTATAATTTTTCATTAGGGCACTCAATTCATTCCAAAAATGATTTCTTAGTGGTCCAATCAGAGTCTTCTAAGAAATACTTATCTTTCAATACATGAGAGAATCTTTCTTAAGAACTTCCAAATTGCTCTATAATTGATTTCACATATTTTTTTATCTCTGGCATTGTAATAAGTTCAAATAATAAAATCATATCTTTTTTAGAGACTCAATTCAATTCCATTTTCCGCACATAACATCTTAAGTATTTAGAGATATCCTTTCTATCAAATTGGTCAACTTTATTAATTACTGCTTATAGTATATTGATTGCCAAAGCCTCTTTACGATCATTGTCTTGTTGCTATTGCATAAACAATGTAAATGCTTGAAGTATATTTGCATTGTTTGGATCTACATACATACCTTGTCCACCAAAAGAAAATCCGCTTGAACCTCTATTTGAAGATCCACTTGAAGCGCCATCCAAAACTCCATCAAAAATTCTAAATTCCACCTTCTTACATTCTTGCGCCATCAATTCTGAATAATCAAAATAAAATCCAACATCTTCCACCTCAAACATTTACGTTCAATTCACCACTTATGTCATATGACATGTTGTCTTGTTTGAGAATACATCGGGCACCTGGCTGTAGAAGGTAAAGTTGCGATTTATAAATACCCAAGAATCCTTAAGAAGTTTTGTTTGTATAAGAAGAATATGATTGAATATCAATATGAGAGTGCTTAAGTCAATACAAAGTACTTAAAAACACTCTTCTTGATAACTTCATCTACATATAAATCCCAATTGCTTTATTACTTGTGACAATCAAGCAACTAAATTTTTCTTTACAAATCCTAACTTTATTCAATGAATTTCAATAAGCTATAACTTTTTATCTAATTATCAACTTAGCATGAAACTTTGCATAAAAATGCAAATATAAGTCTTATATATGTTCAAAAAGTTTCAACTCAATTCTACTAACAGATTGTGGAAAATCAACCAAAACCTGCACTAATGTCACTTAGCCACTGACTTGAAGGTTGATGTAGATATCCTAGTGGCAAATTTTCTTGTTCTAACTATTAACATTAGCTAAAATTTGGTGTATAACTTGCTCTTTAAATCTTCTAAAATTATGCTAAATTTGATTTTCATTTGATTAATAGATCTTCAAATATTATAGAAATCTTAAGCAATCCCAAAATGCCAATTTTTGGTATTTCTTTGTACTAAAGATCACATAAGTCTTGATTGCACTATTAGATTGCTACAAATTTTTACTCAATCTTAGCACACTCAATCACCTATACATTGCCAAATTTTCAACTATAGATATTATTTCAATTGTATACAATAGCCAAGAGTGTTAGTCCTAATTTTATTATATAAAAACTTAATCCCTAATACAAGCCTGATTTTAGATAGCAATTGCTAAGTCCTCCCTAATCCTTTGATTACAAGCCTAATGTTCTTAAAATGAGCTTGAAGCTAGTTCTCCAACTCTAATCACCGATCTTTGAATGAACTGACTCTATGCCCTTGGTGGCCATTTTTGTGCCTAGAGATCTGATTTTGATCCTATCTCATACATGGTCGATCCTTAGATATCAATCCAACTTATTCTAAGGATTTTTAAGTTTAATCCTATCTTCAACTTAATTCTAGTATCAACTATATTAATTATTTATCTTCTCTATTCTATTTTTATTAATTTATGGCTTTTTAAAAGTAGTATCAAAGTTATTAAAAACTAATCAAAAATTAAAAAATTTGATAAAATTAGAAGAAAAATTTAATAACTAATTTTTATCTATTAGTTATTAAAATAATAGAATAATCTAAGAGGCTTCTATAAATATTTTTTTAAGTATCTTAAGTTCCTATTGAATCAAGATAATCAAGTACAAAGTAAAAATTATTCTTATTCATGCTTTTCACTATATAAATATATTATAATATGACAACATAAGAAAATATTTCTTAAGAACTTCCAAAGTGTCCCCTAATTGATTTCACATGTTCTCTTATCTCCAACATTGTAGCAAGTTCAAATAATAAAATCATATCATTTTCAAAAACTCAATTTAATTCCATTTTTCACATATAATATCTTAAATATTTAGAAATATCTCTTCTATCAAATTGGTCGATCTTGTTAACTACTGCTTGCAAAGCTTTGATTGTCAAAGCCTCCTTACAATCATTACCATATTGCTATTGCAAAAACAATATAAATGCTTAAAACATACTTGCAGTATTTGGATCTAAATACATACCTTATCCACCGAAAGAAAATCCACTTGAAGCTCCACTTGAAGATCTACTTGAAACACCATCCAAAGTTCCATCAAAAACTCCAAATTCCACCTTCTTACCTTCTTACGCCATTAATTTCAAATAATCAAAATAAAATCCAATACTTTCCATTCCAAACTTTTATATCAGATTCACCACTTATGTTGCATTATGTGTTGTCATATTTGGAAATGTACCAGGCACTTGGTTGTGGAGGGTGAAGTTGAAATTCACAAATATCTAAGGATTTTTAATAGGTTTTGCCTGTATAAGAAGAATGTGATTGAATATCAATATGAGAGTACTTAACTCAATACAAAGTACTTAAAAATACTCTTCTTAATAACTTTATCAACATGTAAATCCCAATTACTTTGTTACTTGTCACAATCAAGTAACTAAGATTTTTCTTTACAAGCCTCAATCTTATTTAACAAACTTTAATAAGCTATAACTTTTAATCTATTATCAACTTGATGTGAAACTTTGCACAAAAATGCAAATATAAGTCTTCTATATGCTCAAAAAATTTCAACTCAATCCAACTTACTGATTGTGTAAAATCAACCAAAACATGCACTAATGTCACTTGGCCGTTGGCTTGAAGGTTGATGCTCATATCCCAATGGAAAAATTCTCCTTCTCCAACTATTAACATTAGTTAAAATTTGATGCATACCTTATTTTTTAAGTCTTCTTATATTATACCAAATTTCACTATAATTTGACTAATAGATCTTTAGATATTGTAGAAACCTCAAACAACCTTAAACTGCCTATTTCTAGTATCTTTGCATACTAAAGATCACGTAAATCTCAATAGCACTATTAGATTGTTACAAATTTTTATTAAATTTTAGCACACTTAATTATCCATATATTGTCAAAATTGCAATTATAGATATCACTTCAATTGCACACAATAGCTAAAAGTATTAGTCCTAATTTTATTGCATAAAAACTTAACTTCTAGTACAAACCTTGGCTTAAGATAGCAATTGCTAAGTTCTTCCAAATCTTGTAGAAATAAGCATAATGTCTTTGGAATGAGCTTAAAGCTAGCTCTCCAACCTTACTTATTAATCTCCAAATGACTTGAATCCCTGCCCTTGGTGGCTGTTTTTGTGGTTAGAGATCTAACTTTGACCCTGTCTCATACACAGTCGACCTTGAGGTATTAATTCAACTTATTCTAAGGATTTTTAAGCTTAATCCTATCCTCAATTTAATTCTAATATCAACCATATTAACTATTTATCTTTTCTATCTTATTTTTATTAACTTATGGCTTTTTAAAAGTAGTATCAGAGTCTGTACAACCTAAAAAGAAAATTTAATAATTAACTTTTATCTATTAGCTATTAAAATAAGAAAATAATCTAAGAGGCTTTCATAAATCTTTTTTTAAATATCTTAAGTTCTTATTGAACCAAGATAATAAAATATTAAATAGAAATTATTCTTATTTATGCTTTTTATTATATGAACGTATTATAATACAACACCAAGCACTTGGCTGTAGAGGGTGAAGTTACGGTTTATATATATCTAAGAAACCTTAACAAGTTTCATCCATATAAGAAGAATATGATTGAATATCAATACGAGAGTGCTTAAGTCAATAAAAAGTGCTTAAAAATATTCTTTTTGATAACTTTATCCACATATAAATTCCAATTTCTTTGTTGCTTGTTACAATCAAGTAACTAAGATTTTTCTTTACAAGCCTCAATTTTATTCAATGAACTTTAATAAGCTATAACTTTTAATCTATCATCAACTTGATGTGAAACTTTGCATACAAATATAAATATAAGTCTTCTATATGCTTAAAAAATTTCAACCCAACACAGCTTATAGATTGTGGAAAATCAACCAAAATTCGCACTGATGTTACTTGGCCATTGGCTTGAAGGTTGATGCAAATATCCTAGTGGCAAATTCTCCTTCTCCAACTATTAACATTAGGTAAAATTTGGTATATAGCTTACTCTTTAAGTCTTTTAGCATTATATCAAATTTGATTTTAATTTGACTAATAGTTCTTCAAATATTGCAAAAATCCTAAACAACCCTAAACTGCCAATTTCTAGTACTTCTTTGTACTAAAGATCAAATAAGTCTTGATTGCACTATTAAATTACTACAAATTTTCACTTAGTCTTAGCACACTTAATCATCCACACACTATCAAATTTTCAATAGTCAATATTATTTTAATTGTATACAATATCTGAAAGTATTGGTCCTAAATTTATTGCATAAAAACTTAACCTCTAGTACAAATCCTAAATTTAGATAGCAATTGCTAAGTCTTCCCAACCTCTACAGAAATAAATTTATTGTTTTTAAAACGAGCTAGAAGCTAATTCTCCAACTCTAGTTGCCGATCTCCAAATGACTTGACTCCTTACCCTTGGTGGCCATTTTTGTGGCTAGAGGTCTGATTTCGACCTTATCGCATATATGATGGATCCTTGGGTATCAATCCAATTTATTTTAAGGATTTTTAAACTTGATCTTATCATCAACTTAATCCTAGTATCAATTATATTAACTATTTATCTCTTCTATTCTATTTTTATTAACTTATGGCTTTTTAAAAGCCATGAAAGTATTTCTACAACCTAGAAGAAAAATTTAATAACTAACTTTTATCTATTAGCTATTAAAACAAGAAAATTATCTAAGAGGCTTTCAAAAATCTTTTTGTAAGTATCTTGAATTCTTATTAAACTAAGATAATTGAATATTAAATAGAAATCATTCTTGTTTATATTTTTTATGATATAAATATGTTACAACATGACAGCACTATATATTCTATACTAAAAAATTTAGATAGTTGTAACACTGTATATACCAAAATATGTGATGCATCTGAGAAAATATCCTCTTCAAGTGATGTTGAGGCCAAAGTAGCAAAGCAATTGGATGTAATGGCATCTGCAATGTTAAAGGATAGAAGTAGCTTAGATTAGTCAACTTGATTCAGCAATCCAATATGATAAGGACGTTTGCTATTGTTAGGTGTATCTATTAACAATGACACAATTTTGATTGCAATTTGAATAAAAATGATAGTCATTGCTTCTACTTCTTTAAATGCACCAAATATATATGCATCCACTAAAGAAGATTTTGACTTATCCTTTAAAGGTGGTTTTGTCTCAACAACTTATTCCAAATGTGCCATGTCATTGAATTGCTTCTTCAATTCTATAATTTTGGCTTTCAAAGCCTTTTTCTTCTCCAATAAAGTTTATTTCTTTGCATGCAGAATGAAATAGTGGTCCTCACTATAGCTGAGTTTATTGCAGTGTGAGCACTTCAATTGCTTGTATATTGGCTTTTTTCATGCTTTAGCTACCTCTACTTTTGATTTAGATTTTTTTGTACCATGATCCTTCTTCTTTTTAGTAATTGTAAAAACAAAGCCACCTTTGTAATCACAATTGATATGGGTTACCTTTGATATGGCTTGCCTCGTTATATATTAAATAATGTAGGATCTTCTTGGACTACACATCTACTAAATTACTTGTAGTAGTAGTTATCTTTTTGATTTTTAAGGCCTCTGTCATTCATCAGATCATGCTTGTAATATTATGTTGACAAAGGATCCAATTGCACTTCTCAACTTTGGCAAATGCTTCTGCTAGCATGGCCTTGCCATTATACTTGAAGATGATTCGAGGTGTATTTAAATCTAGCAACCGCTTATCAATTTTAGATAAGAAAATTTTGACTAGTTGGTTTTTAGCAAACACATTTTTTAATTCTACTGCAAACCTTGTAATTGCGTATATTTTATACAAATATATTTTTTTTATATATTGAAATTCTTAGATGCATTATATTTGATTGCACTTAAATTTCCTATATTCAATTTTTAAATATTTAATAAATAAATACATGGATTCAAAAAATGGTAGTTCTTTTACAATGTTCAAAATTTGCTTGCATAGCTTGATCCATCCATGATATGGCAGGCAGCATGCTTCTTTTTCTAGGCATTGCCATTTCTTTATCCTTGATATTGTGAGAGGACACACCATCTTCTTTCTTAAATGACTCACATTCATTGATAACAAGAATCAAACCTACCACAACATCCTCT
Source organism: Physcomitrellopsis africana (assembly GCA_036785485.1). Taxonomy (NCBI): domain Eukaryota; kingdom Viridiplantae; phylum Streptophyta; class Bryopsida; order Funariales; family Funariaceae; genus Physcomitrellopsis; species Physcomitrellopsis africana. The sequence continues at coordinate 121,428 of JAWRVF010000153.1, forward strand.
TTGAAAGCTACAATGAGATTTATATAAATTTGCCAATAAGTTTATACCTAATGCAACTCATCAATGTGGTTGTCCGTTTAACACCCATAAATCTAAAGTGCCTTATGCTCTAGATGTTGCAGTAGTAGTTCAAAGGCATACCACTTATTAAAAGTGAAGGATTGATAATTTTGACTCTTGATCTATACGATAAATTTGACTACCAAAAACTTACAACTATCTAAGGCTTAAAAGCAACTTGCACTTGCAATCACCACCAAACTTTGTAGTACACTAGTTATTACCTCCAACTATCATAGGTCTAATAAGTACCGCCTACTTTGTGTACATACAAGGATCTCGTCAATCATCAATCTAATCTCATCTCTATATTATACTTATAAACAAACTAATTACAATGCAAAACGGGACTATACCAAAAAACCTCTAGCCACAATGCCTACAATTGAGAAAGGTATAAAATCTAAAAGTCAAAATTGGATCATCTTTTTAATAATAATAAATAGCAAAATTCAAATATAATAAGGTGCCACCAAATCCTTGATATCAATGCTTCAAATCACATAAACTATAATTAATAATAAAACTTGTAGAATGACAATTAAAGCAATCTCCTATCTCTTTAGTTTTAAAATTTGTAAAAATTTTAAAATTTGGTATTCAAAAATACAATTTAGCTCCTAAAAATCATATTACAGAGTTAAAAAAAAATTCAAATTTCAAACCAACTAGATCATTGGATTCCTTAGAAAATTTTATATAATATAGACTCTATTTTTAGCCAATTCTAAGCTAAATTATCCTCAAAATTGAATTTGAAAGATTTTTACATAATTTTTTGAAAAATTAGTATCTTAATTTCTAAAAATTATAAAATCTACATTTTATAATAGTTGGATTTTAGATTTTATAAATTTTAAAATTAATCTAAAATCTATATAAAGATTTTTATAAATTAATCTAAAATCTTTATATAGATTTTATAAATTTTAAAACTGAAGAGATAGGAGATTGCTTTAATTGTCATTCTACAAGTTTTATTATTAATTATAGATTATGTGATTTGAAGCACTGATATCAAGGATTTGGTCTATAATAATCTTAAATCTATATAAAGATTTTGATAAATTTTATAATTTTATAATCTAAAAATTATAAAATCTACATTTTAGAAAGATTCTAGAATCTAAAAATCCTAGATCTAAAATTCTAAATAATTCAAAGATTCTATAAATCTACAAATCTGCAACTTGAAACAGTGTTGTGAATAGGTTTACTACTTGAACCAATCTGCAACCTGCAATCTGAAAGCTAACATTGTGATTGAAACGGGTATGAGTAGGTTTACTCGTTGTCTTGTTAGCTGTGTTAAATCAACAGCTGCTGTTTGTTATGTAAGTAATATTTCAGGTGTAGATCATAACTTTGTTATTAGTTATAAATTGCTTTTGCATGTGTGAATGAGTTCAAGCAAGACAGGAGAATGTTGTTTGATGTTATGAGAGTTCAATACATTTTTATGTAGGTTTGAAACTTGCATCTAGTCTGTTGAATTTTCAGTTTTTTCTTTTGATGTTTTGTTCAATTTTGCAGCTGATGCTTTACTGATGATGCCAATGCTTTACGTTGGATAGATAATGTGATATTGATTTTTATTTTATTTCTTCTTATTTTCTAATTTTGTATTTTACGAGTGGTGTCAGCACGTCAAGGTTGAAATCAATAATGAGAAAGCATTGGTGTCCATTTCACATCTTCTTGATTTCTTTTTTTGAAGTGAAAGCTTTCTACACTGCTTTTTAAGCAGTTTTTTGTTTACAGTATGCAACAATAGTACAGAAAAATAAATGTAGTGATATTTTCTTAAAATGAAGAAGGTTTGACAGAGTTTCCAAAAATAAAAATAGAGTTTCGAAAACCAAAACCACAGTTGAGAAGAGTGAAGAATTAAAAAAACAAAAACCAAAAGTGTGAATGTTGCATTAACAGGAAATAAAGTGTTATTGCCTCATTAGGAAGAAATAAAGATATATTAATAATTCTATTTGAGGATTTAAACCAATTGCTACTTATAAATTTATGTAAAGAACTTTTGTTATGATTATTAAATATTGACAAGTATGCAATGTTTAAAATTTTATAACATTGATATAATACATACTGTGCTAGATTTTTTTTTTAAATTATTTTTCTATAAAATTTTTGTAAATTATCAATAACTTTAAAATATTCATAAAATCTCATTTATTTTTCTAATATTGAAGTATATATAAACTTACTGATTGAAAGTACGGTAAATATAGCATCTTATTGCCACTTGTTGATTAATAGCTATATTGTGACATTAATACATTTCTTGTTAGTGCGACGATGGCTTACAATGATCCTCAAGGAGAATGGATCCGTCCAGTTGCTGTCAACACAGCAATGAATCCTCACCAGTCACATCCTATTGTTGAAGAGATTCATGACGCATGGGGAATAACCCACGAAGATCTTGAGCTCATAGAGAAGCACTATAAACCTCGTCTTCCATCACACATCTTATCCGGCGATGTGTCCGATAGGCACCACAACATGGAACTATTTGCAGTATCTGGAGCAGCTGCTGTTGCACTGCAGGTTATTACTCCTACCTTACAACTGTTGCAGAAAGCTGCAGCTGCATTGAGTGGTAGCGACTTTCTTGCAACGTCACACCAATACGTCAATGCACAAACCATATCAAACCTTACCATCAAGCAAATGATGGCTACAGTAACGGATCTGGGGAAATCTTTTGCAAGCGACCCAAATACAAAACAAATCTCAGGTAGGCTTGTGGCATTACTTAAACCATTTGTTAAGCTAGCTTTAAAGCCAAGTTCTAAAGATGAGAAGGAGGCACAAGGAGGTTGGGGTCTGAGTGATGATGAGGTTAAGCAGCTGAATGATGTAGATGATGCAGGTAAGCAAGCACAAAAAGAAGGTGCAGACTCTGTAAAGAAGGACATTGACCAGAGTGAGGATATAGGTCATACATACATCTCGTTTTATCAGTTCATTGTAACTGCTAAGTACAGCTATGTTACTAGTCTCTTTAGCTTTGGCTATTCATATGTATACAGGAATGACCACTCTGTGTTCCAGATATTTAGTATTTTTTTGCAATGTCATGGACGTCTTACAAATCTTTAGGTTGTCAAATGTTGCCCAAAGAATTGAATTTGATAATCTAGATATAACTAATTATCATATATGAAAAGCAAAGACACTATGTGGAATAGTAGTGGAAAATTGTTAACATATGAGTCTAGTCTAATTGTGATATTTTTAAAAAAAATTAATATATTTTTTTTAATTGTATGTTTATAGTACTAATATCTTTTTTACAACAAAAAATTTAATATTATATTATGACCAAGCATGCATATTAAATATTTTATAACACAATAAAACCAAGAGATTTTTAAAATATCTATATATTCATGATTATTATATATGATGTAAATATCTACAAATTGTTTATATCTCACATTAAATAAGTATTAGGCTATAGCAATTTTAAACTCTATAATATATATGTATATAATATTGTAATATAATATTTATCATTCTTATTATAAACTTTGAGCTTATATTGCACATCCAAACTATATGCATGTTTTAACATTATTGTAAATATAATTGGTTAAAATTATAATAATTTATAGCTTTGTAAAGTATGCTTCAATTGTAATTGTACATATATGTCTATATGTCATATAATTATGCTTCTATTGTACTTATACTAACATTGAAGACCCTTGTTTTACTTTAGAAGTAACATGATAAAGCAAGTTATTATTGTGTAATAATATGTCTTACAATAATAAATCACAAAGCAAACAATATGACAAAGAATTATATGTAAATAAATATTTTAATAGTATAAAAAAAATTAATATTAATAATAATATTATTATTATTATTATTAAAAATAAATATAAAAGATATATATATAAAATAAAAATTACAACAAAAAAGAAATATAAAATAGAAATAAAAAAATCTTATGGTTTGGATTTAAAGGAAATCAATGAAGATTCTAATACTAGAGCAATATTCTAATTAGAAGCATAGATGTAAGACATTGTTCTACTTCTAGGAATTTAGCCTCTTCTAAGATTGATGCTGCACTTTAGACATAGATGAGAGGAGAAGAAGTAACTCTATGGTTCTTCCATGTATTGTGTTAGGAGATTGCATTTCTTCCTATGAAATTTTTATTCTAAATTTTGATAGATGTGGCCTAAAATTGTTGTGGTAATTGGCATTGATCACAGAAAAGATTATTGTTGAGGTTATATATCCATATATTGTGCACGTTGTCTTTAAATAGGTTATCTATGCCGCCTTTGGTAGTATTTTAAGGCACATGGTTTTCTTTTCTTTGGTAATTTTTAGTCTTGTCAAACATAAAACATTAATTGATTGTATAGATGTTTTTTTATTATTATTAATTTGCACAAAAATGCATTTGTGTATGATTCATTGTGTGCAAGGATTATACACAATATATTAAAGGTGTGATTTTATTATAAATTAGATAAAAATAGAATCTATAAAAGATGAGCCTCTTTGTCTATTATACACCCTTGTTGTTTATGGTAGTCAAAATGGTCATACTAATTGATAACAACATTAATTAATTTGTAAATAAATTTGTCCATCTTTTTTTTCTTAAGTTTATATCACCATTGCTTGAGCATTGCTTGAGCATGTGAGTTCGGAATATTTTCCTTTAGTGTTGGAGGATGTACATCTTATATCTCTGTCTTAGCTTTTAAGAATAAAGGCACTAAGGCACCAGTCCAAGTTTGCTTCTTCCATCTTTACCTTCAAATTTTCCATCCAAGGATTGATGTTTGTTCAGAGAACAAAAGGTTTAAACTTACAAACTAATCCGCACTAAGGAAAAACTTCCACTGCTACTCAAATGACCAAGGTCTGGGCAGTGTGGACACCTCGCGACCATGCACAGCAATTCAACTTCCGCACAGAAAGAAGGGAGAAGGAACTAGGTTTTCAAAGATAGGAATAGACCAAAATACCGTGAGCCAGCTTGATACATATCATCCAACCATAAAATAACTTCTTTTTTCCATGCAGAATTCGACAAAAGCATGTTCCAGCTGAATGCAGGAGAATGAGGATAAAACAGAACAGACTTAAGGACACACCATGACCACTTAAATGTTGGCATTCCAGCCCTTTCACTTCATAAACTAGGTACGATGGCGCTGCAGAAAATGTCACAACCAAGCAATCTAAATACATGGATATCGCTGTGGACACAATTCCATCCATCTCATCCTCAGATTAGAAAGCTCGTTCTGGTTAAGTACTGCCCAAGAAACTCTCAGGGAGATCCTGACACCGTATTAAAAGTTACGTAAACCAGGCCTTTCAAACTCACTTTTAGCACGTTGAGAAATCCTGCTACTGCTTGTGCTGGACCTTGAATCGCATGGAGACACACAATGTCGGACAGTTGAGATGTACCATACAAACATTCATCTCAGAAATCCTCCTGACAAATTAGCGGCAATATATACCGCGGTCGATTTGAGGTGGAATCGGTTTGATCTCTGTGCCGAGCTCTTGTTCGATTCGGTACCTAATCCAGATTTATGTCAATCAGTATGCATATAGCTTGTACCTCAACCCTCTGATGAAAAATATACTAGTACGCGGTGATAAAATTTACATTGAAATCTATTAGACTTCTGTGTGAACTTCTGTACACAAGAACTCTTTCCCTTGAAGCTCAGACAGAGTATAAAAGTAAGAACAAACTTATGTCCCAACATTTCCGCAAAACCTAGATAAAGTACAATGCTGGATTACTGAGGCAAGTGAGTAAGAAAAGGAACTGCTCAAATTAGACATGAGCGCATAGTAAAGTTTCACTTACAAGTTAAACCGGTCTTCATAGGTGATAAGGTTCACCGCCAACCCGAGATGACCGAACCTCCCTGAACGGCCCACCTGTGACAAAGGAGCAACAATATCTTTCAGAATCCACAACAGAATATACCATGAATAAATAAATAACAACAAACTTATTTGCTCAGAGATAGAATTAAACACGTCAGCTACCAAGTGTTTAAACGATTAGGATAGAATTTATTGCAAAAATTGAGGGAGACGTAGAACAAGAACAATATGGAACTTACTCTGTGAAGATACGTCTCAGAATTTTTCGGAAAGTCAAAATTAATGACAACATTCACAGCCTGAATGTCAATTCCTCTTGTGAACAGATCTAGTCAAAGACATCATCCACACGTTTGATTTCAGCCAGACTGAAATGATCATGTGAAAATAAAGGAAACTCGTAGAGTCTATATTAGGCAAAGCAGTGAATAAGATAGATCGTGGAAGGCTGCTAAATTCAATAAAACGTAAGTGGTTTCTTAGACATGAATAATCTTTGAAATGCATAGAACAGTCTAAAAGTCATCTCAACATCAGGCTTTTCTAGGCTTCTCACATATGGTTCTGACTACTAGTAATATGCAATATAGATTGGAGGAGCGCTGTTACCTGAGGAGACAAGATTTCGGCAAGCTCCATTCCTGAAATCGTGAAAAACTCTGTTACGATGTGACTGTAACATCTTCGCATGGATGTAGAAACAAGAATATCCAAGTTCAGTGATCTTCTTGGCCAGTAATTCCACTCGGTTCACTGAATTGCAGAAGATGATCGACTGATTAATTTGCAGCTGCAAATCAACAAAAAGCGCAGACTGGTTACAATTCCAAACATGATCCAAGTGTACTGATCAAACTTGATCAAACACGCAATTTGAGGAATCAGTAATATATCAACGGATTTCATGACCCCCAAATGCACTGTGGGGACCTAAGTAAAATGTTCATGTTCCATAAACAGCACTCTTCAGCACTTAATACACTATTTTGAAATAATTGTCAAGACCCAAAGCATAGTTAGGCCCTGCAGATAATCCGTCTGGTATAGATCAAATAAGTAAGGCCCCATAAACTACATTCTAGCTAAATTTGGCTACACGAACTACGCAACCAAGCTGTGTTAAAGATCAAAGTCCCATGAAGTACCTTGGAGAACAAAGTGTTCAGACAGTGGACTTTCTGCCTTTCTTCCACAAACGCATAGTACTGGGTAATACCCTTTAAGGTCAGCTCATCCATGAGATTGATTACGTACGGTTTCCGCAAGAATCTGTCTTTGAATGACTTAACTGTGACAGGAAATGTAGCAGAATATAACAAAATTTGGCGGTTCTCAGGCAGGAAACCGATCAACTGCTCTACAAGAGGCTGAAACTCTGGCGAGAGAAGTTTGTCAGCCTGCACAAGAAAAACATCTAAATAAAAATTTCCTAAAGCACAAATTTGACACCTGTGATTTACATCAGCTTACATAAACCTCATTCAAAGTGTATTAAAATCGGCTTCGTTTGAGGAATACAAACACCACGAATGTCACACTGAGAAAATGAACAGATCCTCCAGAGTTTCATGTCGTGGTGCAGGAAATCATTCCCGCATCGATGTGGAAGCACTCTGAAGAACAAACTGACCATAATTTCCACTCCGACAGTAGATTCTAGCATTGAAAGTTGAAAGGGAATGTGCTTGTCAAGATTGTAAAGAGAAAAAGTTGAAGCTCAACTTACTTCGTCCATCACCAACATAGTACATTCTTTGAGGTTGCAGACTCCCTTGTTGGCAAGATCTAGGACACGGCCAGGTGTACCTACCAACAGATGCACTGGCTGATACAGGCGCATGATGTCATCACGAAGACTGGTACCTCCCGTGGTTACCATTATTTGTATGTTCAAATGTTTAGCCAGCTCTTTGCACACCTGAGAAGTTTGCAAAGCGAGCTCCCTTGTCGGTACTAAAAGTAAAACTGTAAGCAGAACCAAATTGTTGTATAGGATAAGTAAAAAGAATGTGACTTCCACAAACAAGTTTTGTCTACTACCCCACTTCAATAAAAAAAAATTAAAAAGGAGCGTATCAAAGTCCAACAAAGTATACTACAAGTCTTTCAACAAAAATACACTAATAACTTGAAGCTAATTCTTGGACAGCATTATTGCATTGAACACAACTCAAACTTATACTGGAGACAGAAATTCGTAGTGAGGAAGATGTGAGTTACAGAAGAGTACGGCACCTTGAACTGCATTCTTATTCTGGTCAATTTTCTCAATTGCAGGAATGCAAAAAGCTGCAGTTTTCCCTGTGCCATTCTTTGCCCGTGCAAGAATATCACTTCCTGTCAAAGCAATCGGTATACTTTCTTCTTGAATAGGAGAAGGTCGCTCAAATCCCTTCTCATAGATACCCATCAAAAGCTCACGCTTGAGGAAGTAATCCTCAAATTCATTACCCTTCGTGGCAGTTACATCCTGCAACGACGAAGTCCTTTCAGCGATGTAGAATGAAATTCAAGAGAACAACTGCCTGGAGGTAATTGATCATATCATAACAAGATTCATGCCTCGCTGTATTTTGACCAAGTCAAATCTGAAGTCACCAGCACATTATACTCGCAGAATATATCTTGATTTTGAACATTCAACCCTTTGCATTCCAGTCTAATATTTTTATCCATGCTAGGGAGCATATAATGGCATATCAGAATTCGAGAAACTTCATGTTGTTCCCACCTCGGTCTTATATCGAGCATCCGGAGGTGGTAGCTTCAGTTGTGCTTTCCAGTCTTGCGAACTATAACACATTAGTCCAGATAATCAGAATTAGGAGACTTTATATGGGACAATAGCGAGCTGTAGTTAAAACAACTACTACTAGTGCCTCCACAGAGGAATAAGTCGCGAGAAAGAGCTGGTACAGAAGCCATTTACAGCAAAATCCAGGAACAAAAAAAAATCTACACACATTAAAATCGGATACTACAGAATGGGCCAACGCATCTATGTGTTTCAATTAAAGACGGCTGGCTCTTGTTAGGTTATGGCCCATGTATGTGTAATGTACATATGCGTTGTAGATGTGAAATGCATGCAGGATGTAAACATGCGTGCTCGAACAAGATTAGCTATCAAAGCTCATTTTTCAGTTGCTTAAATGTTAACCTAACGAACAAAGACCCTCGCGAGAACATGCGCAGAACCGCATGCCTAAGAAGAGAAACCTAAGACCTCATCTCAATCCACTCAACTCCCGCCAGATCCAACCCTAAACCATCCACAAAAAACGGATACGACCAATGATCAACAAATTGGGCAGATGACGCCGTACTTGTTGTTGTTGACGCTGCTGTTGTTGTTGTTGACGCTGCTGTTGTTGTTGTTGTTGTTGTTCAGGATATTACCGCTGTTACTGCTGTTATGCCTAGAAACGTTTGACGATGAGGCGGCTTTGGGAGCTGTCGGAGCAGGCCCGGCCCTGTAAGTGGCCATCATGGCCCCTCTGCTTCTCTATCTGATCTGAACCTCGCGAGTTTCCCCTTGTGGGAAGCCACCTTCCTCCGCCGTTCCTCTACCCCCGCTACCTTCTCGTCCTACCACTGCGGCCCTAAAGCTAAGCGCGGACTGGCTCTCAAGCTATGCCCTCTAAACACACAGCAACAACGCAACGCAACGCAACGCAAAGAAGATTCTGTGAAGGCAGAAGTTCCAAAGCACGAAGCCCTCGCTCCAGGCCCCCTTGCTCCAGGCCCCCTTGCTCCAGCGCCCCCCCCCCCCCCCCGCCTTCTCCCTCTCTCCCTCCCTCCCCCTCCCTCGCCCCTGCCTGCCTGCCTGCCTGCCTGCCTCCCCCCCCCTTCCCCATTCCCCTTCTCTATCTCACTCCCGCGTGGAACCCTGCACTTGACCGCGTGCGAAACCACGCGGTGCACCAAACGCCAGTGGGAGCCTGAACTCCTCCCTCTGTTCCTCCCTCCACCTTGCTTGTCACGTGACTTCCATAATTTCATTCATTCATGTATACGCACACATACATTTATAATATTATATACTTATTTATTAGCAATGGTCTTAATCAAGCTGTAAATTAATATTTAATACCAGTACGCAAGTCTACTGACTTGTAGACATGAATATGATACTAAGGATTTTTTTTCTCTCAGAATTTATTGTAGAATTCTAAAAATGAATGTGTATAGATTCTGAAAAAAAAAAAATACAAAAAAAATACAAACACACAATTTTATTTTTCAAGATTTTACATTAAAAAATAGCATTATGTTGTACAAAAATAAAAATTCAGTGATATCATGACTTTAAATTATGGTATTATTTTGATGTAATTAAATACCTGTAATATTAAATCTAGGGATACTTTTCTTCATGCTAACTTTTAATGACCATCAATATTTGTTACAATATTGTGAAACATGGCAGCAAGCTGTTTCTTGTTGATTGCTTAAATTAGTTTCTCACATACTCCAACAAGTGAAACTCTAATGCTTTATCAATCTATTTTCTTTTCCAATATTAATCCCTCTATTTGTGCATACTGGACTGGCACACTTCAAATTATTTTTCACCTTGATAATTGTGACAAAGTCAATTTAACAATCCTACAGTGATCAGAATAAGTTTGTCCTTGAATGAGATTTTAACATTTTATTATTATTGTTCTTGTTGCTATTTTCATCATCTTTGTTGTTGCATCTAGATTTGTTGTAACAATAATGTGTCCATCATCTATAATTGATACTTGTGAATTTGCTTTTGTAAAAAAGATTCAATTCATTATCTTTTTCACTTTTTGGGCAAAAATTATAATTTTTATTTTTAATTCTATAATTAAACTTTATACTTTATACTTTTTATATTATATATTTTATATTTAAAGTTATAAGAGAAAATAAATATCATTAATCATAAAAAAAAGAGATAAGAAGATTAAGTTTAAAACAACCTTATAATTAGGAGTAACAAAAATAAATAAATAAATAATTTGTGATAGTCATTTTTAAAAAATTAAAAAATTAAAGAAAAACTGCCAATATAATAATATAGTAATAAAAAAATTTAATGTTTTAAAATCAAATTTTGAAAAAAAAAAAAAAAAAAAAAAAAAAAAAAACTTTTTTTAAAGGCAAATCTTCTTATAAAGCTAAATAAATAAATAGAAATAATAATTTTAATAATAAGAATAAGAATAATAAATCTTTTTACAAAAAATCATTTATATATCATACAATTCTTTTTGTCATGAACGTAGTTTGAATCATAAAAATTATTTTAATTTTTAGTAATCTTTGATCTTTTATACAATATCAAATAAATCCAAAAACTCTTCTTATAGAAATAATAGTTTATATCAACACTCACATTAAAGATGACCAAATATTTTATTACTTTGTTAAGCAATACTAAGTTATAGAAAAACTATTATTTTACTCTTAATATGTAATTTTTTTACCATATTATAAAATAATAACTATGGTACTATATATATATATATATATATATATGAATATTTTTTATTTTATTCTAAAGTAAATAGAAAGATGCTATCAATTTAAATATTATTATTTATATCTTTGAAAGAGTCAAATATAAAAATTTAAAATCTTATTGCATCTATGGTATGACTATTAAATTCTCATCAAATTCTTCTTTAATTTACTACCAAACCTTAGTTGATATTATGGTGCATACATCAATACTAGATTTTATGGTTCTACTTCTTGGAGCCTATAGTAGCTTACAAAACAATCTACTTAGCCACAAACTCATTGACCTTAAAGTAATAATATAACAAAGTGTTATATTATTATTAAAAAAAATCTACTTTGTTGCTAAAATATACTAAATATAATACTTTGGTATTTTATTTATATATTACATATACTTAAATTTTTAATAAAGTTTTTTTTTATTAATCTACAATCAAAAAATATTTTTTTTAATAAAATAAAAACTAAAAATATCATTTTTAAAAAAAATATTCACAAAATATGTTCTATATATTTGGCATAGTAGTATAGCCTTGGATATCTAAAAATTTATTTGACTTACATCCTTTGCAATAATCCTAAATAATATTAGTAGATCATTATCTAATTTATTAAAATATTGATAATTAAAATTAAAAATATTTATTATTTTATATACTTAAAATATAATATTTTCTAAATCATTATAATTATATTTTTTTCTATTTAAAAAATATTTTATTTTTTATTACATAGTTTTAAATTAGCTTATTTAAATATTTTATTAATACTTATAAAATAACTATTTCATTCTATATTGATATAAGCCATAAAATATGCTAGAAAAGAAAAAAAATTGATTGTCTCAATATTTATATTATTAGATTATAATAGAATCTTAAAAGCTTATCATATAAAATTACATAAATTACAAGTGTTAAAAATTTAGCAAATACATGTATGTGCAGCATTTAAAATTATATATATATATATATATATATATATATATATAATTAAAATAGAAGTATATATGAATGATACAATAATGATTAAACAACATAAGATAAAATGGATAATTCTAAAAATATATTTATAAAGATATCTTTAAGTAGAAATTCCTCTTAATTTAAGACTACTTGATATCCATTTATAAAAATATAAGTGCTAGTTAAAATATATTATAATCAATTGGTAATCATTTAAAATGATATTTTTAAAATCATATATAATTTTTAAAAGAAATTGAAGGTTTAACTTAGCCTTTAGTTGTAGAATTTGGATACTTAAACCTTGCAAGTGTATAATATTTTTAAAAAATTAGATATTTATAAATGGTTAGTATATCAAACCAATCACTAATAAAATGTTAATACTAACTAATATAATCTGGTTCATTTTACAATACTTAAAGATTAAAAATAATTCTAATTTTAGATTTTTAAAAATCAATATATTAATATTTAATAATATATTTATTAATTTTCGTTAAAAATAATATATTTATTAAATATTAAATTACATAGATATTAAATAGTATATTATTTACATATTAATATTTGAATAATAGTGGCTGAAATGGTAATTAAAATAAACTATTTTGATAATATAATAGAAGTGGCCTTACAATATAGAATACCTAAAAATAACTAATACAAATTACTGTAGTTCATTTGTCTAAATTCACAATAAATATTTGATCTATTACTTATAAGTACTATTAAAATTTTACACCTACTAATGCAATAATAATAACTACCTAAAAAACTCATAGACTATGCTTAAAATATATAAAATTACTAAAAATATTATAATAGCTAATAAAACAAGACAACAAATGACTACAAGCAAATATATTGTCAAAAGCCAAACATAGTATTTAAAAAATGTACATACTTAGAGGCAACCCTCAAACATTATAAAATAATTATTTTAACAGAATTGGATTTGATATGATTATTTTAAAGCTCTTGGAAGTTAAATACTAACAGTCAATGTTCTATCAAGATATGTACCAATATTATTATCAAGGTATGCAAAAATATTTAACACATAAAGATAATTTAAAATAGCTATTAATTTACCAAATTAAAAAATAAATATTTTAGTGATTAAATTTTTATAAAAATAGAATTATTAAATCTAATACCAATATTTATTAGTTGTCACAATCTACAAAAAAAGATAATTAGAAATAATTAATAATATATAAATATATAAATTTTAATAATAAAATATTAAAATTTATCATATTTTTCTAAAAGAAAATTATTTCAATAATATGTTATTTATTGAATATAATAAAAGATATAAAACTAATTTTTATTGATGATAATATTCAAAATTTTATCAATTATATATATTTTTAACTATATAATGTCAATTACATATTATCTTTGAATGATATATTTTTAATTGAAATAATAACAAGATAAAAAAAAGCTTAAAATGGATTATGATAAAAAATTATATAAAAAAAAACTTTATGTGGCTAAGATTGTGAATGATATAACATACACAGTAGCAACAAAAAAAATGATTGTTTTAGTTGAAATGTGACTTCTTCTTACTTCTAAAGCTCATAAGATAAATCATGATACCAAAAAATAATAAAGGAAGAATGAAAAAATTAACACTTTAAGTATTAAAAACGTAAATAGAAGATTTAAAATTTTTTATAACTATTCTGGTCAAATATAGCAAATAAAATAATATCTTAATTAATGGGATCAAATGAAATGTATAAAAATAAGATTCTAAAAGATATAATATGAGTTAAAGAAGTATTTATCATAGTATTTAAGTATTTAAATGATATATAAATATATATAAATATATATATATATATATATATATTTCACTAGGAGGTATAACACATGCTAATATCTATGAAAATAATGCCTTGAGATTAACTTCTAAGCATTATTTTTGTAAGTATTTGCTAATATTTAATATCTACAATCTAATATTAATATCCAAAAATAATATGTGATTTATTTATATATATATATATATATATATATTATACATGATTATAAAAATTAAGATGTGAAAATATTTTTATATTTTATTATAGATAATATAACTACTATTAATATTGATAATTTTATGGTTATTATGGAGGTTATAAGTGAAGATATTACCACATATGAAACAACACAATATCATAACAATTTTGATTATAATAATCCACTACTAAGTAGAAGTATCTATTATATTAATTTGTTATATAAAATTTCAAAATTATTTTTAAAATATCATATTATAAATATATATATAATTAATTTATTATTTAAATAATATATATTTAAGTAAAATAAAGCAAAGCGATTATTCCTATATTTTATTAAAAATATTATTAAATTTTTGAATATTTATATTTATATATAAAAGATAATAACATAAATTTATACGTAATTAATATTTCATGATAATTTACTAGAAGCATGCATTGGCATCAAATTAAAAAAAGAAGGATTAGAAATATACTAGTGTAGGTAATCCTATTTAAATTGATTGGTTTTTGATATTCAATTTAGTCATCTTGTTATTTAGAAAAATATATTTACTAATACGGAATTGGTTGCATTGGTGCATAACAATTAGATTTAAGAAATGATTATATTGAAGTCTTATATAATGTAGTTTTATTACAAAATAAGATAACAAAAGAAGACATCTAATTTAAGACCCTTACATTAGTGTAATCTCATAAACAATTGTTTATAGGCTTGTTTCATTAATTTAATTTAATTTGATAAAGATTTGTAAGGACAAAAAAATTAAAGTATGAAATAACATAAAACCATAAAATACAAATCGATAAAGGCAT
The DNA here is from genome assembly GCA_036785485.1 of Physcomitrellopsis africana. Taxonomy (NCBI): domain Eukaryota; kingdom Viridiplantae; phylum Streptophyta; class Bryopsida; order Funariales; family Funariaceae; genus Physcomitrellopsis; species Physcomitrellopsis africana. The sequence continues at coordinate 136,690 of JAWRVF010000153.1, forward strand.
ATCAAATCTTGATATTAAAGTAATAAATATAATAAGAATCATGATTTAAAATCAAAACTAGTTATTTTTTGTGGAATATATATATAAGGGTGTATGGCACTTAGAATGTCCACGTAATAAAAGTGAAATGTCCATGTAGTAGTTTTTATAAATAAATATAATTATAAACTAAAATAATTCAAATAAACTAGAAAAAATCTAAATTATTAATCTAAATTAAAATATTGAAAGAAATTTATTCATAAATATAATAATAATATTAATAATAATAATAAAATTTCATAAGATTAGGTTCTTCAAATTTGTAAAATCATAATAGAGTGTGATTTCAATAATATCATAAGATTTTTTAATCTTATAAAAAAATTTAGTAATTTTGAAATACTTTTTTAAACACTTTTTGAAAAATTTTATTATTTTTTAGTATATTTTATATTAATAGTACATATTTATATTTTATGTGTCTCTCCAGATAAAATGATATATCCTCTTTATTATCCCACTACTACCACCTATCACATCATTCCATTATTGTACTAGTTGTACTGCTTCTCTGATATTGCTATATAATCATGGCTCTCCGTATTGTTTTCAATGATATTAGTAATATATCATTCTATGAATATAGCTATATTGAAGATAATGTTCTATCTGAAAGGGGATTCCATGTCATATCACAAAATATAGGTACTTTCCTTCTTTATGATACGATCTCTAGGACTACTTGAGATGATGATATGCCTTTTGTACAGGTTCAGGATGTCCTTCATTATGTTCTTGGTCTAAAGGAAGGTGCCTTTAGAAACATGATTCTTATTATAATAATTGAACATAAGATGTTCAAGAGGATATCTTTAACAAAAAACCGTTTATTATTCCTATCTAAAGATATATATAAAGAGTTAGATATAACATTGTTTATGCTAAAGGCTAAAAGATATACTACTTTATATGAGAATTAGATAGTCATGAGGATGAATAGACTAGTAAGTATGGTTACAGGATGGAAGACTTTAATATCTTTACTTGTATGTTTGAGGTGTCTAATGATAAGCGTAAGATTGTTAAAAGAGGATATATTTTTAATACTATATATACTAGGTATGTAAAGGTGCTAAGGTCTCTTAGGTATTATGGCATATATGACTGTTTTTTTTATTGTATTCATTATGTCATAAAGTTACATGATCCTCTTAATATATCTTTGATAAGGATCAAGATGAGACTTAAGGACAATTCTGAGGTATCTATAAGGTCTATAAGAAGGTTTAAAAGACTTATTAATATAGAGACAATAATGTATGTTAATAGTGTGCAGGATGGAAAGCCTATTGCTTTGTATTGTAGTTCTTTTGATTTACAATACAAAGTGGTTTTTATATTATATAATGCTCATTATTATATATACAATGGATTAATAGATGATGTAGATATCAAGAATAGTATAGACTTTGATTACAAGGTTGATATGGATTGTGAAGGTTATATGTTCTATGATATGGAGACATATGCCCATCCTGATACCTTTGGTATGGTACCATACAAAATATTCCATGTGTTATGTATAGATGGTAATCAAATAGAAGGTATTGTAGGAAAGACTACATTAGAGGGTGATATTTTTATAGATATGTTTATAACTATGTATAGATATATAGGAGATAAGAATATCCTATTAGTTGGTTACAACAATGGTGTATTTGATAATTATATATTTATAGGTATATTAACGATTAAAAGTAGAGAGTTCAAAGATATTATATTAGATGGTCATAGTAAGATATTGCAGTTTGGATACAATAACATGACGTCTAAGGATATGTACAAGTTTATGTTGACATCTCTAAAGAGTGCAAGAACAAGCTTCAAATATGATGTTATTAAAGGATATTTTAATCATATGATTGTACAAAACAATATTGATTATAATAACACCTTTGATCTATATATGCATGACAATGTAGATATGACAAAAGATTATACTATAAAAGATATATTATTTTTAAAGAAATTATACTTTAGAGCTAGAAAGACATTTGAATCTATAGATTATAACCTTTTGATAGATAAGTCCTTAACTCTATCTCAAATATCTATGACTACTTTTAAGCACTCTCTATTTGTAGTCCATACAATTGATGGAAAGACTATTAAGTATAAGCTTCCAATTATTAAAGTTCATATGTTTGATAAGACTATTAAACAAGCTCTAGTAAGAAGTAGATGTCAAATATTTACTATTATGGAAGAGAAAAACTATGATGTATAATCTATAGATGTAATATCTTTGCATCTTTATGTGATGATAAACAAACATTATCCATATATTACTAAGGTATTAGACATTTCTACAAGCACATGGAATTGTGATGACATAAAGATAGTAGAATCTGAATTTATACATAAGGATAAAATAGGAATATATGAAGTCACAATAATTAGTTGGCCTATAAATAAGATAATATCATACAAGAATCAAGATAGAATACTAGATTGGAACTATAACAAGGTATTTGTCTATTGGAGCGATAATATCAGCCTTAATCTTTTGAAGAGGTATAATGGTAGGTATAAGATACATAGAGGATACATATACAATATGAAGACAGGGCCTATATTCAAAAGATATCTAGAACCTATTAAAGAACAAAAGATGAATCAAGATGTTTATAGAGATTCATCTAATAATCTATACAATCTTACATTGAAAGAGTGTTTGAAACTTCTTATGAATTCTTTAAGTGGAAAGATGGAAAAATTATCTTTTAACAAGAAAAATATACTATACAATGATATGGAATCATGTAATAAATTTATTAATAGATAAAAATAAAGATATATATGTAGTATCTGTAAACGAAGAATTATTGCTCTTAGAAAGGGACATTAAAGAAGAAGACCTTAGGATTAGGTCTCTTACAATCATAGCTATTTTCATATATGTTTATGCTAGAGAATACATGTATGATAACTTCATATCCAAGGTTGACTTTAAGTATGGTATGGATACAAATAGTCTATTCCTAAGATCAAAAGATCTAAATAAAATAAATAGTTATCTATTTGGAAGTCATCTTAGACAAATCAAGACAGAGTTATTTGATAATTCTAGAGTTATATATATAGGTGAGAAGATATATGCTAATTATATCATAAATGGTGATATAAAAATAATTATAAAGTTTAGATTAAAAAGAATATGTAGTTTTGATAAATACATTTCCAAGGATGACATAGAATATATAAAAAATCAGTTATAAGTAATAAGTATAAAGAACTATCTAATATATGGAGCACCTTATCCTCTGTCTATTGTATAAACATATTGAGAGAGATGTTAAGAGGTAATCAAGTATACATACTAAGCAATCAAATAAAGAGGAGCTTTAGAGGTACTACTAATGTAGAAGCTTTTAGTATAAGAAGTAAATATATTATAAGAGTGTTTTCCTCAGATGATACCATTAAGATGTATGATCTATTCTAGCTATTTCTTATACTTGTACTTCATGCATTTATATAGAAAGTATACTTCTTTAAAATGAGGTAAGTTATATTGGTAGTAGGTACAAAGTCAAAGTTGTATATTTCAACAAGGTTTTTATCTTTTACATCATCTTCATATACTACTACTTTTATACTTGAAATTTTTTTAAAATATTTAATCTTCTTGATAGGCATATCTATATTATCTTTCAGCTTCATAAGACTCTTTATTCTCTCTATTTCTCTTTCTTCACTATTATATAAAGATGTATCTATACTTCTAAAGAAACTATCATACATACCATACTTATCTTTATCAATCTTTATATTTGAAAGATATTTAAGAGCATAATAATTACCTTTATCAAGATCTTCTTCTTCTTTTTTTATTTTCCTATTTTTATCAATTAAACAATTAGCTATAATATAATCCTTATTAGGATCCTCAAGCTTAGGTTTAGGCTCGTCCTTAGGCTCAATCTTCTTTACTTGTGTAGACATATCATCATCTTTTATTTGTAATAGTTTCTTTTGATATTCTTCAGTAACTTTAGCACCATTCATCCTACATACTTCACTCTGTTTAGCCATCTCCTCCTCAAACCTTTTTTTTTGTTTTTCTTCACTCATGTTATTTATTATTTTATTTAAAGTGTAAATAATACTCTTAAATGTCACTACAAAAAAGAATCAACTATAAATTCATTTTTGATTGTCTGATATCTCAAAAATCCTAGCAGGTGCTTAAAACCCTAGCTTAGAGACACTCGAGCACTATTTTCCTTATATCTCACAAATCCAAAATCCTAATGCCACAAAAATTTTGTATATAGTCTTGTGATATAAACATATACACTCTTAAAAATTTCGAGCTAAAAATCTATCAAATTGCCTAAGGTATAGCTCAACATATAACCACTAATTAAGCAAGGTCACTTATTGCCCTTAGCTTACAAGCACTAACTTCAACTCCAAATATCTCCTTCATCCTAGCTTAGATTTTATCAAGCTATATATAAAAAGTGTAGTGAAGAAAGTGGTCTTTCTAATCTCAGTCACCGATCCTCTATTGCTTTGTGTATGTACGAGTTATATCCAAAAGAGTGGCAGTAGGTATAATTTCAACATCCTAACTTTTAGCGCTTATATCTCCTTCATAAAAAGTCAAAATCATGCAAGATTTGCACCAAAACCATATCCAAAAAATCCAAAGTTTCTGATCATAGTCTTTGATGTTTGACTCCCTTCTAAAAATAAACCCTAATTCCTAATTAACCCTTGGGTAGCCCCCTTAAAGTCCATTGGGCATGATTTTTGGCCAATAGGAATAGAGACTTCTATCATCCATCTCCATTCATCCACATAAATGGCCTAACTATCCTCTTTCACACTAAAAATCCCTTTTTAATCCTTTTTCTTATAAGATTTATATAATGTGTGTTCTAAACACTAAATAAAAGAAGTAAATAAGATCTTAAGGTTCACCAATGTCCTACAAAGGTGACTTAAGATATATAAAAGTTATTATCAATATAAAATCAACCTCAAAATTACTATCAAAAAGAAGAAATAAGGTTATATAAACCTCAATAATAATCCTTCTAATGGATCCCTTCTAAACTAGTAACCTAACCACATCCTATAACCAATAAAACCTACTATTATAGCTTTCACTTAATTGTATAGTAAATTATATATTAAATATATATATACAATTTTTTTCACATAGTAGCTGAACCACAACACAACACCGTATTATTTTGTATCTTGACAATAATTAACCTTATTATTCTTCTGATTCTTAGCTAATATGAAAACATCATAATTTGAATGATAACTACAATAGTCATTGAGAGATTTAGCTTTATGAGTACAAGAAGCACTTCTAAAGAGATCAGTCATCAAGGTAGTTTTACAGATATTAGATAATTTAGATATATCATCTATTATATCTAGAATACTATCTATAGACTTTGAGGATATATTTAGAATTTTAGTAATATTAGAAGAATACAATTCAACATACCTAGAAGCTATATCAGACTTTATAGCTTTAAACCTCTTGTCTATGTATACAGATATTTTAGATTTTTCCTCATCTAGAATACTCCCCACTTACTCAAGAAGCTTTAGTAGTATGTCATTTGTATCTCCTGTAAGATGCTTGGAACCGATCATCAATTCTATCTTCTCATAGGAGTAGTAGAAAAGCAGTATAGCTAATACAGCAATGGGATGATGTGATGGGTGGTAGTAGTAGGATGATAGAGGGGGTATATCATTTTATCTGGAGAGAAACATGAAATACAAACACACACTATTAGTATATAACATGCATTGTATTTTGTTTTATCAAACAGTTCAACCACATTTTGACCAAGAGATTAATCTAACACCTTATTTCAAAAAATAGAATATCCAATTTTTATTTTCTTTGACTTTTTTCCAACAGCACTTGGTTAATTCACCAATGAGCTTGAAAAAAAACGATGGTGGGCTAATGCGTTTGTAAACGCTCTTGGTAATTAATTGATCACATCCAACGGCCCGGATTGTTCGCGGGTACGGGAATCTCCGTACTGTGTTCGGATATCCCATAGCCGTTCTGTTGGCATTTACATCCGTGTGCGAGGCGGTTACCCTGGCAGCTCCCTCTGTCAAGCACCTGTCTCATAGGACCCATTGTGCTCAGTACTCGTCGTCGCCATGGTGTCTTCATTTCCTTTATCTGCATTTGAGCAGATGGACAAGAAGCTTGCCGAAGACCTCTCGTCGTTGTGGTTTCTGCAATTTATCATCAATGGCACCAAGTGTCGCCGTCCTCGCCGGACAGCGTGCCCTCAGAACCAAGCGCGCATTTCCCGCAACCGTGTCCCTATCAAGTGAATACCTGTGCCTCTTCCATCCTCTTCCGCTGCATCAATCTGTGTTCTAGTAGTTTCTCAAGTTCAGTCTTCGTCCTTAGCAAGTGCTGAATCATTTGTGCCATTTTGTTGCTTTATTCGTTCTTTGGAGAGTCTCAATGGAAAATCTTCTGTTGTTTCTTCCTAAATTTTGTACTCGGTCGTTGTATTCATGTGTGAAACACCTTCTTCAAAACTAGAGTTCGTGCGTGGTTTATGACATCTTTTTCTCATTGCCGCGATGCTGTAGCTCACGACAGTTGTTTCTTTCTTACAGCCTCCGTTCTTGACATCCCATCGAACTTTTACTGTAATTGTGACACGGTTCTGGTTTCTTTTTTCAAATTTTTTTGGTATAATTCGCATCCTGATGCAGGGTTCGTTCGCCAGCCCCACGCGTGTAGACCTAACGAAGTGCGCGCTTCTGGAAACCGATACTACAGCAATGATTACATTCTTGCGGAGACCATGTACGATTTGACGGCAATGTCCGGTCGCAGTGTGAAGTTTGGAGCGCTTGTGTGGGGCGGCGTGCTGACGGGGATCCTCGTTCCTATGTGCACTTGCAATTTCCAACAGCGGAAGGCAAGAGGAGGTAGCTCTCGTTTCTTCAATTTCATGCCTGCATAGTCAAAAAGTTCGAGGCGGAAGGGCTGTCTTTCTTTTTCTATTCATAGTATCTAACGTGAATACATAAAACACTTTGGGAGGCAAACACTCTGACACGGACAGACGTACAGACAGAGAATGATTCATTGATGCAAAAACCAAATAAATTATTATATTAAGAAACCCATGCAAAATGAATACGAAACTGATGCACACATATCAAAATTTGATCAAATTTAGATGTCCCAGTTATGTAATTTCATGAATAAATTGTTTATTATGATTGCTTCAAACATAATTTAGCACAAACACCAGTTAACAAGTGAACATATTTATGATTGTTACAAGAATGTGGTGGTTAGTGAAATTATCAGTATGTGTATACTGACGAACAAAACAACTGATTGAAATTGCAGGTATTTAATGTCTATTCTTCAAAATGCTCCACACTTACAACAATGATTGTAGCCACAATTTTCCTTCAATCATTTATGACATTCAGAAACGTGTGCGTGAATCGGATAATCTCTTGAACAATTATTGAAGTTGTTAAAGAATTACCAAAAAACAATTATATAATATTCTTGTCCATGTGATAAGGTCAATGTACATCCACGGTGCCATATTTTTTAAAATATTATTATGTAATTCTCATTTGTGTGTATGTATGTGTGTGTATATGTATATACATATATTTATTTATTTTCTTTTGTATTTTATGTTTATATGATTTTCACAAAACATTTGTAACAATTGTTTTGTAATATAAAACTAGAAATATTTGAAAAACAATCAAAAGAAAACAGTTAACATAGAAATCTTACTCAAAGCATGTTTACTTTTTAAAAAATATCTTTGTAACTGTTATTCACTTTTGAATTGATAAAATTTCTCATAAAATTGATTAAGAAAATGTATTCATTTTTAAGTATTTGAAAAAAATGATATACATACATAAAAAAAAGTATATCTATTTACAACTTATTTATCAATACATAAAAATCAAATAGTTAATTTATGTATTTAGGCATAAATAATTACCATAATGAATGTATTTTTATTTAAATTATGTAAGGAAAGAAAATAGATTATTTATGATAGATCATAGCATAATAATCAAATAACTATACAAAGCTAAAAGACATAGGTAAAGATACATAGCAAGCTATAAGACACAAAACAAAATTAATAAAATAAGATTCAGTTGGTTTTTTTTTTTAATTTTTGTATAAAATTTGCAAGATAAGAAGTTTGTTGTCACACCTCTTAATAATTGCTAGCATAAAATATTTATAGGAAGTTATTAATTATATATATTTTAAAACTTTGATAAGACAATTTCATCAAAAATTGATTTTTATCAGATTATCAAGCACACATTCATACACATGATTTTAAAATATAAATATAAAAGATTTGAAGATGATATAATTTTTTAAAAATAAGACAAAGTCTTTTTTTTAACAATATTTTTTTTATTTAAAACAGATTCGAAACTTTAACTAAAAACTCAAAAATATTATATTTAAGGTAGAACATGCATCAATTTTTTCTAATAATATTTTTTAAATAAATAATAGCATATGAAACAGTTTGTGGTTTCCAATCATAGAACTCTATGTAAATAATTTATAATCACTATTAAATTATATCTTTGATATTGTTATTGTAAATGATTTCAAAAATAACTTACAAAATACATGCTTAAAAAATTTAAGTTTCTATTAAAACTACTAATAAAAAATATGTATGTTAGAGTTTTTTCATAAACCTTGAGATGTAATTTTAATATTTTAATCTAAGCAAGCCATACAAGAATACATATTAAAATTATTCATATGTTATATATATATATATATATAATTATATATTTTATGTATCAATGACAATGGTGTCTATGAATGTGCATCTATTTAAAAGGCATTACATCTCTTTGTACACCCATCTATTTATGAGATAATACAAAATTGATTCTTACATCGATTAAATGTCTTAATAAATAAAAATTATAGAAAAAGACTCAATAGATAAGATTGATACCAAGAACCATATCCTATGGACTATAACTATATTATTTATTACTCACTTTGCAAGAAAGACATAAATTATGACACACATATATATATATATATATTAGTTTGATTGTTGCAATATTATATATATATATATATATATATATATGTATATATATTAGTTTTATTGTTGCAATGCCATTTTAAAGAGCAAATTATTATAGCAATTAATTTCTACCTCTTGCATAAACATCTAAGATTCTATTGCTTCAATAAATTACTTACAAAGCAAAGCAAAGGGGTCTAATACCAATGCTAATATATTTGATTATCAAATACCATTACTTTAATGATAGAAATTTTGAAATTAAATTTATTATGAACTAGACATTGTTGCAAAAGTTATTATTTAATATTTGAGAAATTAAAAATATTTCTTATTTTTTAATAAAAAATATTATTACAGAATTTTATAATTTCTAAAGGATTTCAAATAAATTTGTTATTGGTGCAAAAGTGGATTAGAGAATATTAAGTTCTATTACTTTAGTAACTTATTAATAAAAAAATAATAAATAATTTAAAAAAATACTTATATGTATCAATATATTCTAAGTATGCAAATCTTATGATCTTATGCAAATCTTATGATTTTTGGAAAGCTTATACATAGCCGTCATAGTCGGTTGTGTATATGAAGGCAAAACTAAGACCATTCTAAATCCCACCAATTCATTTCTTATATTTTATTTTTTTTATTTAAATATATTTGGTTTCTTTATATATAGTAATAGTTTCTTATTCAATATATATATATATATATATATATATTATTTTTTTAGTTGAAGATGTGCATATTATTTTTTTGCTAGAGTTGTGTAGATCTACATTTTGGATTGCATCTTTATATCAAAAAAAATATATAAAAAAATTCCTTTTTTTTTAACATCAATTTTGTACTTTGATAATGTTACATTCTTTTAGTTTAGTATCTGAATTACTTGTATAATACATAATACTAACGTCAATATTCTAGATACAAAAACAAATGAATTATTTTCAATAAATTCTGATGACCGTCAAATATTAGTCAATCACAGAAGCCTACTACATTAACACTTTACACATTATATATAGTTTGTTTCTATATGTGTACGATAAAATTCTAACTTATTACAAATGGAATAATTTATATGAACTTATAAGACCATGTATGTTTGATTGAGAATTAATTTGTCACCGGAGGAGTTAGTAGATTGAAGTTTGCCAGTGGTTAGAACGCTGTTGTAGAACCGATGGCTGTCTCCTTCGGATGGTGAGCTGTCATTGTCATTTCCGAGCCGAAAATTCGATTCCAATATGCAGTAATGTATTTTGCACATTTGACGCAGTGGTGTGAGGAAATTCATTTCAGTTTTCAGTATTGAATTTGTTTTTCTCTTCGTTGCCAAGGCTTTGCTTCGAGCTTCCACACAGGTCGTCGGAAGGGAAGGAGTCCTAGAGAGACATGATCCACAGCCACCGGGTTTGCAGTGGACTTGATCAGTGAGGAGGATCTTGCGAGAAACGAGGCATTCGCTAGGGCTACTACACTCATGTTCGGCAGCATCATGCACCAGAACGATGGATCATTGCATGCTATTATTGGAGCCCTTGAGAACATGGAATGCTGTTGTCGTGTGCATTTATCATCAAGGGTTGCTTAGATCATCACTCATATGGTCAGTTCCACTCAATGTTCATGATCCTCGTTTTTATTTTTGTATTGTTTTAGAACAGAAGGGGGTGTGTCCCTTTGCTTTTCCTCGGTTCGTGGTAGTCGTAGATATAGACACATTAGCTCATGGAATTTGATTGCCGCGAATCTGAGGTGTAGGATTTCTCAAAGGTATCGTGCAACAAGAAAGTTGAAATTCATTGACAGACACTTGATTGCCGAGCTTGAGACTTGGCCTTCCCTCAACAAATCTAAACAAGTTACGACTATCAACATACGAAAATTCAGTTTTAAGGCTACCTTGTTTCCAGGTACGACCGATCACGTTCTGCCAGTCTTGGTGCTTCCGCTCAGTCTGCGGAATGAGTCAAAATGTATTGATTAGCTTCCACCCAACTCTGCTGATCATCAAGACATCAACATTGCAAGCGAAAAAAGAAAAAAATGAAAAAGGAAAAGGAGCAACGGTGATAAGAATTACTGCAAGAATTTCCTACCACAGATGAATCTGCTAAATTGTTCTTTTGCATTGCGGACTTCCCCTTCCGAAAGGGATCTCTTTTCTCCAGACCTCCTGCTAATCCTTCCGCTTCTCGTCATACCGAGACTCTTGGCTGAAGACTGCATCACCGAAGAGTACCTAACTCGAGAAACAATTGGACATTTCTGCATTCGCAACAAAATTCGACAGGGAGCCTGGTAAACTTTGAGTTCTCAAGGAAATCAAGATGTATCACACAATCATATCACACAAGCATCTTGATATATATATTTCCAACTTATTTCAATTCCCGTACGCAGGAGTATGCATTTATAACGACGGGGTAACTTTCCCTAATAACACAAAGATTTTGTGTGAAAAATGATTAAAACTGTATTACAAGTCAAATTTCTAAAGCCAGTTGCACAACGTCGTTTCCACTCCCAAAAAATGCGTTCGTTAATTTCCAATAGAAGGATGACACACTTTCCTAACCCTAGTTTGTGCACCTTTTTCAAAACATTCCACGACAATTGACAATAAAGTAATGAAACGCCGCTGCACTGAAATCTCTTGCAATGGTGGGAGGGACATATTCGTTGGCCAGCTATATTAAGCAGCCACAGCCAAGGAAGTCACGAACAGAGTGTAGAGGGGCCTGTATATTGCATGGCAGGAGATACAGCAACGGCGAACACCGGTGACGGCAACGGCAAGGCAACTATCACAGGAGAGCTTGGAAAGGGAAAGGGCCATAGGGCGCCGGGTTGAAGGCGCGGGGAGAGTCATGCTCCACCTCCTTCATGGACAGCTGAGATCGACCGGCGCTGCAGATCGACGGCCCAGGGCGGGCTGTCTTTAGGTCAGTGTATATAGGATGCGAGGTCTAGCAGCACTACTCCTTCGCTTGCAACTTTCTTCTTGAAAGTTCCTCTCCCTCCCTCTTCAGCTCGGTCTTCATTTTGTTTTGTTTTGTTTTGATTTTTTTTTTCTTTTTTTCTTCTACTTCTTCTTTGGAATCCCCTGCCGTTGCGTTCGCCCGAGTGCTCGTGTTCCACTCTGCAAGCATGGCGCATGACGGCGAAGCCCCGGCGACGGAGGATTACGATCAGGCGCCTCGCTTGGAGAACAAGCGTAAGTTCGACGAGACGACGGATGAGCCTGCGCCTGGCAACTTCAATGGGAACAGCTTGGACGGCGGGGAATCGACCCCTGCATCCGCAGTGACGTACAATAGCGTGCCACCCCCGTTGTCGGAGTTCGAGCAAGCGAAGCAGAAGGCGGCGCTGATAGCCGCGAGGTTGGTCGGGGCTGAGGTCAAGCGTCCTCGGACGGAAGAAATTAGTGCGGAGGATCACAACGGGTCTGGGCGGACTAATGGTTTGGATCTGGGTCAAACCTTTGCTGGTAAGTATGCCTTTTGGCTCAAGTCGGTTTCGCACTTCCTTTCTCGCTTTCTAATCTGGAGCTTGCTTTCCTCCACAGCCTTCACACGTGCTTTGTGTGAAGGAAACCTGTGTGTGGATGACTGCTATCTGACGTATTGGTTTGGGCCTACATCAAGTCTTGTGAAGTAGAGTTAGCGTCCCTTAGACTACTTCTTGGTATCTTTTGGGATGACTTTCTTTTGGCGCTGTGAATGCTATAGCTATATGTGGGAATGATGATGATGGTTTTTCTAACATGCGGGAAGTCTATCGCGTTGATCAGATGACAATTCAAAACGTGACCACGACCAGCCTCCGGAAGACATTCCTCCTTTCCATCAGCTCCAGCAACATCAGGACTATCAACAACATAGTTCACAGCAGTATCATCAAACTCCTCAACATGGTGGTCAAAATTTTTACAATCAAGGGGGTCCTAATCAGTCTAGGAAGATCGATGTGCCTAACTCTAAGGTCCGTCGCCGTAAATCTCTTCCTACCCCCTAGAATAGTGATGTCCCGATGGCGATTGCTCAAGCACGTCTGGAGTATGGCTCTTATTCCCGTTGCCTCTTATTGACAGGTTGGACTTGTTATTGGCAAAGGAGGAGAGACTATTAAGTACTTGCAGCATCAGTCAGGTGCTCGAATTCAAGTAGCTAGGGATGGCGAGTCAGACCCTCGGTCCTCTACTCGACAAGTGGAGCTCATGGGTACCCCTGAACAGATTAGTCGTGCGGAGCAGCTCGTTAAAGATGTTATTGCTGAGGTCTTCTCTCAAACCCTTAGTTCAGTCTTGGACAATATCATTAGAAACTTACTGCAATTTGAACCATCATAAACTACATTGATGGTTCTGTTTGTTTTAGTATCATGGAGAGCGAGCATTGTGGGAGTGGATGTTCATGAGTTGGTTTTAATGTTTTAATGTTGGATTCTCAGCAGGCCTCCGCGGGGGCTCCCGGCGGTGGACTCGGTGGTCGTGGTTTTGGCGGCCCAGGCGGTCCTGCTGGAGAGCAAGTACAAGTTAAAGTTCCGAACAACAAGGTTATTTTCCTGACCTGACGCCTTTGAGAAGAAATGTATTCGGGAAAAATTTCTCACTGCTTCAGACTACTGATCGACAACCTGTCATGGAATTTTGTAGGTTGGTTTGATTATTGGACGAGGAGGGGAGACAATAAAGAACCTTCAGAGTCGTTCTGGAGCCCGCATTCAGGTACTGTGTGGTGGTGATTGGGTGAAAATGCAATCGCAACTAAACACATTGTAAATACTCATGTTTCATTATATTTTTATCATCGCGGCAACGGGAGCCTTCAGATGCACATGGTACCATTGTATGGATTTTGTGTTGCAGGTGCAAAATGATTCTGAGACTGAGCCAGGAGCTACAGAGAGGATGGTGACCTTAATAGGCAACAAGAAGGCTACGGACATGGCGTATGAATTAATCAAGGAAGTAATTGACGAGGTACAGTTGCCTCCAGATCATTTTCAGTTCAAATTCTATGTTTCTATTTGTGCCTGCCGGAGCTGGTATCTGTGGTCCAGGTCTTTGCAACTGCATTCGATTGTGTGCAAGGGAATTTTCTGATCGTTCTCTGTCACGTCACTGGTGCTTATGTTTGCGAAATATTATCGTTGATTCGCCTACTAAGTCCATGTAGAGGAGACTGCCGTTTGAGAAACCTATTCGTCACTTTGCCTTGGCTCAGCTTGCGGTTCCGTTGAGGATGATTGTATTGGCCATGTTTTGTTTCCGATGAGTTCTAATTCTGACAGCTCACTAGTTATCGAGGGTGTGTTGCGCCATCTGGAGCATCGTAAGGTACTGAACACAGCTACATGTCACGTGTTGGTTTTGGAGTTCTTAGAAGAACTTGTGCTGCATATACAGTTTCTACATCTCGCTGAAAGATAACTGCTAAACATGGTAGAACCGTTCTGAATCTTGTAGAGTTTAGAAACCTTTTTTCATGCACTGGTTCATTTTAAGAATGTTTCTGTTAGATTCTTCATTGCTCATCAGCCTATCTTTAGGACAACTAATTTCATCATAGATCAGGGCGTATGAGTTGTCAGACTTGAAGCTTCTGCAGTAGCGTTCCTGGTGTAACAAAGCTGTCACCTTTTCCATGTTTAGCCGTATGGGACCCGAGTTTAAGTTCTAATTTTTATGAATTGGCCGCTGAGAAAGGGATTTGGACTTCAAATGGCATCACTTCTGATCTTAGGCCAACCCACAGTGAAAGTCGAGATATGGGGAATGATGCTTTTCAGGTAACGATGGCGTGATATTACTTCTAAGTAATGGAGATGTATTTTGGCACAGTCTTGCTTATTTATAATACGCAGAGTGCCAAAATAATGGGTCTGAAATATATCGTCTAGAAATTAGGATGCATATTCTAGCATATGAGTTTCACGTACTTCGACAGGGAGGTGCATCCTGTGTGGTTCTATAGCTATCATCGTATGTATGTATGTAAGGGATGGGCATATTTAGTCAAGCCTGGAACAGGTGCACTTTAATTGCACTGAGCAAGGATGGGGCTTCAATGTGTCGCCGGTAGCTTGAACGCTCACTCCCAAATATGGATGAGGTGAGAGTAATTTGTCCAGCTTGTGCATATTGACTAACCTCATGATATTTGTGGTATGATGCCATTGAACTGTCAGCGTTGCCCTCTTCTCCCTGCCTGTTGAATTTTGTATGCTTAGTGTCATTGTTGAGCCGTGTACTTGCTAATCGCTTCGTATACGGGTTATTACTCTGTAATTTTTACAACTTTTATGTCTAAAGATTATGCGGGTTCAGTTACGCAAGAATGTATGCCTAGGCTGTTGCTGGCTGCTATCTCGTGAGGAAGTGCATTTTGTAAGGGTCTATATGGCTGGTTTGGCGGATGTTTGAGCAGAATCGAACATCAAGGCCTCTAGGTGGCTACAACCAACAGCACGGTGGTGGATACAGGCCTTCTGGCCCTCAGCAGTGGGGCCCCCCAGCTGCTCCCCCACCTTACGGATACCAGCAGCCTCCTCATTATCCTGGTCCCCCCCAACCTTATCAACAACCACCTCCCCAAGCTTATGGCCAATTTTCTCAGCAGCCTGCTGGTGGTTATTCCTCTGGTTGGGAGCAGCGCTCACCTGCCTCTGCTGCACAGCCTCAACAGCAAACCTCTTTTGACTACTATGGGCAGCAAAGTCAGCAGGTTCTGAAAAATGTTTCTGTTTATTTGACATTCCTTCTAGCATTTTGAGTACTGTCTCAGAACATGTCAGTAGTTTCTTATTGGTCGAACTGCGAATATTTGTTTTTCTTAATTTCAGGTACATCAAACCCCTCAGGGAACAGCTACTCCAACCGAGTCCTCTGGTTATGGCTACAATCAGCAAAGTTATTACCAAGGTTATCAGCAGCAGCCTGCCCAGAACCAAACATATGGTGACCCAGCCACAACGTATAGTCAGCAAGGTTATCCCCAGCAGGGATATGCTCAACCTGCTTACAGTGGCTACTCGTATGCACAGCCTGCACAGGGTGATCAGCAAGCATTTGGCCAACAAGGATATGGTTATGCACAAGCTCAATCCGGGTATGCTGCTACAACTGGAGACACAACGACCCCAGCAACAGCCAGTGGCTATGATTATAATGCAGCTGCTGTTGGAAGTGTGCCTGCTGCTCCAGCTAGTCAGCCTCCTGCTGTGTCAGCTACTCAAAGCTAGAAAGGTGGTAAATCACATCCCGTGTTTTGTTATCTGTAGTTTGTGTAGGAAATGATGTTATGTAGTCAGCTGCTCTTTTGTCCTGGATTTTAGAATTGCACAGTGCAGATTATCAAGAGCATGAGACGTGGTTTTTTTATCCTTTTGAGATCATTTTGTCAGGACGTTAGTAGAAAAGGGGTCATTGTTGCACAATACCAGCCAAATGAGATTTGTTACTGTTGGCGTTTGAGGTAGAGTGTTTTTATTATTTGTAGCCCTTCGGAATTTTGCTACATTTTGTTCTCATAGAATGCATAAACACTACTTCTGTTTGCTTTAGTCTGACTTAATTGATGCCAGTCTTAAATTTGTGTCCAATATATTTTCTAATTCTTATACTGTGTCAGTTTCATGGATCTTACTGTGGTGCTCGCTTCGGTGTAGCGGCCGATGAATGTCCCCTGTCTGCACATTCGTTTGAGTGTAGCAGTAATAAATGACAATCAGTTTTTGCATTTACTAAGTGTGCAAGTGCATTCAGCAATGCTGTCTGGTAGAGAGGGGAGTGGGTTGGCATTCTTTTAATGTGATACAATGCCCCCTCAGGGGATTGTGCCTTTATTATGTCCTTTTAGAGAATTGTGCCTTTATTGATACTTATTCTGACACTACGCAATTATGTTGAAATTGAGGATATGTGCAATGTCGGATAAAGAAAAATTCCTATCGTTTGCTGAGCTTACTCAATTAATACTATCTGATTTTATGGAAATTCCCGAAAGTGTATTTCTTTCGTGGATATTTGTGCAGATTGCAGAAAAAATTGAGAATCCTGCAATTGAACAATGCGATAAATGAATAAGTAAGAAAGCTTCAGCTTAGCAGTTTTCAAACTGTACATTGCGGATCAGTCAGAATATTCGAAAGCTTGTTGCATCCACTTACACTTCAAATGTATCGTCGGTTCGTGCGCCCGCAACACATGACCCAAGACCCTCAGAAAATGCTAAGGGATGAGACCATCTTTGTCCACCATTGCAGCCTTTGAAACTTTCCGTACTTGATTACCGAGTTGATCACGTCCGCGGGACTTAGCAATGCCGGCTTTCGATACTCATCCCAAGGTGACATCCGGGACGTGCTTGATCTGTTCACCGACTACATACCCAAGAGGTCGTAGCTTTCTGGGGAAAAACTGTTTGCTCATGCCTCTCACCCGTATTTCACGTATGGAGATTATCACATTTACAAGATTCATACCGTCGTGAGGAAATTGAGTTGGAGTCTAATCGAGCTATTGAGATCTCTTTCGGAATAACTACACAGGTGTGTTCTGTAAACAATATATTTCACTCCGGGCGGTGTGGATGTCTTTTCTAGTTGAGAATCTTTCTTCTTGCTTTCAATCGACCTAGGTTCTCCACGTGGTAACACCTTCTGAGGCGGAGCAGAAGGATATTTCGGACGTGCTGTAAAGTGTTCTTCACAGTACCTCGCACTTGGTTTGGACTCCTCGAGTGGCAGGGTGATGGTCTTGATTTTTCGGCACAATGATTACAAGGCACTACACATTTGCATCATTTTTATATCTTATCGAAATCATTCCTGAAAACTGCACCTCTGCTCCTCAAATTCTGGAGAGAAAGAGGAGGTTGCAAGCATAGACGTCCGTCTGGAGAAGAATAAAAAAGAAAACTCGAACACCATAAAAGAGCAACAGAGAAGCTAAAAAAACTCTTGTGCAAATGTCTTTGATTTACATCGGATTGTGTACAATAACACTAAACTTGCTAAGTTAATGGCGCCCCTTGCCTACTGCCTGCGCAGAGGTTCTTAACAAGGAATCCATTTTGCAAATGCTACCTAAAATCTCGGTTGTGTTTGGGGTGCACAAATCTCAATAACGGTCTGACGGAAAACACCTACCATTTTTTCTTACTGTTGACACCAGAAAGTCGGCTCACATGAATTTAGCGATGAGGGATTCAGCATTTCCTCCTGCTGTCTTATGCAGAAATCCAGAGGGAGACAATTCAGAGCGAGGGGTCCTGCTCTGAAGCCTCGTCGTGAAACCGCCCTCGAGTTTTTCAATTGGACAGTATCCTGCAGTGTCGCCTTGTCCACTGATTCCTGTGATGCTAAACTTTTTCTCGCTTAAAGTTTGCGAAAACCGAAGGCAGGATGTGACAATGTCAGAGAAAGATAAACCAAGATCACATTCCTAAATCGGATTAGCAGGCTCCACATCCAGCACGAAACTCAGGTGCAGTGATTCCGTCGCTTCATTCATATCTAAAATTCATCAAAAGCAGGGTACTTGCAAGTCGACAGCACGCAGTTAGTCCTCAGAATCACATCTCTTGAGATGTGATCACAGTGCACATTGAGGTGTACTGTGCACGTTCTAGAGATCGAAAGTCGAGGAACCCAACGTGTGCTAGACGTCTGAGGAGTCCATGAGCGCGGCATTCATGTCCTTCCTTGATGTCACCTGCAAATCAATTCGCTCATCCTCAATTCTCACTCCATGCAACGCACGAATTCATTGCAGTGATTCTCGCATATGATCACCCAATTAACCGAAACCCCCCCTTCCGCACTCTAAAGCAAAACAGCTTTGTTCACACATGCATACACCTTCTCCGCATCAAATCTAGCAACAGTCCTCATTTCGCAGCTGATCACGCCGCCTTCCACTCACTCACCGCTGGAACACACACCAGATCAGACCCCAACCGATCGTCACGCTGCACATCCTGCCACTCCAACGATTCGCATCACCCAGAGTCAAAGCACGCTGTGCATGGACTAAATTCGGGAACTCTAAGACATCCGGCATCTATCCGCCACTGTACTCAGTCATTCATCAAGCGGCCAAATTCGTGCGCTATATGCGAGAGCGGGAAGGATCCAATCGGGGAGGGTGATGCTCCCTGCTGATGTGTCGAGATTCTCACTCTCAGGCCCAACCCAGAACTCCTCCCCGCTTTCACGCCATCCACCAGAATCAAGTTTGTACATCTACTGCTTTGGATCGAACCTCCTCCACCATCACCGATCGGAGGACACGTTTGAAATGATCTCGGTGTCCCGCGGCGCATCGTGGACTCTGGTATTCGCATTCAAATGTGCATCACACCGTGCATCGGTATATCCGTCGGCCTCCGTTGTGTTTGCGTCTTGTACCGGACAACGATTTTGGTTCAAAGCGGAAGGGGGAATATTCTTCGACGGGTACTCGTCCCCGTCATCGATGCGGGCATAGGAGTAGTCGAGTGCTGAAGACCGTGCTGTCGCTGACCGTGTTGTTGCATCATGTGACATAGCTTTTGTGACACAACACAAATGTGGTGTTCATGGGCTCTTGGATTCTTTGAGAGGTTTCCATGCTTGAACCCTAGATCACTGTAAATGAATAGAAACGTGAGCAAGAAGGGTTTTAGTTTAAAGATTTTTAGCATTGTCGTAAAACATTTGTGAATTCAGAAATCATGATGTGTATATATACACACACATACACACATATAGATGTTAAATTAAATTAAAATTCAATAAACTAATAAACTAATTAGTTTTATAAATAAATAAATTATTATGTTTGTATTGAAAACTCTAATAACTAATTATTTTTGCTAAAATAACAATTTCTAAAAAATAAAATTATAGGGATTAATATATAAAATTATAATTAATAAATAAAAAAATTTAATATAAAAAATCTAAAATATTTTAAATAAATATAATAATAACTTTTTAAAATATAATTTATGTATATTTTATATATTTCTTAATATAATAGATGCATATATTTTTACAATTAATAAAAGTGAGTAGAAATAAATACAAACATATTAAAGAAATGATGTTATTTTTTAAGAAATAATAAGAAAGCTTTTTTAAACAATGATTAGATATTTAGATTCTTCTAGATATATCATATGGTTAGGAAAACTTCTTTTAGAAGTTTGTTACCTTTAGGAAGTCCTTTTGGAAGCAATTTACAACTTGTACTCATAGGCCATAATCCTTGTGGTTCTTAGTAAGTTTCTACATGCATTTTTTAGTAACTAGTATATACAAAGATAAAATTAAAGTTTTTTTAAGTCCTATCATTGCATTTCAATTATTCTAATTTTGATTGAATATTTTCTAAATTATTTGTATTTGAAACTAGCCAGTTTTTAATCTTTTATTTTTTGAATTATATATATATATATATATATATATATAGATAATTTTAAATTTTTTTTTAACAATATAAGAATATATTATTTTTTAAAAACCTTATCTAATTTTATATCTAGTATATCTAATTTTACTCATATTTTATTATTATTATTAATATATATATATATATATATATATATATTATTTTAATTTATAATAAAGTTTTAAATTTTTTGATTATTTAATTAAAATTTAAAAAAAATTAAGAATAAAAATTATTAAATTATATATTTTATAGTATTTATTAAATTTTAAAGAATATTTTAAGAAAATAAATAAATATTAATATTAACTTTCATCTATCTTATTAATTAAATTTATTTTTATACTAATTTAAATACATAAAATTAAAATTAAAATTTACTTTAATGATTAGTTAGCAACATTTTTAGACTTCTTAGATTTTTTAATTTTAATTTGAGATTATTTAATTTAATATACTTATATGTTTTAAGACAAAATAATATTCTAAAAATAGAGAATTAAATGTACTTATTAAACCATTGAAATTATAATTTACTTAATACTATATCTTGTTTAAAAAGATTAATAAGAACCATATTATTTAGAAGTACATATATTCTATTTTTTACTTGACTTATCATTTTTTTAATATAAAATTATATTAAAAATAAAATATAAATTAATATTTAAGATTGCACATTTAATTATTTCTCCAATTATTAGTAATCGACTAAAATCCAAAATTTAAACTTGCCTTCTTTATGGATCAAGTAAAAGATATAATTTATACATTTAGTATATATGCGTACTTATTTAAGTATCTTAAATTCTTGTTAAGTAATCCAAACTTTAAATGCACTTAGAATCCTTGACTATACATTCAAATCTTAAAAACAACCTAAATATTCTATTCTATGAATCATACTTTAACAAATCTTCTCTCTCCCCATATTTTTGCCATCCTTTAGCTAATAAGTAGCTTTTAGAATCAAGGCTTAAGAGCCGCTTTTGCATATAAAATTTGGTTGCATATAAAATCAATCAACCTTTGTTATGATAATGCTAGTTATGTATATTCTTAGAGCTACTCTTAGAATTTAACTTGTATATTATCAAAAATAATTGTCAAAATTTTAAGACGTGGAATATAGATTGAATTTGCATCTGATTTATATACAATAAATAATAATTTTAATTCTCCAAATAAGCACAAGGTGGTAGTATATGTATGATTGTAAAACTTAATCATCAAATAATGATAGTACTTGTAGATAAGAAAAACAAGAATGTAATTTAAATTTGTGAAATTGGTTCCACAATAATAAAAAAACATAAAAAAGAAGCATTAAGAGCCACAAAAATCCTATTTCTTGATAATACATGATCTAAGTCAACAACAATGTTGTGATTTATAACATATTGATGATTTTGACCTATTTTTTATTTTTACAAAAGTTATAGAAAATTTCTAAACATATATATTTTTAATATATTAGAATGCCATAAATAAATATCAAAAAGGTCATTTTATGTTAAATAAATAAATTTTAAATGATAATATTTATCACCTTGAGCTTCATTAATACAAAGATTACATACTCTTTTGGCTTCTTTCTAAGATTTACATTAGTTTAATATTTATATTTTATCTTTTAGGCAACAATTTTTTTTTTTTTTTTTTTTTTTTTTTTTCTTAGCTAAAGACTTGTACTCCTAAAATATATTCTTAGAATTTACAACAGTAGTAAAGGCCAAAGCATTCTATAATTTTGTGGAACACCAATCATAAGAATTTGTAGTGCAATGGATATCCTTGAACATCCTTACATATGTCTATTAGAAGGCGCTTGAGTTTGATTGTACATTGTAAGAAGACATTTATCTATACTATGTTGTTGTATTATTTTATAAATACTTTTAGATTAAGTTATGATATTTTTTGTGTTTTGTTAATAGACGATAATCTTTAGAAGATCCATCAATTAAATATATTAGAATTTTACAATACTATATGAGATAGTTGACATGATTCACATTAATGGTTATATTACTAATATAAAAAAGTTTATAATTATTGATTTAAAAGATAATATAATAAAAAAAATCTTGATAATAGCATCTCAATTTGTCTTGGACAAAATTATGAAGGTTATTTATTATACTCTATTTTATTAGTTAGCATTAAAATTTGATTACAATCTATGACACATGATGCTTGTGAATTCTTGATTTATGTTGTGAAGCTTGTTTAGTACCAACCTTTAAGCGTTAACTAAATAAGTTATTGTTAACAATTCCTTTTGAATTTCATTAGGTGGAATTTGATGATTTAATCTAATATAAAAGAACCAAATATTTTTTAAGTTTTGAAAACAAAATTAACAATCACTTTGCAAATAAAGCTAACATATAAGATAAAATATTTAAATGAATATTTTGCTAAGCATTATATAAATACAAAAAATCTTGAGAAGAATATAAAAACGATTCTTAATAAAGCTTCTCTTAAAAAACTATATTTTATTAAGATAACCTAAATTCTTCCACCTTTTAGATTTAAAATTATTTTGGAAGTTTGATCTTATATTCTTATTGCTCATTAAGTTAGAAGATGGATTCACATTATCAAGCTAGTTTTCATATAAGAGTTATTATCACCTAATGACATTGGTGTGGTGAATCGTGCCAAAGTTTTTGTATATTCTTTTAATTTTTAAAAAAATTAATATATATTTTTTATTTTAGAGGCAATGGCTAGTAAAAATAATACATGTTATTTTTATATTTTCTAATTCAAGTTATTTTATATTTGTCTCATTAACTTAGTTTCAAATATCAAATTTTAAAGACTTGACACCTAAGTTGTAGAGGATCTTATGTTTAATATCAAGGATTAGAAGTATATATGCTTTGAGTAGGACATGGAAGATGTATTTTTGGACCTTATTCTAAGGCACATTGTCATACATTCTTATATCAAATATTGATTCTAATACCAATTTGCACACAACTAATTTTTAAATTGTTTCCAAATAAAATTGAATGATATAACCAAGATTGGCAAGTTTTGTATTAACATTAGTTGGTAGCTTGCATAAAATTTAACTAGCACAAAATGTAAGGTCAATATTTTTTATTCTATTGTAGAAATATTATTAATATTAAAGCTTGTTTATCATAGAAGATGAAAAAATAATCCAAAATTAACTTCATACCATGATTTTATTTTAATTAGAAATTTGATAAATTCTTATATATATTATATATTGGCTAGGCTTTAAGAAAGGAGTTTAAATCAAGATAATTTTAATAGAGATTCTTTATCAAGAAGAAAGTATTTAGAATTCTAATGGCTAAAATGTGGCTCTAATTAGAATCAAAGATATAATATATTATTCAACTTTTACAATTTTTTTATATTTTATGATTGGTATTGTATTCTACATATAGATGCCATAAAATTGTACAATTAGATTAGATAAGAAAGTAAATAGTAATATATGTGGTATTTTAAGGCTTTCTTCTAAAAAATCAAATTTTTTCATTCTATTACTTTGTTATAATTATAGAAAATAAGAACTTACAACTTGTAAGCAATAATACAAGTATCTTTGAAGAATTAAAAAATAATTGAATTATGCAATTCAACATAGCAATAGAGAAACAAATTACATTATTATTTCTAATTTTATATTTGAATTAATACTCATATTATCAATATTAGTCATATTATATCTATTTTTAGAATATTATAAAAATATTTTTAATTAAAAAAGAAGATGGTAAAAATCACCTCTTGTGCTATATTCTATTAATATTTTTTTTTGATGATATCAATATGTATAATTATAGTTTTTATTAAAAAAAGACCTTGTTTAAACATTATTGTTTACTTTTTTTTTATTACAAATATAATCTACTATCTTATTTTAAAGAATTTATGCCACTTATATAACATTTTTTATAATCAATGTATATTAAACCTTTTATAAATCTATAGCATTAATATTGTAGTAATTATATAATTCCTTATTTTTTTCCTAAAGTAAACCTTTATATATTAAAACTCCCAAGGAGTGGCACTTGTACTTAATTACATATGTCAAATAAGTAGAAGATATAATTGGTGAGATATTTTATGTACAATCCATCTTAGATTGAACTCTATAAGCATACAATTGCTTTATATTACATGCATACTAACTTTTATTTTTACTTTTTGGATCTTATTATTAAAATTCATATCTTAGTTGATATATATATATATATATATATATATATATATATATAAAAGATTTTTATATTAAACTCGAGCTAATATCCTTCAAAAGCAAGGGCAATATTACTTCTTAAATGTTTTCTATCATAATAACAAACTAAGAGAATCAATAAACTTTGACACAATAGGTTTAATATAAATTTGGACTTTAAGGTATAATTCTAATTTTATATTACAATAACAAATTTCATGGTTTATTCTCCTTGCAATTATCTTTGGCAAAATCTTTTGTATATGATTGTAAATAAATATTAAAAATAAAATCTAAAAGAATTTAACAAAAAAATTAACAATGACAAATTTTTTTTATCTTTACTAATATAGAAGAAATAATAAAAGGATCATATAGAATAAAATAATTATCTTAATAATATATAGATAATTATATATAAAAGAATTAATTTTTAAAATTTTAATTATCAAATATATATATAAGATTTATTTTAATTCAATATATGGTGTATATTTAATATTAAATATATAATAATTTATTAACTTATTAGAGTATATACTAATAATTATATAAAGAATATTAAGCACATCAAAATAAAAAAAATTCAAAAGTTTTTAAATTTTTTTTGTAGAGATTGAAAATTTGTACAAAAAATATTTGATATGATTGTCATATAATTTATTTTTAAATTTCATTACTATAAGGTGATTTTGTAGTTGATAATTAATTTTTTAGCAATACAAAATAATTAAATATTAAAGTTGATCTTCTATATTTTAACAAAAAAAATTACTTTAAAAAAATCTAGTAGCAATATTTCTAATTTTTGATATAAAAGAATTGACTTTTGTTGTTTATAAATCATATATAATATAATTTATTAATCATTAAAACAAATATTTAAAATATATATTTACTTACAAAAAAAAGATCATATGTGATATGATTATTTATTTTAAAAATAATTATGGTATTAAAGAAAGAAGTTTTATTACCTAAAAAATTTAATAAGACCAAAAAAATATTCTTTTAGAAACTTCTATAATCATGTTTTAAAAACATAGGCCAAATTACCATATATGTTATTTTTTTTAAACTATTGTCTTACTAAAACTTTGTAAAAATATTATTTTATTTTATTTTATTTTGATTTTTAATTTAAATAATCATGTTAACAACAATTTTACAAAGAATCAAATTTAAGAAGATTACTAAATGCTACAAAAAACTTTTCATAAGATGACGTATTAATGACTAACAATACAACTTTTAAAGTTTTAAATTAAATTTTATGTGATACTATTGGTGTTACAAATGAATGGTAGTGATTTTATTTTGTTTTAGAAAGAGATTTTTTTTAGATAATAATTATTATCTACTACAAAGTAAGTATCCAATTACAAATTTGATCTTAAGAGTTTTTTACATGTAGTCATTTATTAGAATTTTTTTATACAAAAAAAATAAAATTGAGCCAAGCTCATAGATTATAAAGAGAAGAAAACATGAACTTTGCATATTATATGTTTTATGTTAGCAAAGGAAAAAAAGAAAAAAAGAAATTATATTAATAAAGTTGAAAATAAAACTCAACTTACCAATAAAATTGCTACATGTAGATTAGTGTATAAATTAATTGAAAAGTTCTATAGCAATATTGGTGATTATACAATTAACAAATAATATATTAAGAGTTGTGTAATTTGTTTCAATAATCAATATATACATTGGTAAATTAATCTTAAAATCCTCTAAAGTTTTCATGGTGAGGAAATAAAATCTTTCATTATAGAATTGATTTCTACCAACAACTAAAAGAATTGTGCAATCTACTAAATTGAATTCTCAATAATCCTTTAAATAATAGAATGTTACTTCATTATTCAACTTTTAAGGTCAAAGCTTTCATTATTGTGTTATAAAACATTGCTTGAAGTTTAAGCAATAAAATACATATTATTGTAAATGACTTTGTTTTACATTTTATTATAACTGAAATTATAACCAAATTATATATATAGAAAAAATATTATAATTATCCAATCAATTTGAAAACTATGAAAAATAACTATTATTTAAATAATTAATAATTAATAAGAATACAAGCTTCATATTTTAGAAATTTATCTATTGAATCTAGTAATTTTTTGTAGACAATTGCATGTTGCACTTTTATTAATCAAATCCAAAGAAAAATATTATTTTACATTCTAAATAAATTTAAATTACTTATCATATTTTCTACATAAATTTAAAATATATATATATATATATATATATATATATATATTTTTGATACATTACAAATATAGTTTTCTATAAATTATATATATAAATTATATATATATATGTATATATATATATATTTGGAGTAAAAGAGTGTTAGATAAGACATGAAATACAATGTATACAATAATATATTACTAATATAATAACTTGTTTTGTTAATAGTTTCCATAGCAAAACAATGGCCTCTGCTCCTGATATGTTTGTAATTATGTTTGTTTGTATGTATGAATGTGTATATATACTAAAAAACATAGTGTCATTATGTATGTGCATGAGTTTATTACTATTACATTGTTGTTGTTGTTGTTGTTGTTGTTTTATTTTATTTTTTGGTTCAATATGTAATAAAAATAGACCAAATTTATAATATTAAATGTAATAAATATTCTTATAGTTATAAAATTAATAATACCAATTATCATAATATGACTTTGAAGTTATTCAACTATTTTTAAAGAATGATATTAAAATTGATATAAGTTCAATTTTAATATCAATTTTAATATCATTCTTTAAAAATCAATTTAATGTTAATTACCTCTAACCTTTTCTTCAAAATATATTGGTGGAACGTTTATTTTAAGGAAAATGTAAATAGGTGGATAATACAATTATGTATTTTGCTGTAAGACTGGTGTTGTTCAGAACATTTTGTTCATATAGCAGCACTGAATGGATGTTCTTACACCTATGTAAATAAATATTAAAATAAAAAGACATTATTATATGATTAGTAAATCGAAGGAAAGAAGAGTGAGAGAGAGGCTCATCTCCAAGGACGTGTTATTTTGGTTTGATTCGGTGCGAGGGTTATAAGCCTCGTCTGATTATTCGGCATTTATGATTCATTGCATTGAAATGTTTAAGTGCTTCGGAGAACGAGGAAAGGCCGAAGGTTCCGGAGCGCGGGGGCAGGCATGGCCACCAGGGCTAAGCACGGGCAGGGCAAGGGGGGGCAGGGGGCAGGGGGGCAGGACAGGACGGACAGGACAATCGCCATGGCTGGCCTGCTTTTCCCGACGGGGGGTGCTTCTCGCTCGCTCGCTCGCTCGCTGTTGCCAGAAGAAGCGTTCACAAACCATCCTTCACCTTTTTCTCTCAAGCATTCTCTGTCTCGTCCTTGCCAGCCCAGGCCAGATCCGGGGGTCCTCGTTCCTCGCCTCCCCTCCCCTCCCCTTCCCTTCCCTTCCCCTTCCTTTGCCTTTCCTTTCCTCGCTGTGCCGCATTGCCCAGGGCAGCCCCGGCGACATCCGCCAACCGCCCCACGTCGCGTTTCGTGCAGGTTATGTGCCCTCTTCCTCAAAGCTCAGGGCATCGGGGTTTCTCTCTTAGTGAGGAGAACCAGCGCACGGTTGGAGCCCCTGTGGAATGAGTCAGGGACGTCTAGACGCGACGCACGCGGCAGCGTAGAGCCGTCGGTCGTGAAATGGATGCCCTAGTGTGAGGAGAAGCGGGTCATTCGTCCGAAGAAAACCTTGGTATCCTCGTCGGACGCTGTTGTACGGATTCTGGAGTTTCTGGATGCGGCCAGCTGATTTGCGGAGAAAGTCCGTGATTGTTGCTCCTCTTTTCTGCGCTTTTGGCATCCTTATGTGTGTCCCTTGAATCGGTTTAATGTGCTTGGAATATTTGTGATTTATAAGGATTTTGTTTCGATCTCTGTTTTATGTGGAGGTAGAGTGGTTTTTGAGTTTGCAATTTCTTATATATACTGGGAACAATAAAAATGTTTCTCGTTCATGAAGCGTAGATCCCATAGTGCTGGCATGATGGCCAGCCACACATGTCTTAGCTCTTCTTACGTGTGGCAGAAAGGGTTAGAATTGTCGTCTACAGTGCCGACGAAATGTCTTCGATGTATTGTCTTGGCCATCGTATTTTCTCATAGATTGTCAGCGTAGATGGTGACTGGCAGCTTCTCTTTTTCTCTCGAGATTTTACATCCAGCTACTGCTTCTGTGTTTGAATCATCTGGTCACTTCACTTGCAGCGCCTCCCACCCTTAGGCCCCTGAGTGGAGTAGTTTTAGAGGAATGTGGGGAAGTTGATTCATCATCGCAGATTGTAGCGTGACGATGTTATGAATCATCCAGATGCTGGAGGAAGTGGTCGTGTTTACACTGCTTTTTAAGATTTGAAACACCCTGGTTTGGCTCAGCAAAGCTACTTGTGAATATCTACTTGAGGATTCCAAGAAGGGAGACGGGTGAAGCCTTAGCTCTTATTGTTATTCGAAATTGTCAGACGCGCAGACGTGGAAGCGTTTTCGTGGAAGCTGTTCAATTCTTCCAAGTATGTTTTTAGTATGGCAAGTCTATATATGGACCACTGATAGTTGTTGCATGTATGCAGGAAATGGCCGATGCGGAGTTTTTTACCGAGTACGGGGAAGCCAATCGCTACCGTATTCTGGAAGTCATTGGAAAAGGAAGCTACGGGGTTGTCTGTTCGGCAGTCGACACACTAACTGGTGAAAAGGTGGCTATCAAGAAGATCAATGATATTTTCGAGCATGTGTCAGATGCAACACGCATTCTTCGGGAGATCAAGCTCCTCCGGTTGTTGCGACATCCTGACATCGTGGAAGTGAAGCACATAATGCTTCCTCCATCACGGCGAGATTTCAAGGACATTTATGTAGTATTTGAGCTGATGGAGTCAGACTTGCACCAAGTTATCAAAGCCAATGATGATTTGACCCCTGAGCATTATCAATTCTTTTTGTACCAGCTACTGAGGGCTCTTAAGTATATCCATACAGGTGGGCATCAAATTTTGTAGTGTATTGACTTTCATCAGTTGTGGAGAATGTTTAACTTGATCTTCGTAGGGCTTGGTGTCAGCAACTTAGTGAGGATGCAGCAGGTGTATTTAAGGGAAATATACTCTTGAAATTACCTGGAGGACCCGCGTTCCACTGTAGTCTTTTAGTGCGTAACTAATTTCTTATCATTGGTTACGTTAGCAATTTCTGCAATTATAGTTTTGCATGATAGAAATTCGTCTTAATCATTCTACTCAATTTAGAGAAACTCATTGTTTTAATCAACTGTCCTTTGACAAATGCCGCTACGTTTAGGAGGTATGGTATAACAGCAAATGAAAATGCAGTCGTGAAAATGTACCTATATTTCAAGAAGAATAGTGGATTATGATCTAATGAGTATTTATCTCGTTTGGATGTTGACGTGCTTCTATTTGTGTGATGGTTTAGCTAATGTATTTCATCGCGACCTCAAGCCAAAGAATGTGTTGGCAAATGCTGATTGCAAGCTGAAAATTTGTGATTTTGGACTTGCTCGGGTGGCTTTCAGTGATGCTCCAACGGCCATTTTCTGGACGGTATGGTTTAACCCTGTTGCTGCAATTTGAAATAGTACGTTCGAAAACTGTACTTCTTTGCACCGAATTAATTCCTCTTAACTCTAAACACTGGGTCAAATTTTATTGGAGGTACAGTTTTGAAGTTTGTTATAACATGTGTATATCCTATTGTTAAGTGCCTCAGGATTATGTGGCCACAAGGTGGTATCGAGCCCCGGAGCTATGTGGTTCATTCTTTTCTAAGGTGAGTAACACTAGTGCGCTCTCGTTGAGTGGAGGTCGTGGACCATGACACAAGTTATTGGGTAGAACATATTTGTGGGTCATTTTGATTAAGTGTTGTTATGTCCCTTGTTATACAGTATACTCCTGCGATCGATATCTGGAGTATAGGCTGTATATTTGCGGAAGTGTTGACTGGAAAGCCACTTTTCCCTGGGAAGAATGTTGTTCATCAGCTGGATCTTATGACAGACATGCTTGGAAGTCCATCTTCAGAAACCGTTCAAAGGGTAAGAGCACAATCCTGCAAATTATTTTAACCTGGTGAGGTTCAATGTAAGTGAAAGAATCCTATGGTGAATTTTAAGCGGCATGAATTCCTGATTCTGTCTATTTTATAGGACAGTTCTGGATTGTTGTCTGCATCTAACTTGTTAGCAACGTATGGATGGTTGGCGTATCTCTCAGGAGCATGTTATAGAGTTTATTGCATATAAGTTGCTAATGTACTGCAATGCAGTTTGCGTCGTGAAAACATTCTCAATGAATTTGGTCTTTTGTTACAGGTGCGAAATGAGAAAGCAAGGAGATACCTTAGCACCATGCGAAAGAAACTCCCCATGCCCTTCGGGCAGAAATTTCCAAATGCTGATCCTCTAGCTATTCGGCTGCTAGAAAGAATGCTTGCATTTGATCCCAGAGACAGACCTACGGCAGAGGAGGTACTTCATGGATTGTACAACATGGGATTGAATACAGTTAGATACATGTCTGGACGATTTTGAAGTTCTTTGCAAAGTCTTTTCTGTTATTCTTGACGGAACTGAATTCCTTCTTTTGTAGTCATAACATGTCGCTTTGTATCTAAACTATATTGATGGGTGTAGGCTTTGGCAGATCCTTATTTCAAAGGTTTGGCAAAAGTGGATAGGGAACCCTCTGCTCAACCAATTACGAAAATGGAGTTTGAGTTTGAAAGAAGGAGAATCAACAAGGAAGATGTGAGGGAGCTTATTTATCGGGAGGTATGTAGCTTCAGTGGAATGTGTCACTGATTTAAGGTCTGGAGAGTTCATTTTAATTATCGACGTGATATTCAGTTATTAGGATGGACATCTCTGACATAGAAGTTTTTTTGTGTGACAGATTTTGGAATATCATCCACAAATGCTGAAGGAGTATCTCAACGGTTCAGACAATGCTACTTTCCTGTACCCGAGGTCTGATTCAATCTACTATTATCATCTTTACTTTGCGAGCAAGCTACATTAGAATGTGGAGGTTGAGGTTGAGGTTGAGGTTGTCACTGCATATTGATGGTTGAGGTTTCAGTGGAGGCTTGCTGATAATGTTTGTACGATGAACAGTGCGGTGGATCAATTCAAAAGACAGTTCGCTCATCTTGAGGAACACTATGGGAAGGGTGGCAATAATCCTCCTCTTGAGAGACAACATGCCTCACTCCCGAGGTACCTTTTTCGTACTCCTGCATCTGAATTTACGAAGTGTGAAAAGATGTTTTTCATCTCAACGATTTGTAGAGTTATGGTCAGAGTCTCTCAAGGTAGTAATGAAGTCTATTACTCGTTTAATGCACGGTATGTTTAAGATGGTAGAATGTTTGGAATATTTTCCTAGGGAACGAGTCTTGGAGTTCCGTGAAGAAGCTGCGAAGTATCAAAGAGAGGAAAGTAAGTTGCAGGACAAGCATGGAGCTTCTGGTCAGAGGAACGCTTACTCTCAGAACTCTAAATCTCTAGAAGGTAACTACTTCAAATTTTCTGCTTTAAAACTCTATCGCTTTCAAGTTTTGGGACGCCTTCATTAATGCCCCTGCACACCTTGTTGTTTCGAACTTGATAGCTGTTCTTAGTTGTTACGATAAGGTCTAAATGATAAGGCTTAGGTTATTATTTGCTTCTAGTTGCAGGTGGGCAGAACAGTGAAGAGTGTAGCCTTGAGGAATAATTTCGATGCGGCTTCATTTGCTGGTACTGTTGCGGTTGGATGTGGAGAAGGCTGCTGGACTCACTTATCGTGACCTCATATTTCCTCATTGCAGGTCCTGTTGGAAGAGCAGGTAATCCAACAAGTTTCATGGGCCTTTCCAACAAAGAGTATACGGACCCCCGCCGCGTGACAAAAACTGCTGCAATGAGTGCAACAAATTCTTATTCTGCTCCTCTTAACCCTTATGGAAGACGACACTCTACAAGCAAAAGTGATCGGGATGATCGTGAACTCAATGCTGTGCAGTCCAAGACGGAATCCATGGGCCTTGGATCTTCCCGAAAAGTTCCTGCAGCTCAGAGTGTTGGCCATTAACTTACGACAGGGATCCTGTAGTCTCAACCATTACTGCTTCCTGCCTTCAATTGCATAGATGGAGCATTCTAGTGGGCATGATGTCCATAGCTCTCGTGATGATTTGGGAAAGCTTATGTTAGTAGGACTGATCGGGAGCATTATTTGCAGATTGTAGGTTAAGTAGCGGTGTGTCAGTTTTATCAGCATTCGTGTCGAATTCTTTTTCATATTTTCCAGCCGTGAATGGGTCCTCTTCTTCACTGTAGTGGCTGTGAATTCAAATCTGAGATCCACATCGTTACAGAAGCATAGGGTGACACTCCTGTAGGTACATACAAGTCATGTAGATTGCAGCAATGATCCAAGGTGTTAACATAGCTCAAAACAAGGTCCCAATATCGGGCATTGGAGGTACTAGTGACCCCGACAAGGTATCTAACCACCATTTCCTGATTTCAACTCATAGTAGGCCAGAGTCTGGATATATGTTCTGACTTGAGTGGTCGCGAGTTCCTCATGTGGAAACTTTTGCGGATTTGGTAAAGCATACTAATTCTGCTTGATGAATTAAATTCAATATTTTGAACCCAGCATTGCAGAGACGAATTGTAATCCTGTTACTCTTCGATTTTTTGTGTACGACTTATTTGCGGATAGGCCCTCACGTGTTGATATTTTCCCTCCCAATCTGTGACAATGTGTGCGGTTATGTGAACAATAGAGTACACGAGAGAGTTGTTAACAGCATTAGCTTTGCACATCTTCGGCCATGCAAATTCTCCTTTAGCTCTACGTAAACACCGACCACAGGGGCAGATGCAGGCTAGTCAGCATCGGGAAGAGACGGGAATGGGGGAAGACATAATCCCACGCTCTTGCGATGACGGAGAGCGCGGGGCTGACAGAGAGAGAGACCCGGCCGGGGCGGGAGGAGGGCTCCAGACAGAGGGAATGGTGACCAGATCCCGTCATTTGGGGGAATCTGCCGTGAAGTATGATTTACGCCGCGGGGGACAGAGAGCCAATGAGAGGCGGCCCATGGGAAGCACCAGCCAGAGGGGACGGGGCAGCGGGGTAGCCGAAAGCTCGCCCTTCCCATCCCACCCCACACTCGACCGCCTCCCACACTGGACACGGGAAGGGGCGACGTGGCCCTCTGTGCTGCTCAAGTCTCACACTCTCTCTGGCTCTCACTCTCTCACTCTCTCACTCCCTTCCCGTCGCGTCTAGAGGTCCAGTCTGGAAACTGGACCCTCCTAGACGCGCTCTCATCCCTTTCCACTCTCTCTCTCCGTCTCTCTCTCTTTGCGAGAGTTGTTGGTGTTTGGTTCCGACTCCCGCTTTGCATCGTTGTACACTCCCAACCCTCTACCACTGACCCTCGACATTGCCGTGTTGTTGCTTTGTCACCAGTCCCCTTCCCATCTCTCCATCTGTCCTTA
The DNA here is from genome assembly GCA_036785485.1 of Physcomitrellopsis africana. NCBI lineage: Eukaryota > Viridiplantae > Streptophyta > Bryopsida > Funariales > Funariaceae > Physcomitrellopsis > Physcomitrellopsis africana. The sequence goes on from JAWRVF010000153.1 coordinate 171,049, forward strand.
CTTCTTTTCACGAAATCATCGCCGCTTTACGGAAGCCTGCCCTGCCTCTTGCTCCCGCTTTTCCACAGGTTCATGCCATCACTTATACCGAGGAATATGTGTTCGTCTCGTTTCGGTGTGTGGAGGACAGGAGTGGAACTTGGGAGAGGGATACAGTGAGGGCTGTGTAGGGATTGGGGATTTCTTGGTTGTTACTGGCGTGCTTGGGGCAGATTTGAGTGAGGTTAGTTTGCTAGTGGCAGACATACAGACAGAGAGAAAGACAGGAGGGATGTTGCTTTCCTTTGCTGAGTGTGTCAGATTTTAAGGAAGGATGGATGTGTGAGTGAGGAGCTTTTGGCGTTTAATAGGCGTGAATTGTTTGAACTTTATGTAGAGTTTGGTGGTCGTTGGGCGGATGAGCTCGATGCGAGATCGGCAGACCGACTCTTGTGTGCAGAGTTAGTGAGATTGCGTTGAGGAGAGTTGTCTTTTTATTTATTTAGTCGCTTAAGCCGTTCTTTTCTTCTTTCTTTCTTTCTTTCTTTCTTTCTTTCTTTTCCCTTTCTTTTCCCCCTGTTCTTCCCTTCTTTTTTCCTTTTTCTTGGGAAGGGTGAATCAGCGCGTCGTAATAGAATCAAAGAAGGAAGCCACTGGAGACTGGAGGAGAAAGAGGTCAGGTTTTCAAAGACTCAGGGGTTTTGAGGGTTTGAAGAAAGGAGTACTAATGACAGACTTTGATGAGACCCAAGGTGACTCGAAGGTGCACTGTGAGGCAGATTCCGAAGCAGATCATCCTTCTGATTGTTACTCGTCAGAATCTGGTGATGAGACCGATGCTGAAGTGCCAGACGTGACAGATCCTTTGGCTTGTGGCACTAGTCTACTGCAAGGTACTTACTCGTCTCTGGGGTAGCCGGTGGTATGATTTGGCACCCGGACGTTGTGGAGGCCAGTCAATCTATGTTTAAGATTGCCAGTTGTTAGGGTGCTAGGATTGGATGTTTGTTTGGCTGTAAGATGCTCTGAAACTTTCGAGTAGAAGATGCTTATCTTCACGAAGAATGAGATGGCTTCTCGTTTGGTCCATTAATTATTAGGCAATTTTTGAATACGTAATAGGACTCGTATTTTGGACATCTAACATCGCTAAACGATGCCTGGCTGCAATGTGTCATATGGCGTAGTTTAGATGTAGATTTTTTTTTGTAAAATACTTGAAGTTTGACAGATTGTCCCCTCCTGTCGTTCTCTCTGTCTCTGTCTCTGTCTCTGATTCAAATTCTGGCGATGGTCAGAGCCCTCCTGTTTGTTAAAATAGTTACGCTTTCATGCTCGAAGGGTTGAATTTCATTTCGCTACTATGGCTCTGTTATCGGGGCGTGTGGGGATCACGTTGTTTGATTCTGCTGTTTTTCTATTAAGTTCGTTGTTTAATTGTTCGGGTTAGCTCAGTCTCTTCTACACAATGCAAATTATCTGATTATTAGTTAAGTAAAATTTTCTTATAGGTGCTGCCTGACTGCGATTTACATCTCCGAGCCTCATAGAATTTTAAAGTGGTCATGTATGAACATAAAATTGATAAATTTTTTCAGTTGGTATTAGTGGGGGTTGAGGATATCGTCTGGGCTAACAGTATCAGATTGCTGCTAAAGCTTGAAGATGTTCATGGTTAAAAACAGTACATTGAATATTTGCAGATTAGTGATAGCATTTTAGTGGATGTATTCGACGTTCAACGTGCATGTTTCTTTTTGAATTTGCTTGAGTTCAGACTTTTGTTATATTTCTGTATATATCTTGGGACAGCAGCTTAGTGGCTGTTGAAATGAGAGGGAGTCACTTTCATGTAGCGAGAGTTTTCGGCTGTTTTTTTTTTTTCCCTTGTGGTCGGAGTCGAACAGTGTTGGAAAGATAGACAGCGCAACTGAATGAGAAAATGGGATTTCAGGCGCAGGAAATGGAAAGAGATTTCCAAAGTTGACATCAGTTGTTGGAAACAACAATAGTGTTGCAAATAGTAGCAGGAGGGGTTTCAGAGAAGACGTTGACATTGGCCGGAACTGGAAATCTGTGAATTTTGGTGAGCACCAAGGCTTGGAGGGAATTCTACCAATGCAGGTCTCTAGTGTGGGTCCTGGTTCGTCTCCGGCTTCTTCGAAACAGCAGACGGGCACTGACATGTCAGTATCACCTCCTCTGGCCAATGCAGCTGTTGACAAACTCATGAAAGATGGTATTTTTTCTTCTCCACTGCTTCAGCATCTGTAATGAGTTTGGATGGTATGATGCATTAGAGGTTTCTTAAAGCATTTGGGTTCGGAATGGCAGGCAATGAAAGCGACTGTGATGTTAGGAGGGTTCCAGAGTTGTCTGCAAAGACAGGTGGAGGGGTTGCTGGGTCACACACCCAAGAGAAAGGTCCAACTGGATCTTCTCATCGGAAAAGAGGCGGCGCTTCTGCCGATAAAGAACATAAGCGTCTGAAAAGGTTGTCATTCATCTATTGAGTGCAAAGCTTTTTGTCGTGCTCTTCGTGTATCTAATGGTTTCTTATTCACAACCCTTTTGTTTACGATGTTTTTGTGTTTTTTGAGTAGTCAATGCTCTGATGGAATAACTCATTTTAATTTTTCAAAAATATTGTTTTATTTATCTTTTAGTAGTTATCTTTGTTTTTATCTATAAATTCTACCGAGAAGGGTGGGAAACTTTGAAACACGCTTTAGAGTTGCGAATGAAAAGTTTTCTGTTATTGATCTCAACCATGTTAGTTTTGTAACGTTGCTGTTTAGAAAGTTGAAGTTTTCGTATCACGAGCATCCACGTAATCGAGTGTGTTGTATGTTTGGGAGCAGGCTGCTTAGAAATCGTGTTTCAGCTCAGCAAGCTAGAGAAAGGAAAAAAGCATATCTTAGTGAGTTGGAGATCAGATCGAAGGAATTGGAACATCGAAACGCAGAACTTGAAGAGAGAGTGTCCACCCTTCAAAGAGAAAACCAGATGTTGCGGCAGGCAAGAATTTCTGACTACATGCTTCTCTTTACACAACTTCTTGTAGAATCAACTAATGGTTACAGTGACCTGAGGAACTTAAGAATGTGCAGTTGCCATCGCGTGATTAATTTGAATAGTTTTAGACTCGATCTCGTGGGTATTGTTTTACATGCTGCTGTTTAGTCGTCTTAAATACAGTTGGAACGGTTTTCTGTTTGTTGATCGTTTCTTTTGTGGGTCGGCTGCAGATTGTTAAAACCACTGCTTTGAAAAAAACTTTTAGTGGTGGTAACGCTGAGGGAGGTGCACAATGATGGAATATTCAGGACACATTTTTCTGACCGTTTTTTGTTATTCAAAATCAATCATTTAGTATAAAATACTGAGATAGTTTTTATTTCAAGTATGCTCCGTTTCACCTTGAGTTCTAGGTTTGTTTGGTGATTACTCCACGTCAAATATCTCTCAGCATCATCTTTCATTCCATTGACTTCTGCTCATTTGTGGAATGACTTTCTTGGACACCATCTGTTACCACAAAAGCAGTGTCTGTATTTACATTCTGGGCGAGCTTTGCAATCTACATTGAATAACAGTTTGCCTTTGATGATCTCTACTAACTGAAAGTTCATCGGAAATAGAAGTCACTCTGATTCTTAGCACACTGAAGAAACTAGGAGTCGAGATGCGTTTTTGTATCTGTTGGAATATTCTTTTGTATCTGTCCGCCATAGTGCTTGGTCATTAATTAATACCCCTTTTATGTGCAGTGTTCGGAGTGAGGTAGCTTGGGTTGCATTTGGAGTGCCCCTGGTGAGGCGTGATTTTATAAAATTTGTAAGATTTGTGAGGTTTTAACCAGAAATCGAAATTTGTTGTAGCTACTTAGCTGCAATGCTGTAATAATTCTCCATCCTTGATGACTAGAATGAATATTTTACCTCCATAACTTGGAAATTAAGGATTTTATTATATTGCGTGCTCAACAGCGATCCATCTCGGTACAATTCATGTACTGTTGCAGGTACGTGAACATATGACAATGGCCTTGGATGACCAAGTACTTGTCAGTGCACCTCAAACAACCATCTGAATGGAATATAAAACGACTCTAGAGTGTTTTACCCTGAAACATTTTAAAGTGTTTTCTGTCCATTTCCTGACGTTTTTTCTTTCTTTCTTTCTTTCTTTTTTTTTTTCCCCATCCCCTTATATGCCTCCACTACTTAGCACTGAGGTGATAATAAAGGAACATATTTTTTGAAAAACCAAATAAGTACACAACAATAAAAACTTCAATAAAACTATAAAACAAAAAAACTAGAGAGTATGATATGTACAATTTGTAAATATCACAATTCTCATCATAATTTTTGTATACAATTACACTTCGATATAGCTCGATATGGGAACAAAACTCTTTTACTAACGGAGTAATATATCTTATATACTTAATAATAGTGATCTCCACCATAATGTAGGATATATGTATGTGTATATATATATATAAATATATATTTATTATACTGAACTGCTAATTTTGTGAATTTGTATGTAATTATTCAATTTTTTGTAGGATTGTGCAAAAAAAAAAAGGGATTACAAGTGATGTACCTCCCATGAATTAATTAATACAGACTAACATGACATATGTGAGGTCACTCTACAATTTTATCATTTAGTAATAGTATAAGCCTAATAATCTTTACAAGACAAGAAGCATGATGAGATGAATTAGCAAAACTTATATTTAATATAAAATTCTTCCATTATTTTTTAAAATATAAAAAAACATTGTATGTATAATATTGCCATTAAAAAAGTATAATATGTTTATTGTAACATATTAATGGCAATATTATACATACAATGTTAAAAAAACATTGTATGTATAATATTGCCTTACATATGTTTATAATATGAAATAAAACAAACTAGCTCAAACAATACAATATAAGAGCTATAGACATGTACTAGGTCAAAATGATTTCATCTTGTATTTGGCTACAATTGATACAAATTTTTAGTATAGTTGTAATTATTGATATGTTTATTGTTCTAGCTATTGTTAAAATTATGTTTGACTTATTTGATATAAAAGAATTAGAACATAACAAAATTATTGGAAATGTAGTTGCATCTCTTTTTCAAATACAATTATTAATATATACAAATTCTCTCAAAACTCATGTGGATATAAATTATCAAAATTTTTTTTAAAAAAAAAATAAAAAAATAAAAGTATTGATATAATTATATTATAATATATTTATTTATTATTATCTTAAATATTATGTATGATAATTATAAAATTATTTTTAAATATATTTTTAATAATCAAGAAAAATCATATATTATGATAGTATTTTATATCATTGCCTACTTCTATACTAATATTAAATTTAAAACATTAAAATCAACAAATATAAGTATTTAAAATAAGATGTTATATTTCATTGATATTTTATATTCAATATATTCCATTGATATACTCATTATAAAATATAATATATTTAAATAAAATAACTATTTTAATTTTTTGTTGTGAATAGATTTTAAAATTTTTGGAAATATTTTAGAAGAAAGATAAAATTGAAATAGAAAATACATCTTACTTGTGTTCAACAAAATCACCAAATTAACATTATTGTAATTTTTCTAACAATTGCAATTTAAATACAAAGTATAAATTATTGTATTTAGTTAGGCCCTTCTAATTAAGAATATTTTTTTCGATATAAGATATTTGCCATGAAATCATCAAAAAATGTATCATATATTAAGAAAATAAAAGAATATTTTTTAAATTTATTGTTATAAGATATCAATTTTCAAATGACAAAAAGTACTTATTGAGCTTTAAATGCAAAGTTGCAGCTCTTGTGTAGCTCTATTCATATTCATTTGTGTCTTATATTAAATCTAATATAAGATAAATAGGACAAGTTGTGTCCTATATTACACAATGTAGGATAAAGTTTTCAATGTCTTATATTAGAAGGGCTTGCACTTAATGAAGGTGATTTAATTTTTTCATTTTAAAAAATAAAATATAAAAAAACAAAATATATATATTTTTAATTAACTTGTGGTAGCATTAGCAAAAACTGAGACATGTGGTGGATGACAAGTTGTGGTGGTACTAGCAAAAATTGTGGTGGTATTAGCAACATCTTATTACGAACACACTACTCAAGTAGAACAAAATTCTAAAAATTTAAAGAACTAAAACAAAAGAGGTTCATTTTATATTACAACCAAGGAGCTACAACAAGATACAAGAACAAGACTAGAAGGCCCAAGCTGAGCCATAAGGATTGCGTTGTTAAAATTGAGAATCTACTCAGCCTTCATTCTTATATATACTAGATGTAAGCAAGATCCTTGAGGAGTTTTTTTGATGCTTGGAGGTAAATCAAGCTTAAGATCCTTCTTTGGCAACTTCCTAAAATATCTAAGCCTTAAAAAATCTTTTCTAACCATCTAAGATCCCTTAGAATCATCTAGGACCTTTTGGAATCTTCTTAGAACTTATTAGGATCTATTAGGGCCTTTTTGGAACTATCAAGAATCTTTTAGGATCAAATAGAATCTTCTTCTACTATATGTCTATAACATCACTTCTTCCTTTAGCTCCAAATTTCATGAGGAGAGATAGAATCAAAGTTGATTAAAGACAAAAAAAATGAAGGATGTATTGTATGATATCTACTACATATTTAAGCTATCTTTTACAAGTCAAAAGATTTATTGGTCTTTGCTACTAATGATAGTGACCAATCTCTTCTACAATAGATCAAGCTTGAACTTTTCTATCTTCATTGCAAAAACATCCTTCAAAAACTATTTCAAGGCATCTTTCATGGACAAGTTCTACTTTGATGATAATTGCTACAAAGCGATTGTTGGATATTCTTTGCTATCTTTTTAATTCAAGCAAATTTTTTTTATCTTGAGGTCAACATTATAAAATATTTAATTGAGATGGTCTAATTAGCATAGTATTGTTTTCTCGACTATCTATATTTAACTATATAAACTAAATCAAAGATGTGTCACAATCTTAAGGTAGAATATGACTAATTTTAAGTTTGTCAGTTTATATAAGTATGAAGATTGAACTTTGAAAAGTTTAGAATTACTTCTATCCTTCTTACAAAAAAATTGTAAAGTTTAAAATGCACCATATTTAAGTATATCACGTGGAAATATTACTTAATAAGTCTTGCCACTTTAGGTCAAAAAAAAATATTGTTAATGAATTTTTTGTATCTTTTTATAGTGCATTGATTAAATTTGAAGCTGGCTTCCATATACACTCACTAATATTGTAACCACATCAATGCACAAAGTATTCTATTGGTTCTTACCTTAACCTCAAATCAAGTACTTCTTCCTCTTGAAATTCTTCATGGCTATCCACTTCAATACAAGGAGGTGGTGGTAGTATTCTTTCTGATATGCTTGATTTTCTATAAGATTTTAAAACAGATGTGTAAAAAATAAGATGTACCTTTATAGATGTTGGTAGTTTTAATCAATAAGCAATAAAGTTAATTTATTTTTAAATAAAAAATAGTCCCAACCTTTGATAGTCTAACTTGTCAAATAGTTGAGTAATCTTTATATTACATTAAAGCAACCATATTTTATTGCCAACTTAAAATAGAGGTTATTTCTTTCTTTATATTGTCATATTATGTATTGTCTTATTTGAGAATGTATCAGGCACTTAATTGTAGAAGATAATATTATATTTTACAACTAATCAAGAATCTAATAGCTAGATTGGAAGAAAAGTTTCTAATCCACTTAGTTATTGGCCATTCTCATTTTTCAACCTTGATGTTAATCTTCTAACATCAATACCTTCTTTTTGCACCATTCACTTGCTCTAAAAATTTTATAAATTTTAAAAACTAAATCAAATATCAGCTCATAAAAATTCATTTTAATCCAATTGGCTGATTATTTGAAATCCTAAAAACCCTCATGGATCCTCAAAATCCAATTTCAAAGATCTTACTCTATTTGAATTTTAATAACCTTTAATCCAATTAATCAATTAAGATTAAATTTATAAAATATATTTAATATAATTATATTTATAAATCCATAAAATTTAAATTATAGATCTATTACAAAATATATATAATTTTCTAAAATATAATTCTTTTTTATTTTATAAAAACCATAGTCATCGAAAATAACCATAATTTTGTAAAGCTTTTATAAATTTATTATCTATTTAAATCATCCAAAATGAATGTTCAAAGAAATCTTATTAAATTTGCTCTCAAATTTTGCTCTCTAATCAACAAAAGAACCCTTCATTAGCACTAGGTATGTGATTTTGTACCCTAGGATTTGTTTTTGACCTTGGTTCATAACCAATCTTTTCTATGTATCATTCTAAGATTTTTTAGATAATTTTTGTTGAAATCTATTCTTTACTTTTATCTAAAGATACTTATAGTATTATTTTTACCAATAATGGTTTTTTTGTAAGGAAAAAAATGTGCCATCTTAATAAATTGGTCAATAATTATACATATGATATCAAAAAAATTTGATGGTGGAAGATCTATGATAAAGTCTATAAAAATAAAAGACAATGGTTGCTTTGAAATTGATAGCAATTGAAGAAGTCTATATGAGCAATATTGAGGATTCTTTGATCTAAAACATGTATCATAAGAGAGAATAAATTCCTGGATAACTTTCTACATTTGAAGCCATCAAAATTTTTTAAAAATAAATTTTAATATCTTATTGAATTCAAAATGTCATACAATTGGAAAGTCATGACGTGTTTATAAAACACAAAGATACAATGATTCTTCTAAAATATACAAATTTTCTTTAAAATTGAAAAGAACATCTTTAAATTTGAATTTATTTGAATTATTGTGGATATTGTTGGAATGATGTTTAATATAAAAAATAAAAAGGTCTATAGTTAAGATTGTATAAACTTAATGAAGAAATAAAAATTCCATTGGAATTGATATAGCACTTGCTCAAATACAAAGTTTCTCAAGTTTCAAGAGTATTATCTATTGTTGGTCATATATTATTTTTCCTTCTTTTGATACAAGGTATGATTGTCTTGATAAAGTATCTAATAATCCTTGTTGCTTCTTGTATTGATATGTGATGTTAAAATCAAAATAAGATAGGAATATGCTCCAATGGACTTGATGATAATTTAAAATACAAGTCAACATGAAATACTCAAGGTTCTTATGATCTATATATAGAGTCATTGGATGTGAAGCACTTTCAAGTAAATGGCACCATTTTAAAAAAAAATCCACAATAGCAAAAAATTCCTTGTCATAAATCTCATAATTTATTTCTATGACTAAATATTTTTTAGAGTAGAATGCAACTAGATGCAATTTCTTTTCTCTTCTAGGTTGTAATAAGATTGCTTCTAATGCAAAGTCTAAGATATTAATTTCCATAAAAAATAGCTTAAAAAATTTGGATAAATCAAAACAAGGATTGTGATAATTGTTGTCTTCAAGTATTCAAAGGCTTTTTTAACTTCTAATCCCTATTTGAGCTTATCTTTGTATATTAATTATATAAGCAAAGCAGCTATCTAAGAATAATTATTGATGAAGATTCTATAGAAGTTCATAAATTTAAAAAAGTATTAAACATCATATACCAATTTTAAAATTATCTAATTGCTAATGGTCTTAATCTTCTTTAGATCCATCATTAAGCCTTTATTTAAGATCATATAGTCAATAAATTCTACTTGTAGCTCATAAAATATATATTTTTCTAATTTGGCATATAATCTAATATCTTATAATCTTTATAAGATAAAGTGGGCATATTATTCATGCTATTTTAAAATCTTAGAATAAATCAAAACGTTCTCAAAATAATATATAATAAATTCATTAAAGAATTTACAAAAGATATTCTTCATTAAATGTTAAAAAATGATTGATGTATTTATAAAGCCAAAAGACATGACATTGTATTCAAAGTGTTCATATCTTGTACAAAAAGTGGTCTTCCATTCATCCTCTTTTATGCATATTAGATTATAAGCTCTATACAGATCTATTTTGATATAGATCTTAGCTTGATCTAATTAGTCAAGGAATCTAAATGCCAATAGCAAAGGATAATGATTTTTTTTTGTTACTTCATTAATACTATGATAATTGATGCATATCCACAGAGATTTATCTTTTCTCTGCATAAAGAATATAAGTGTACCAATAAGAAATTTTGAATGTCAAATAAAATTCTTTGTTAAATTCTTGTCAATATATTCCTTCTTAAATATACATACTTCTTTATTTCTATTTTGTCATTTTTTTCTGACATAAGTTTCAGTAATTTATGCATCTTTTTCAGTTTGTATCCTTGACAGATTAACAAGAATGAAGATATAGTATTAAAGCTTTGTCTTTTTTTGATTAAGAGCAGATTATTCCTTTTTTATTATAAGACATAAGCATATTAGAAGTTGTAGATTATCTACTTCTGAATTGATATTTTTTCTATTTTTTATTTATTTTTTATTCTTGAATATTTTATTTTGTAGTAAAAATAGACATTTTTTTTATTATTATTATATTATCATGATAGAGCTTGTTGAAATGTAGAGCGTAATGGTACAAATATAAGAGCAAATGAGACAATTAATATTTGGAATATATCAATTCAATGTACCACCACAAGAAGTAACAAGATTAGCAAGAAATAAAGATATAAAGATGATTAAAGTTGCTTCAAGTCATACTACTTTACCTACAATGGAATATGGTTCAAGCATCAAGGAACCAAAAATTAGTTTGACAAAGAAGTTTGATGATATAAGATGTAAGCTTTGAAGATTTATCAATCAAGTATAACTAATGATTGAATTTCAACCTCAAAGTTATGCAATTCAAGGATCTCAAGTCAAATTTATTAAAATATTATTTTTAAATTCTATTTTATTATAATTTTTATCTTTTTTTAAATGACATGATCTAATATTGAATAATTTAGAGGTATTTTTAATAAAATTTTAATCTATATACAAAAAATATGATACAGATCATATTGCAACTAACAAGATCTATATCTTCTGACAAGGCAATTGATTAGTAACATTATATGCTTTACAATTTTGATAACTAACAGCTGATATCAAGTGAAATAATATTGCATTCATTAACCAATTTTTTTATGGATTATAATATGAGGTAAAAAAATTGATGCTCAACTTATCCAATTTTTCAAACATTGAGTTAAACAATTGACTTTGCTGTAAAGTATGACAATTGGCTTTTTGAATTTTGATTTGAGAGTCGCACAAGAAAGTTTCAACATCATTATAATATAATGAAAACATTAACGTCTTCTTAATATATACATTTGAAAGTAGAAGACATGCAAATTGATACAATACGTTTTAAATCTCTTATGGAACAAAAAAAGACTTGTCATTGTCAAGAAAGATTGTGGTTATATTGTAAAGAATCTAAGCACACTGCTAAATATTATCCAAAGAAACGATGCAACTACAAAATGAGGAGTATGACTATTAGAGAAGACAATATGTTAAGAAACAAATTTGTCCAAATATAATAGGAACCATTGTCGTATAACGTGGCCTTTTATGTAGGAATACATTGGGTACCTGGCTGTAGAGAGTTTATTTGAAATTTGATGGCAAAAATCCAACAAGTGGTTTTTCCTCAATAAAAAGGACAAATAATACAAAAATCTCACAAAAGAGAAGTTATATATATAAACCCTCTTGCATTCAAGTAAGTTTGTACAAATAGGGTTCAAATTTCCACAAAAACGCTTCAAAACTTTATTCACCCGCAAAGACTTATTTCTTGCTAAACTTTAGAGTCCAATAACTCTTGATCCAACCATTCAGTTTCTATAAAATTTAGTTCAAAAAATACATAATTTTCTTAAGTTTCACCACAAGAAAAAATAAACCATAAATTCATTTTCAATCATCTGATATCTCAAAACCTCTAGCAGGTGCTTAAAACCCTAGCTCAGAGACACCCGAGCACTATTTTCCTTATATCTCACAAATCCAAAATTTTAATGCCACAAAATTTTTGCACATAGTCTTGTGACATAAACATATACACTTTTGAAAATTTTGAGCCAAAAAAATATGAAATTGCCTAAGATATAGCTCAAAATGTAACTACTATGTAAGCGGTTCACTTACTACCATTAAGTTTGTAAGCACTGACTTCAATTCCCAATATCTCCTTCACCTTGGCTTGGATTTTATCAAGCTGCACATGAAAAGTGTAGCCGTAAAAGTGCTCTCTCTAACCCTAGTCGCTGATCCTTGATTGCTCTCTGTATGCGCGAGTTATACTCAAAAGAGTGACAAAAGATCTAAAATCAATACCTTAACTTTGAGCGTCTATAACTTCTTCATAAAAAGAACAAATCACACAAAATTTGCACCTAAATCAGATCCAAAAATCTAAACCTTATGATCCTAGCCTTTGATGTTCAATTCTTTTTGGAAAACAAACCCTAACTCCTAATAAACCCTTAGGCAGCCTCCTTGAAGCCCATTGGGCATGATTTTTGGCCAATTAGAATAGAAATTTCTATCATCCACCTCTATTCATCCACATGGATGGCTAAACTACCCTTTTTACACTAAAAACCTTTTTCTAATCCTTCTTCTTATAAGATTTACATACTTGGTGCTTTAAGCACCAAATAAAAGAAGTAAATAAGATCTTAAGGATCACCAATGTCTAACATAGGTGACTTAAGATATATACAAGTTACTATCAATATAAAATTAACTTCAAAAGTCACTACTAAAATAAAAAAAAGGATTGTATAAACCTTAATAATAATCTTTTTAATAGATCTTTTCTAAATTAGCAACCTAATCACATCCTATAATCAATAAAAGTCCATTGATATGACTTTCATTTAGATATGTAATAAATTATACATTAAATATGTATATATTTATAATTTTTTCACATAGTAGCCGAATTACAACACGACACCTTGTAATTAGAATCTTATATAATTCCTAATAAAGGTCCTATTTTCTCTTCAAAACCTTGTCTTTGTTTTATAATAGATATGTATTTAGAACCTAAAATCACAAAGCCTTTGCCTTGCTAGATTTAGTAGCCTTAGTGTATTTTTTAGATGAAGAGTACATTAAAAGCCATAGAATACCTTTAATATAGAAAACTAAATCCACATATGTATCAAGGATACAAGAATATAGAGCAAGTGACTTGAATTAGGACAAGATTTTTAAAAAAAACCAATAAGAACTCAAATTAAATAGATGAGTATAAGAATAATATTAAGAAAGATGAATTAGAATTCCAAGAGATATATTGTCAAGACTAAAGAATTCTTCAGCCTTGACCCCTATATATACTCCTATTTAGGATACTTTTTAAATAGCTACCATCAAATTAAGAAGCTTTTCAAGCAGCTTCTACCAAATGAGAAGCTTCTTGAGCTCTTTCTACTAACTGAGAAGCTTCTTGAGCGTCTTTCACTAACTGGGAAGCTTGTTGAGCTCCTTCTATTAACTAGAAATTTTTTTAACCAACTTTCACTAACTCAAGAAGCTTCTAGAATATTTTAGAAGCTTCTATGAACCTCCATAGTATATATCCCTAACAACATATAGAAGTCATAGATGGTCATCTATTATATTTTAAAAATATTATTTATGAAATTCTTCCTATAAATATAATAATAGATGGTCATAATAATTTTATAAGCTTTAATATAATTAAATTTCTTTTAATCTAGTCATTTTAGATTTATCATGATTAAAAAAATATAATCTTTAAATAGACTAGATTTTTTTGTAGACTTGGTTTTTTTTAAAGTATTAATAAGAGTCTTGTTAATCAAGTGAAAAGCCATAAGTCTAATATAATAATATATGTACTTGTAGGTACAAAAGCTTTTATACATGTAGCAAAAAAAAGATCACCTTTTTTTATTTATAGTACATCTATATCTGATGGTAGAAAGATTTCAAGTGGCATTTTAAGCCAGTATCAACTTTATCAAGATATTTTTGAAAAGAAGAATATAGATATCTTTTTAATGCATCATCCACATGATTATTCAATTGATTTCAAAGAGAGAACTCAACTTCTATTTGGACTAATCTATAATTTATCACAAAATAAGTTGGCTGAATTCAAGGAATATATTGATAAGAACTTGGTTAAAAATTTCATATGCCATTTAAAATATCTAATAGGAGCTCTTATCTTATTTGTTAAGAAAAAAGATGCATCACTACGGATGTATGTAGATTATCAAGGACTCAATAAGATTATCATAAAAAATAGATACCTTCTATCTTTGATATCTGGACTTATTGATCAATTAAATCAAACTAAGATCTATAAAAAAATAGATCTATAAGGAGTATACAATCTAATTTTCATTAAAAAAAGAGATGAATGAAAATTATATTTTAAATAAGGTACAAATATTTTGAATATAATATTATGTCTTTTAAACTTACAAATATACTAGTTGCTTTTCAACATCTCATGAATGATGTTTTTTGTGAGTTCTTGGATAATTTTGTTATTTGTTATCTAGATGATATTTTGATCTACTCTAAGAATACAAAAGAATATGAATTACATATTTGTTGTATGTTACAAAAATTTAGAGATATGAGATTATATGCCAACATAAAAAAATGTATATTTTATACTATTCAAATTGACTTTTTAAGATACATCGTTTCAAATAATGGCCTTATGATGGATCCTAAGAAATTTTAGACAATCATAGATTGGAAGATTTCAAAGACAATAAATGATGTGCAATGCTTTTTAGAATTTGCCAATTATTATTGAATCTTCATTAAGAATTTTTCTCAAGTTGTAGCTCCACTTATATTCTTAACTTGTAAGGATAAACTTAAGTGGAGTAAAGAAGCAAAAGCCTCGTTTAAAGCTTTGAAGATAACTTTTATTTTTGCATCAATTTTATATTATGCTGACTTTTTCAAGATATTTTTTATAAAAATAGACGCATCACACTTTGTCTTGGGTGTGATATTGTCGCAAATAGGAATAGATGACAAACTCCACCTAATAGCTTTTCATTCTAGAAAACTTTTAACAACAAAGATCAACTATAAAATCCATGATAAAGAACTTCTTGCAATTATAGATTCTTTTCAAAAATAGCATCATTATTTAGAAGGTGCTTCTAATCCAATCACCATGTATATAGATCATAAGAACCTCAAGTACTTCATATCAACACAAATATTAAATCATCATTAGGTTTGTTGGAGCATGTTTTTGTCAAGATTCAAATTCATTCTTACTTATTAGCCAGGAAAACAACAAGGTCTATCAAATGTCCTTTCTAGATATTCTTATCTTGCATAAAAAAAAGAGGTTTAATTTTTGATCAACAAAGAATGATCTTCTTGAAGCAGGAGCAATTTCATTTTAAAGCAATGAAATCAATATTGACTATTGATTCAATTTTTGTCAAGTAAGTCTAGTTGAGTATGTCTTTAGACCTTCTTGTTTATGATATTAAAAATAATTTGTCTAAATCTAAAAATACTTTCAAGCTCAAATTTAAAAATAATCTATTTTATTTCAAAGAATGCATATATTTTTCAAAAGATGAAGCATGACTATGTGTTCTTGAAGTTCATCATAACTTCCTTGCAATAGGATATTTTAGATATAACAAAACTTTGGAATTAATATCAAGAGATTTTTCATTGCTTCAAGTGTTAAAAAATTTGTATAGTCATGCGACATTTGTTCAAGATCAAAAACTCCTCGTCATTAATCTTACGGACTTTTTCAACTATTACCTATACCAAAACAATCTTGGTCTTTTGTTTCTATAGATTTTATCATGGATCTTTCAAATCTAAGTTCATATGATTCTATATTTATAATTATAGAATATTTCACTAAGATGGCATATTTTGTATTGTGTACAAAATCTATCATAGGTAAAAAAATAGCTAAATTCTTTTTTAACAATATTTATTGCTATCATGGATTATCAAGGAATATTATATCAAATAGAAGGATATAATTTGTATTAAAAATTTACAAAATCTTTTTTAAGATATTGAAGATAGATATAAAATTATCTTCAACTTTCCATCCTTAAATTGATAGACAAATAAAACAAGTAAATGAAGTTTTAAAATAATATTTGAGATGTATCATCAACTATCATCAAGATGATTGGATAATTTTTTTTTCATTGGCAAAGTTTACTTGTAATAATTTAATATATTCTTCTACATAATAAACTCTATTTTTTACTAATTATGGTTATCATCCATGACTTGATATTTTTAACTTTTCAAATGTTAATAATCCTGTGGCAAAAGATTTGGCAAATTGATTATTAAAGCTATATCCAATAATGAAGGCATAATTAAAGGAAACTCAAGAATAAAAAAAGATCAATACAGATGTCTATTGCAAGAAATATTGCTCAATGAAGCCATCAAGCAAGGTGTGAAATGTGATAATTGATTATTTCAATATTGTACAGATCAATGTTTATGGACTTCAGCAAGACAATATGCAATTTGATACACTCTTACTATATTAGCAAGTAGTCTGAATTTATATTTAGAAATAGAAGATATACAGCTTGATGTGATATATTTTAAATTTTTTAATTCACAAAAAAAGAAGCATAAAATAAAAGAATGTTTGTATTTATATTGTAGCAAGAAAGGCCATAAGATTGGCAATTATCTGAAGAAATAAAATTGATGCATCATCAAAACCAAAAGTGCAATTGTTTAGAAAAAAAAAGATGTTTAACCACAGTAGGGACCATATGGCTGGACAATTTAATATCACAAAATTATTCAAGTTCCTCTCTTTTTGGTCAACTTACTCATTGTTTTATAATTCTTTTAAGTTTTGGCCTTTAGAAGCTTCAAGCAATCGCCTTGTTGGATTCAAAGGCATCTACTTGTTTTTTAGATGAGATATTTATTAAGCTTCATAAAATTCTTCTAGTGCAAAAATTCAAACCTATTCATCTAAAAATAATAGATAGATAATTTTTATCCTCTAATAGTATCATCTATAAAAAAAAATACCTATAAAAGTAGTATTTGAAGACCATAGCAGCCAAATTATATTCAATGTTATTAGGACTCTTTCAAATCTTATTATTCTTAGACTTTCTTGGTTAAAAAAGCATAATCCATCTATAGATTAGAGGTCGCAAAAAATAACATTTTCAATAGAAATTCCTACAAGAAAACTTTATAAAAAGTCATGAATTGATAAGCCTTTATTTATTGGAATAAGTACCTTTATAAGATCAATCAAAGAAGGTACACCATTTGTAATTTATGTGATTCCAATTAAAGAAGATATGACTTCATTGACAAGTATTCTAAAGTAGTATAGCAAATTTTAAGATGTTTTTCAAAAAAAGAATGTTGATATATTACTGAAGTATTGACCATACAATTGTGCCATAGATCTTTAAGAAGAAACACAACCATCTTTTGGTCCAATTTATAGTCTTTTTCAAAATAAGCTTTTAGCGTTGAAGGATTATATTGATGAAAATCTTGCAAAGAACTTCATTAGACATTCAAAGTCTCCAATAGGTACACCTATATTCTTTGTGAAGAAAAAATATGGTTCCTTATATATATGTATTGATTATCAAAAATTGAATAAAATAATGGTAAAAAATTATTATCCACTATCATTAATATCAAAACTTTTGAAATAATTCAACCAAGCCAAGATCTATATTAAGATAGATCTTTATGAAATATACAACTTAGTATAAATTAAAGAAGAAGACAAATAAAAGATCTTATTTTGGATAAGGTATGGAAATTTTGAATATAATATCATATCTTTTGGATTAATGAATACATCTACTATTTTTTAGCCTTTAATAAATATCATCTTTTGAAGGTATTTAGAGAAGTTCATGGTAATTTATCTTGATGATATCTTGATTTACTTAAAAAATTTACAGAAACATGAGGATCATGTAAAGTTGGTATTACAAAAACTACAAGATACAGGTTTATATGTCAAACTAAAGAAATATGTATTTCATCAATCAAAGATGGAAATTTTGGAATACATCATATCTATTGAAGTTTTGATAATGGATCTTAAGAAGGTAAAGCCAATTATATAATGGGCTATTCCAAAGATTGTAAGAGACATACAATGCTTTCTTGGATTTACTAACTTCTATCAAATCTTCATCAAAAAATATTCTTAAGTTGCCACCCCTCTTACTCAATTGATATGCAAAGACAAGCTGGAATAGGAGCCTTGAATGGAGAAGGTTTTCTAAGATCTCAAGACAACGTTCACCATAGCTCCAATTTTGGTACATCCAAATTTTACAAAAGTATTCTATATGGAGATTGATACTTTGGATTTTATATTAAGAGCTATACATTTATAAATGAAAAAAGATAATAAATTTCATCCTATTATATTTTATTCTAAAAAAAATTTTACTCTCAAAAGTAATTATGAAATCTACAATAAAGAATTTTTTGCTATTGTGGATTCTTTTCAAAAATGGCATCATTATTTAAAAAGAACAATACATCCTTTAATTGTATATATAGATCACAAGAATCTGAAATATTTTATATCAATTTGGATTCTTAATCATTGTCAAGCTTGATGGAATATGTCATTATTTCAATTTTTTTGAAGAATAAAAATTTTACTTGATGGAATATGTCATTATCTCAATTTAACTTTGTTTATCACTTATTGATTTGAGACACAACAAGGATTATTTGATGCTTTATCAAGAAGATCATATTTTGTATTAAAGACATAAAAGATAACATTTGATCAACAATATGTAACTTTATTGAAGCTAAAGCAATTTTGCCTTTATGCCACTATTACATGAACATCTATTGATTTTAGTTTCCTCAATGAGGTGTATGCTGCAACCACTAATGATGCTTTGGCCCTTGATATCAAGCATTGCATCAATGAAAATACTTATAAGTTCAAGCTTAAAGAAGACCTATATATTTTGAAGAACATTTATATATCAGAGAAGACTAATACAATTGTGCATTCTTCACTCTTGCCATAACTTTTCAACTGCAGATTATTTTGGATTTGATAAGATCTTGGAACTTATTTCTTGAGATTTTTGGTGGCTTCAAATGTGGAAGGTTGTGAAGGACTTAGTACTGTCTTATAATATCTGTTCAAGATCTAAGATTCCTTAATATCGCCTTTATAGCTTTTACAACCCTTGTTTATTTAAAGACAATCATGATCTTCTATTTCAATGGATTTCATTACAGATCTATGACCATCCAATTCATTGGACAACATTGTTGTGGTGGTTGATCAATTCACAAAAATGGCTTATTTTATTCTTTGTAAGAAGATTAATTTTAGTAAAGAAATGACAAGGCTCTTTTTTGACAATATATATTAGTATCATAGCCTACTAAATGATATTATATCCAATTGAGGATCCTAATTTGTATCTAAGTTTTAGAAATGCCTTTTTGAAATATTGAAGGTAGATATTAAATTTTCTTTGGCTTTTTATTTTTAAATTGAAAGCCAAATAGAATAAGTTAATCAAATTTTGGAGTAGTATTTGTAATGCAATATCAACTATAAAGAAGAAAATTGGATCTTATATCTACCATTAGTAGAATTTGTATATAATAATATTATTCACGCCTCAATTCAACAAACATTATTTTATTCGAACTATACATATCATCCAAAACTTGATCTATAAAATATGCCAAAGAACAACAATCCAACAGCCAAAGGATTTGCAAAGTATCTATTGCAATACCAAACAACCTCAAAGCTTCAATCATAAGTAATTCAAGATGCTTATAAGGTATTTGTAGATAAATTTAGGAATCAACCACCTACTTTTCATATTGGAGATAAAATATGGCTTCTTCTATGGAATATCAAGATCAAGTGACTATAATGATAATGAGCATATATAAAAACTAGTAAAAAATCTTGCCAATCCACCTCAAAAGATATAGGAATTTTATTGACTTTATCTCCAAAAATCCAAACATGTTTGATGATAACTTTTTGGTGAAGATTGGATTCAAAGAATATTTATTAGAGAAAGAGAATCAAACCAAAACTCTCATCAAGATAGAATAGAGTTGTTAAAGTAAGTTAGTCATTATATCAAACCTTCAAATATTGAAAGAATAAGATTTAGAAGATTCATTTGCTACGCAAGCTTCGAATAAACTAGTGTAATTTTCACAGCCTTTAATTAAGCAAAGTGAGCACAATACATTTCAACACCAAGTATAACCATGGTTGAAGCCATTAAGATTAACACTCAACCATGCAAGTCTCAATTCTAATATTCAAGCTTTGATGATATTGCTTGAGCTTGGAAAGGTGAATTTTTTTAAACTTAAGATCTTACTTGGAGGATTTTTTGAAGGCTACAATAAAAATGAAATTTTTGAATGAGATGTTTCAACAATAGAGGTACTAGCTTAAGGTCATAGATAATTTCTTCAAAGACCAATAGAACCTATTATCTAAGAATAGAAAATAAAATATATAGTTTTATTGGTATAATATATTCTCAACTTTCTATGTAGGTAGGAAGATTTCCAAAGATATGAATTCTTTTTGGAATTTATCACTAGAGAAAGAGGTGATGTTAGAAATATTCACTTTAGAAGTTCATAAAATCTTTTAAAATATTTTAAAGGCTTCCTAGTTAATGAAAGTAACTTAAAAAGCTTTGTAATTAGTGGAAGGAATTCAAAAAGCTTTCAAGTTGGTAGAAAGAGCTCGAGAAGCTTCTAAATTAGTAGAAGTTACTTAAGAAGCTTCTTAATTTGGTAGAAGCTGCTTAAAAAGCTTTTTAGATATAGATATATATTTAAATGAAGGCTAAAGAATTCTTTAATCTCGGTAATACATCTTTTGGAATTCTAGCTCAACTTTCTTGGTGTTGTTTGTATACTCATCTAAATAATTCAAGTCTTTGTTGGTTTTTTCTTGAAACTTCTTTTTAATTCAAGTCTTTTATTTTGTATTTTCATATCTTAGATACCTATAGAACATCGCCACATAGCTCTTAGATAGATAGTATATATAGAGACAAAAGTGAAGCCTTCTTCACTCTTATCAATGCCTTTTTTATTCCTAGTCTTGTTTCAAGAGTCTCTACTCTTCTTATCTTTGACAATAGCCATTTTAATTTAATATTATATCATCTTTGAGTGATTCTTTATTCTTTTTGAATGACATAAGAGTATTTTGATATTTTAGTTGTTTGTGTTTTATATCCTTATCATCTAATAATATTAAATACAACTTCATTACTATGATTCTTTGATGTTATTTTTAATAGATTGATTTCATGAGTAATATCTTGGAAGGATGAAAATTAACCTTTTATGACCTCTATATGAATAGCCTTGGATTTCTTAACCATAAGAATTTTATAGATTTTAAAAAATTCTAAATCAATAAAACAAACAAAGGCTCTTGAATCTACTAAAATAAAGATTTTGAGTTTTTAAGTTCCAAACATATTGGTATGATAAGACAACAAGAAAAATTAGATGATAATACAAGATTTTTTTTTTATTTGTAAAATAAAAGAATCTAAATGCATAATTTCTATTGTGCTTAGATATCTTTATTTTCTTCTAGTAATGTAGCAATACTTTTCATTTAATATATATGTTGATACTTTTTATAGCAATTATTAGTCTTGTGGCTAAGTCCTTCCTAATACAAATAGTAGCTATTATTGTATTATGTTGTTGTGTTGTAACATGTTTATGTGGTAAAAAATATGAATAAGAATGATTTCTACTTAATATTCAATTATCTTGATTCAATAGGAACTTTAGATACTTAAGAAAAGATTTTATGAAAGCCTCTTAGGTTATTTTTTTATTTTAATAGCTAATAAATAAAAGTTAGTTATTAAATTTTTCTTCTAGGTTGTAGAAACTCTTTCACTGCTTTTAAAAATCTATAAGTTAATAAAAATAGAATAAAAGAGGTAAATATTTAATATGGTTGATACTAGGATTAAGTTGAAGGTAGGATCAAGCTTAAAAACCCTTAGAATAAGTTGGATTGATATCCGGGGGTCAACCGTATATGGGACAAGGTTGAAATCAGACCTCTAGTCACAAAAATAGCTACCAAGGGCTAGATATGAGATCATTCAAAGATTGGCAATTAAAATTGGAGAGCTAGCTTTAAGCTCATTCCAAAGATATTAGACTTATTTTTGTAGGATTTGAAAAGGCTTAACAATTATTATCTAAAATCAAGGTTTGTATTGAGGATTAGGTTTTTATGCAATAAAATTAGGACCATCTTTCTTGGCTACTGTGTGCAATTGGAGTAATATCTATTATTGAAAATTTGAAAATATGTGGGCAATTGAGTGTGCTAAGACTAAGTAAAAATTTGTAACAATCTAATTGTGCAATCAAGATTTATTTGATCTTTAATACAAGGAGATACCAAAAATTAGCAATTTAGGATTGTTTAGGGTTTTTGTGATATTTGAAGATCTATTAGTTAAATCAAGGTGAAATTTGGTATGGAATTAGAAGACTTAAAGTTCAAGCTACATACGAATTTTTAACTAAAATTAATTATTGGAGAAAGAGAGATTGCTGCTAGGATATCTATATCAACTTTCAACTTCATGGCTAAGTGACATCAATGCAAATTTTGATTGATTTTTCACAATTTGTAAGTTCAATTGCATTGAAACTTTTTGAGCATATAGAATATTTATATTTATATTTGTGTGCTAAATTTCATATTAAGTTGATAGTCAAATTAAGAATTATAATTTACTAAAATTTACTAATTAAGATTAGGACTTGCAAAGAAAATCTTAGTTATTTAATTGTGACAAGTAAGAAGGTAATTGGATTTTACTTTGGTACTTGAAGTTATTACGAAGAATGTTTTTAAGCACTTTGTATTAACTTAAGCAATCTTATATTAAAATTCAAATTATATTTTTCTTATATAGATGAAACCTATTAAGAGTTTTTGAGTATTTATAAACCGCAATTTCATCTTCCACAGCCAGGTGCCCGACACATTTCCAAACAGGACAACACGTAATACGACAATGTATTGTTTTGTTTGAGAATGCACTAGATACTTGATTATAGAAGGTACACTTATATATTGTAATTAACTAAATATCTAATAATTCTAATATAATCTTAAATAAATTCCAATTGAACTTTAATTAAATCTTAAGTAAATTTTAACAAAATATTAATCAAATTCTAATCAAATCCTAATACAATTATAAGTCAAATCCTAAATCAAATCTTAAGTCAAATCTAAATCAAATCCTAATCAAATCTTAGTAAAATCCTAATCAAATTTTAAATCCTAAACAAATTATAATGAAATTTTAATTAAACTATAATAAAATTCTAATAAAATCATAGTCAAATCTTAAATCCTAAACAAATCGTAATGAAATCCTAACCAAACTCTAAATCCTAAATAAATCCTAATAAAATCCTAAAAAATCCTACAATAGATTAAAATCTTAATAATTAATGATTGAATTATTGATTTTGATTCAAAATTTTCATATCTTTTAATAATTAAATTAGCAATACATAAATTTTTTTTAAAGAAGATCCAACTCACCAAATAGAAGATAAATCCAAAATTCTGCTCAAGTATAGGCTGGCCTCCTTTTCCAACCTTGATGCCAATCTTTTAGTACCAATATTCTTTTTTTGTACCATTCAATAACTTTTGATATTCATAAATAGATAAAAAATCAAGTCTACCATTTATACAAATAATTTTCACCTCAATCCAATTAGTGGATGGCAAAATATCTTAAAAATTCTTACTAATCCTTAAAATTCAATTTCCAAGATCTTTATCGACTTAAACTTTAATAACCTTCAATTGAACTATTTGTTCAAGCTCAAACTTATACCATGCATTTAACACAATTAAAATCACAAATCTATAAAATTTTACTAATAAATCTATAATCAAACTCACAATATGCTCAAAAATACAAATCTACTTTATTTTTCAATATTCAAAGTTACTTAAATAGAAGCTTGACTTTGCATAGCTCTCACAAAGTCATTACTAGTCCAAAAATCTTAAAACCAATGCCCAAAAAAGTCTTATTGAGTTTGTCCTCAAATTCCACTTTTGATTCAATAAAAAAAGGTCCCATCTACCAAAGGTGCATGGTTTTGTACCTTGGGGTCTGGTTTTGACCTTGGTTCAT
This sequence comes from Physcomitrellopsis africana, assembly GCA_036785485.1. Classification (NCBI taxonomy): domain Eukaryota; kingdom Viridiplantae; phylum Streptophyta; class Bryopsida; order Funariales; family Funariaceae; genus Physcomitrellopsis; species Physcomitrellopsis africana. Next base: position 195,346 of record JAWRVF010000153.1, read on the forward strand.
AACTAGCCCTCCCTAGGTATCAATCCATGGATTTCTTATATAATTTATACTAATAACTACCCTTTGCTTTGATCTTAAGATATCTATAGGAAAATTTTTGCTAATCTACCTTGTCTTATCTTATTCATGGCCCTACAAAATAAATAGAAGCCTTTTTTATAAAAAGATAGCATTAACACTAAATCTTTTGATTATCTTCCTATTTTTTATTTTTTCATATTGTTTTATATTTTTACTTATATTTTTTAAAGTAATTTTATAACTTAGTCTTTAATTAAGCTTCTCTATAATATATACCTTATTTTATTCTTTCATTCTATAGCTATATTATAACACGATATTATATTCTTTTTTAAGCTTCTTTTTTTAATAAAATAGAAATTTAAAGCAAATTGCATCAATTTGCATGTCTTCTACTTTCAAATATATGCTAGAGTTGGATGATGTAGAAGATATTGAATAATTGATATAAAGTTGTGGAACAGGCAATGGATGTTTATCTTATCGACATTAAAATAACTAGTTATTATATTTCATAGCTTCATAAATGGCTTTATTAAAAATCTAAAGATCAAATATAGATAGTAGTAGATCCTTTATATCATCTCATAATTTGACATATTGAATTCTTCACTTCTTATTATAAAATTAAAATATATATATATATATATATATATATATATATATATGTATAAAAAATATAAAAAATTAAGAATAATACTAATTTAGAAGAAGATAATCAACAATCTCTAGAACATTATAGTACTTCTAAGAAGAGAGAAAATTTGCTCTCTATCTAAAAAGACCAAGTTTTGATATTATATTATATTAGTTTCATCAAATTATTATGGACACATCACTTAAATAGAATAAAACTTCAAAAATTCAAAGAATTGAAACAGAAGAGGTTCACTTTATATCACAAGGAGTTACAATAAGATACAAGAATAAGACCAAAAGGTCCAAATTGAGCCACAAGGATTGCATTGTCAAGACTAAAGATCTTCAAACTTGACTCTTATATATATATTAGGTACAAAGAAGCTCTTTAAGGAGTTTTTTTGATACTTGGAGGTGAAGTAAGTCTAACATCTTTCTTTGGCAACTTCCTAAAATATCTAAGCCTCCAAGAACCTTCTACAAGCATCTAATATCTTCTAGAACCTTCTAGGATCTTTTGAAATCTTCTTAGAATCTACTAAGGCCTTCTTAGAACCATTAAGAATCTTCTAGAATCTTCTTTCATTGTATATTTGTGACACATCTTATATATAATCTTATAATTTTAATAGATTATTATATCTTCATAGATTTATTTTTTTATTTTATTTTATTTTTTTGAAAATTAAAATAATAATAATTAATTTTTAAAATAAAATCAAGATTTAAGAAAATATTATTATAGATAATAAATAAATTCCAATGAGATAAAATCCTTGGTTCTTATAATTAAAAGAAAAAGTTTTAATATATGATTTTAATATAAAAATTCAAAAGTTTTATAAAAGTTAATATTAATACATATGTAATTATAGTCTAAGATTGATTTTTTGTTAATTAATATAGTAATATAAATTTTATAAATTGAAAATAAAAATTTCTAATAAGTTTTAAAATTTTCTAAAAAAATTTAAAAAATAAAATTAATAAATTAAAAAAATCCTACCTCCATGTTTATGTACAAAGACCAAAATATTTAATATATGCTATAATGCTTTCTAACCAAAGTGTGTCCACTATATATTGTAAGTACCCTTAATATTTGTGACCTTGTTAATCTATCCAAATAGAAGATCAAGTAGTACTTATCTAAATATTTATTAAAAGATTGCTCAAAATCTTTTGTAGTAAGCTATATTAATATGTTAAAAAAACTATGAACAAATTTTTTATAAATTTGAACAAAATTTATCTTTTCATCAAAAAAAGATAATAAATAATAATTTTTTAATATCAAAAACATGAAAAAACAAAACAACAGACTTGAACTAAAATAAGATTTCAAAAAAAAACCAATAAGAACTTGAATTAACTAGATGAATATATAAACAACATCTAGAAAGATGAGCTAGAATTCCAAAAGATGTGTTGTCAAGATTGAAGAATTCTTCAACCTCAACTCTCATATATACCCCTGCCTAGGACGCTTCTCAAGCGACTTCCATCAAATTAAGAAGCTTCTTGAGTAGCTTCTACTAAATGGGAAGCTTTTCTAGCAGCTTCTACAAATTGGGAAGCTTCTCGAGTAGCTTCTATCAATTGAGAAGCTTCTCAAGCTCTTTCTATTAACTATGAAGCTTCTTAAGCTACTTTCATCAACTAGGAAGCTTTTCAAGTAACTTTTACTAACTTAGGAAGCTCTAGAAGGTTCTATAAACCTCCAAAGTGTATATCTCTAATATCACCCCTTTTTCTAGTGACGAGTTTCAAGATGAGCTCATACCTTTGAAAGTCTTTGTATATATATAAAAAATCAAAGATATATTGTACTAATGAAGGTATATATTTGTTCTCCATTCTTGAACAATAGGTTTTATTAGTCTTCAAAAAAATTACCTATGGCCTTGAGCTAATACCTCTATTATTGAAACATCCCATCCAAGGATCTGATCTTCATTGCAACCTTCAAAACATCCTCCAAACAAAATTTCAAGCTTAATAGGATTCATCTTTCCAAGCTCAAGTAATATCACTGAAACTTGAGCATTGGAATTGAGATTAGTATGGTTGGATCTTATTCCTAATGGCTCCAATTAAGGTATCTTTTTAATCTTGTATTCTTCATGATCTATAATTTTAATACTATGCAATAATTGTTGTACTCTTTTCAAAATATGTAACTCTCTACAAGGTTCTAAAAAAGAAACATGAAAAACTGGATATATCTTCATAGAAGATGGTAATTCTAAATAATATGCTATTACATTAATTTGCTTCTAGATAGAAAATGGTCCTAGTCTCCGATAATCCAACTTATTGTATGGCCACTTGGTCTTGATATTCCATCAAAGAAACCATATCTTATTTCCAATATGAAAAAATAGGCAATTGATTTTTGAATTTATCTATAGATGCCTTGTAAGCATCTTGGATTGCTTGCAATTGAAGCTTCAAGGTTGTTTGGAATTGCGATAAATGCTTTGCAAATCCTTCAACTCCTAAATTATTATTTTTTGACGTATTTCATAAATCAAGCTTCGAATAATATCTATAGTTGGAATAAAATAATATTTGCTGAGTTGAGATATGAATAATATTATTACATATAAATTTCACTAATGGTAGGTACAAGATCCAATTGTCTTGTTGATAATTGATGCTACATTATAAATATTGCTCCAAAACTTCATTAACTCATTCTATTTGGTCGTCAGTTTGAAAGTAAAAAGGCAAAGAAAGTTTATTGTCCACCTTTAATATTTCAAAAAGACATCTCCAAAACTTAGATATGAACTAGGATCATCAATTGGATACAATATCATCCAATAGGCCATAATATCAATATATATTGTTAAGAAAGAGCCTTGCCGTTTCTTTACTTGACACAATCTTCTTGTATAGAATGAAATAAGTCATCTTTGTGAGTCGATCAACTATTACAAAGATATTGTCTAATGAATTGAATGGCAGTAGATCCATGATGAAATCCATCAAGATAAAAGACCATGACCATCTTGGAATAAGCAAGGGTTGTAAGAGTCCATAAGGCTAATGTCGCGGATTTTTGGATCTTGATTAGATATTGTAAGAGAGCACAAAGTCCTTCATCGCCTTTCACATTTGAAGCCACCAAAAATCTCAAGAAATAAGTTCCAAGGTCTTATTAAATCCAACATGATCCATAGCTAAAAAATCAAGATTCAAGAACACACAATTGTATTGGTCCTTTTGGGATATATAAACATTCTTCAAAGTATAAAAGGTCTTCTTCAAGCTTGAATTTGTTAGCATTGTCTTTCAAGTGACGCTTGACATTAAAGGCCAAAGCATCATTTATAGTTGCAGCACACACCTCATTGAGAAAACTAGAATCAATAGATGCTGATATAATAATGGCGCAAAGGCAAAATTGCTCCAATTTCAACAAAGTTGAATTTTATTGATTAAATGCTACCTCTCTTATTCTTGGTATAAGATATGATATCATCAATAAAGTATCAAATAATTCCTATTGCTTACTAAGTTAATTAGTGATAATAAAGTTAATTCGAGATAGCGACATATTCCATCAAGCTTGATAGTGATTAAAAATCCAAGCTGACATAAAATATTCCAAGTTCTTGTGATCAATATATACAATCACAAGATGCATTGCTCTTTCAAGAAAATAATGTTATTCTTGAAAAGAATTTGCAATAGTAAAAAATTCTTTATCATGGATTTTATAATTAATTTTGATAATAAAAAAAATTTGAGGATAAAATATAACAAGATAGAATTTATTGTCTATACCTATTTGTGAAAGTATGGCCTCTAGTGCAAAATCTGAAGCATTAGTCTCCATGTAAAATGCTCTTATAAAGTCTAAATACACCAAGATTGGAGCTATGGTAAACAGCGTCTTGAGGTCTTGGAATGTCTTTTCTATTTAAGGCCCTTGTGAACTAAAATTCCTTCCTATCTACTTTATGAGGAAAAATAACTACACAACAAGTTTAAAAGGTAGTAGAGACTAATTGTGTAATTACCTTAATGGTTAACTAGTTAATCAAGTGGTTGTAATTTCAATTCTTTAGATAATGTCTTTCAAGCAATGACTACCATTTAATTTAGTTTAAAACAAGTGATAAAAAAATTAAATAAGAAAAAGAAAGAATTAGATAGAAATAACAAAATAGAATAGCTAGATGAAAGAAATTAGATAAAACAAAATAGCTAGATGAAAATAATATTATTAGATGAAAATGATATTATTAGATAAAAATGATACTATTGAATGAAAATGATATTATTGGATGAAAATAGATATAATTAGATGAAAAATGGTACTACTAGATGAAAATATTGTAGCTAGATGATAACATACATATTTGGATGAAAATAGTATTATTAAATAAAAACAATACAGTTAGATGAAAAATGGTATTATTAGATGAAAATAAGCATAATTGGATGATAACATGTACAACTAGATGAAAATAATATTATTAGATGAAAATGATATTATTGGATGAAAATAATACTATTAGATGAAAATCGATATAATTGGATAATAATATGCACAATTGGATATAATCAATATTATTAGATGATAATAGGCATAATTAAATGATAATATTATTAATGGATGAAAATAATACTATTAAATAAAAATTGGTATAATTAGATAGAAGTAGGTACAGTTAGATGAAAATAGTGCTGTTGGATGAAAACTAGAGTAGCTCCAAGGTGGAGCAATAGCAACAAAAAAAAAAAAAAAAAAAAAAAAAAACCTCCCAACTTCAAACCCTCATAACTTTCCCATTTCAACTCCAAATTTGATGATTCTTTTATTTAATCTTACTAATCTTTTTTTCCCTGCACAATGAATATATCTAAATAAAAAAATAATTCTATTAACAATGAGCTTCAAGAGGACCAAAAAAGATAAAAAATAACAACTAACAATACAAGTTAATAACAAATAAATCAATATAACTCTTGGTACTTCAATAGGTTGTTTTTACCAAAGGTGAGAGAGAAAGAGAGAGAGAGAGAGAGATAGATAAATAGATAGATTGATGGAGAAATTGATGATAAACAAGGCTTTGAGAGGATCTTATATACTGAAGTCCTCAAGTCATTTACCGACAATTATTATTGCCGATAACTTATAAGTAACAATTAATTTGGGAGCAAGTGATATAACTTGTATGCTACTTTATCTTATTCTAAATATTTCTAACTACTAATTATTATTTTTAACACCACTTGTCATTAAGATGTCAACCTATATCTTCTATAATCTCCAACTAATGTTATTTGTAGAACGGACCAATAGTTGGCATCCATTTATTATAAGGTGATGACAAATCACCATAGATATGAATCAATACATGAATTTTAATTTTTAATAATTTAATTAGCTAAAACTTATATAAAATAAATTATTAATTTATAAATAGAAATATTAATCTTTAAGAGAAATTTGTTAGGAACTAATTTGTCATAGAAGTAATGCTTGAAGAATATAATAGCTCTCTATCTTTTTCCTTCACCATCTCTTGTGGCTTCAAGAATAAAATAATTCTTCACCTTCTTCCTTCACCATCTTTTGTAGCTTCAAGAATAGAATAACTTTCCATTATTTTTTCACCACATTCCAACTACAACCAATTGTATATTTTCTAACAATTTCATTTTAAACAAGAAATAATATATTTTTTTTATCTAATTTTTATAACTAGATTCTATTAAAATCAATTTAATAATCTAAGGCCTTAATATATAATTTAGACCAAAATTTCTATTTTTTCAAGATTAATAAATAATTAATATTATATTTTATTAAAACACCAAAAATTAACTAAATAAAATTTTGGTGCATAATTTAGAACTTACGCTCCCCATTCTAATTTGTTTTTATATGTCAATTGAATAAAAAGAGTGGCAACTTGAGAGTAGTTTTTTATGAAGATCCAATAGAAGTTAGCAAATTTAAAAAAATATTGTACGTCTCTCACAGTCTTCGGAATGGTCCATTATATAACCACCTCTACTTTCTTGAGATCCATTGTCAAGCCCTTAGTAGATACAATGTATTTCAAAAATTCTATCTTAGGTTGATGAAATATACATTTTTCTGGTTTGGCATACAAACCTGTATCTTGTAACTTTTGTAATACCAACTTAATATACCCCTCATATTCCTCTAGATTTTTTGAATAGATCAAGATGTCATTAAGATAGATCACCACAAACTTGTTTAGGTGCTCTCAAAAGATATCATTCATTAAATATTGAAAGATAGCAAGTGTATTTGTTAATCCAAAGGGCATAATATTATATTCAAAATGTCCATATTTTGTCTAAAATGTGGTCTTCTATTCATCTCTCTCCTTAATCTATACCAGGTTGTATGCATTACAAAGATCTATCTTAGTATAGATCTTGGCTTGGCCAAATTATTCCAAAAGTCTTGAGATTAATGGTAGTGGATAACAATTCTTCACTATTATCTTATTCAATTCTCAATAATTAATACACATACGCAAAGAACCATCTTTCTTCTTCACAAAAAGTATAGGAGCACCTGCTAAAAACTTTGAATATTTGATAAAGTTCTTTGTAAGATTTTCATCAATATAATTTTTTAACGCTGAAAGTTGATTTTGAGAAAGATTATAGATTGGGCCAAAAGGTGGTTGCATTCTTTTATGAAGATCTATAGTATAATTGTATGGTTGATGTTTCCATAATATATTAGTATTCTTCTTTTAGAAAACATCTTGAAATTTGCTATATTACTTTAAAATACTTCCTAATGAAGTTATATCTTCTTTAATTGGAGTTGCATAAATAATAAATAATGTACTTTTTTTGGCCAATCTTATAAAAGTCCTTGTTCTAAGAAATAAAGTCTTATCAATTTGTGACTTTTTATAAAAAAAATTTATAGGGATTTTTATAAAAAATATTATTCTTTATAACTTCCAATCTATAGATGGATTATGCTTTATCAACCAAGACAATTCGAGAATAATAGGATTTAAAAGAGTCTTAATAACGTTAAATACAATTTGGCTTCTATAATCTTTGAACAACACCTCTATAGGTGTGGTTTCATAAGTGACACTATCAGAGAATAAGAGTCATTCATCTATTACCTCTATATAAGTAGGTTTAGGTTTCTATATTAAAAGAATTTTATGAAGCTTAATGAATGCTTCATCTATAAAAGAAGCGGATGTCTCCAAATCCAACAAGGTGATTGTTTGAAGCTTTTGAGGGCCAAAATATAAAAGAATTATAAAACAATGAGCAAATTGAACAAAAATTGAAGAATCCAAATAATTTTGTAATGTTGGATTGTCCAGCCGCACAATGCCTACTATGGATGAACATCTTCATTTTTTTTGAACAATTGCACTCTTCATTTTGGTAATGTGCCAATTTTGTTTCTTTAGACAATTGCCAACCTTCTGGCCTTCCTTGCCACAATATAGGCATAGACCTTCTTCCATCCAATATTTCTTTTCTTGTGGATTAAGAAATTTAAAACATATTGCATCAAGTTGCATATCTTCTAAATGTAAATTCAAAATGCTTATGAATGTAGCAGGAGTGTGTCGGATTGCATATTATCTTGTTAAAGTCCATGAATATTGATCTTGATAATATTAGAATAATTGATTAGTATATTTTAGAGCTTAGCTAATGGCTTCATTGAGTGATTATGGATCCGAGAGTAATAGTAATAAATTCTTGACATCATCTTTTAGTCTCCAATAAAATTAACTTATTAAGGCTTCTTCATCTCAATTGATGTTGCATGCTAGTTGCCTAAAATTAGATATATAGATTAATAGAAAGCACGCCTCTTAATGCAATGCTCAAATCTTTGTTATTGCTCAATGAGCCATATCATGTTCTCCAAATGCATTTACAAATGCTTCCATGAAAACTTCAAAGTTGCTTAAAATTGGTGATTTCTTTTCAAATAAAAGAGCAAACCATGATAATACTTACCTTGTTGTTAGAGATTCAAGAGAATGGATTAACAAAGAAATAAGAAAAAGATTACAAAATTAGAATAATTTTAAGAATAAAAAACTAGATGGGCAAGAATAAAGAACTAAATCATTGACAAGAATAAGAGACTAGATTGATATCAAGAATAAGGCAACACTTTAAATTACTCTAAGACTTGTGTTGACAAGACTTGTCTTGCCTTTTATTTATATTACAAGGCCTATATTCTATTGAATCTTCTAAGAATATTTTAAAAGATTTTAGAAGACTAAAGAAGATTCTAGAAGTCTGAAGCAAGTTCAAGAAGACTAAAGAAGATTTTAGAAGATTCTAAAAGGCTATAGGAGATTCTAGAAGATTTTAGAAGACTAAAGAAGATTTTAGAAGTCTGAAGCAAGTTCAAGAAGACTAAAGAAGATTTTAGAAGATTCTAAAAGGCTATAGGAGATTCTAGAAGATTTTAGAAGACTAAAGAAGATTCTAGAAAATTTTAGAAGGTTCTAAAAAATTATAGAAAATTTTAGAAGACTAAAGAAGATTCTAAAAAATTTTAGAAGGTTCTAAAAAATAATAGAAAATTTTAGAAGACTACAAAAGATTCTAGAATATGATGATTTAAAGTATATCCATGACATCCGTAAGTAAAGTACCAACCAATTCAACCCGTGATTCTTCTATTAAATAAGTATTAGGTTGTAGAACTGTTATCAATCAAATTTGATTGACAAATCTTGAGAACTTTGAATGTATACCATCATATTTTTTCAAAAGATTAACTTAAGATTCTTTATTATTGAATAGGTGGATTTCCTTGATATAGCATAGATAGTACTACATCTTCAAGTATAGAAGTTGAAGGTAGATGCAATCTAAATTGTAGTATTCCAAATGTTATGTTGTTATGACGTTTTGCAACGATCCTTTCAATCTTTGCGGTCCTAGCAGATAATGTAGTAAAAGCATTTATAATGGTATCTAACTTGGACTCAAAAGATTTGATCATACTAATATCTTGACTTTTAGCTATTCTAAAAAATAAATAAATAAATAAATAAATAAAATCTATAAGAAGATAATATTAGTTTAGAAGAGGGTAATCCGCAACCTCTAGAGTGCTTTAAGACCTTCAAGGTAGGGGTGATCTAGTCTCTCATAAGAAGAATAAAGTTCTAATATTATAATGAAGAAAATATCAATTTAAAAGAAGATAATCCACAACCTCTAAAGCGTAGGTATATCTTCAAGTAGAGAGGTAATCCACTCTTTAGCCAAAAGGATCTAATTCTGATATTGAAGATGAAATCAATCTCGACAAACTATGAAAGACACAAGAATATAAAGCAAAGGACTTGAATTAGGCCACGGTTTCAAGAAAAAACCAATAAAAACTTGAATTAACCAGATGAATATACAAACAACACGAAGAAAGGCGAGCTAGAATTCCAAGAGATGCATTGTCAAGATTGAAGAACTCTTCAGCTTGGACTCTCATATATATCCCTATCTAAGACGCTTCTCGAGCGGCTTCTATCAACCTAAGAAGATTCTCGAGCAGCTTCTACCAACTAGGAAGCTTCTCAAGCAGCTTTTACCAATTGAGAAGCTTTTTGAGCAGCTTTTATCAATTGGGAAGCTTCTCGAATAGCTTCTATCAATTAGAAAGTTTCTTGAGCTCCTTCCACTAACTATGAAGCTTTTCAACCAACTTTTATTATCTCAAGAAGCTTTAGAATGTTCTAGAAGGTCCTATGAACCTTCGAAGTGTATATTTCTAACATTTAATATATATATATATATATATTAAATGAATATTTCTAATATTTAATATATGTATATTAAATATATATATATATTTAATATACATATATTTAATATAATTATATAATTAATTAAATATACATATATTAAATGTTAGAAATATACATATATTATATAATTATATAATTATATAAAAATTATATAATTATATTAATTATTATTCTTTAATATAAATAAAATCATATAAAAATTTTTATAAAAAAATATTAAGTGTTATATTATTATTATAAGAATATAATATTTTTAAATAAAATATTTTAAATTAAATAAGTTAAAAATAAAAATAAAATAAAAATATTTATAAAAAAATTATTGGTTAAAATAATAATAATAATAATAATAATAGTATTTTTAATATATATATATTACTAATAAAATATTGGTTAAAATGATTATAAACCATCTTTAATCTTTTTAAAGCTAAAGTTTGTTTTAAATGATCTTAATACATTAATTGCTTCTGCCATTATATATAAGCTTTGTCAAGAAGCTTACAAAAATTAGATTTAATTTATTGCATATATTATCCTAGTTATATAATTATATTTATTATATGCTAATAAAAATATTTATAAATAATAATATTTTATAATATTTAATAATAACATATCAATATTTTTGAATTAAAAAATATAATAAATTATATATATATATATATATATATATATATATATATGTCTAAGTTATTTTATAATAATATATATCAAATTTTTCATCATTGAACATATAAATGAATATGTTAATCATATGTTTGATATAATATTTTTTTGTATTTATTTTGATATATATATATATATATATATATATATATATATACTTTTACTTATTAAAGAAATAATCAAGTATAAATACATTTAACCTTATTTGTCATATAAACATGTATGAGTGCGTTTTTTTTTTTTATCTACACATTTTCTTCTTTTTCCAAATGAATTGTTGTTGCATTATTAGGACGGAGAGCTAGCTCAAGAATGGGGCGGGAATTTTTGTGTTGGATGTGGTTAGGTTAGTAGTCTAAAAATTGAGGACCGGGTCGGGCCGGAGGAGGAAGAACTGACGTGTTCCATCTAAATCGTCAAGGGTCCACCTGTCCCGTTCAATCCCGGGCAGTGCCGTGCCGTGCCGTGCCGACCCGTGCCATTCCATGGCCCTGGCTGGCAACCTCAGCTTGCAGAGTGTGTCTTATATTTTATTTACTTTATTTTTCCTTCTCGGTCTGCCCGTCCGCACGCCCGTCCGCGCGCCCGTCTGCCTGTCTGTCCTACGAGGAAGGAGAAGCATGCTACTGCTGTCTCCGCAGCCACCTTCACTATTCCTTCTTCTCTAGGGTTTTGTCGGTTTATTCCATTTTGCCAGCAAAAAATGTTCTTTCCGGCAAGAATTTGCTGGCAAGGCGCTCTTGAAATCCTAGCTCCAGCTCTTTTTTCCTCTTCATTTCATTAATAGCGTCTCGTTATGTCCGTCGCAATCTAACATAGTTCTGACACCCTAACGCTGTTTACTCGGTCCGACATCTTTTCTTGCTAGTTGCTTCCCTCACGCTTTCATTAGGGTGTCGAATTTTCCTTTTAGGTTTGTAAATTAGTGATCCCGGTATTTTTTTACGTTCTGATGCACACAGTAACCGCTGCTGCTGGGACTGGGTCGCGATTGGTAATATGTTGTAGGCTTGAGACGAAGGCAAGCTTAGAATTTGTGTTGACTAAGTTTAGAGTCGTTCAACGGCTCCGTGCGCAAGTTAGAGAGCATCGTCTGCTGCCATATTACATTTGGGAAACAGCCGTCAGGATTTGTAAGTATTAATAACAATGCGAGGAAGGACAGTGGACACCACGAAGGATTTTGGAGTATTTGTAAGCACTTGCACATTCACAGGCAGAGAAGTGCACATATAAGTAGATGTATATTGAAGATACTTGAAGGAGGCTCTTATCGTCGTTCGCGAAGGGCCTAGGGTATTAGGACACGGTGGCTGGGTCCAGTAAGAGGGCAAGGCTGGACCTTCTACGGCAGTCCTTCATGAGTGATCCTGAGGACGAAGAAGACAGCTTGAGACTTACACTAGGGCCGCCTGGCTCATCGTCTCGGCTGTCATCTTCGCAAGATCTGTTTCTCCGCTCTCCTACTCTGCAACAGCAAGGGCCACTTTTGTCGGTGGTGACATCGCTCTCCGAAGAGGATGAACATTATCGCCCGCGACGCACTCCTGTGCGCACTTTGCCCCCTGGATCAATATGTCCAAGTCAGTTTCATGTCCTTTACCTCCCATTTTTCGTATCAGTCATCTTCTGTTGTACTCTAATAATTTGTGCTGGAGTAGGTTGCGCTCAAGCGATGATATGATAGAAAGTTTATGCTGTCATGTATTTTTATTTTTATTTTTATTTTCTCTTTGTGAAAATCCACGATTAGGTTACTGTACGTGCCTCAGATGTTTTAATTCTTTTATTTCATGTAGTAGTTTCAATGGTAAGCACTATGATTTATAATTGCGTTTCGGAGTTGCATTCTCGTGACTTCTCGAGATGCCACATGATGCACGCATTCTCAATTACTTCCCTAATTTTCGCTCTTTTCCGTAGACCCACCTCGAAATGTAGTGTGACGAGATGAAAATTTGGGTCTGCACTATTGTACATGATGAATATTGCAATACAGTCTCCAAAGTCTTCAGTGACTTAATTTCTTATTTTAGAGTTATTCATAGTGTGCGTTTTCCTGCAATGACTCATTAAAGGGCTTTGGTCAGTGGTTCAGTTTGTGAGGATGACGCATATCTAAAGGTGATTTTGCTTATTTCTTTGGATAATTTTTTATGAAACGCTTCGACGTGATCATGAGAGCTGGGATTTTGTTTATTTTTGGTTTGTCTTTTTCTGTTTTTTGTGAGCTCTCGTCAGCATGCGTGACAGTTTGAACTCATACAGCTTCTCCGGTCAGTCTTGGAATAGTCTTGAGCTAATTCAGCTATATTGTAACAAGTAGAAACAGCATGCTGTTGGTAGCTTTAGGATGTTATTTAACTCTTATTTACCTAGCTTAGTGAATTGGAATTATCAGATCAAATATTCTATTTTTCCAGATTAGGTCGTGACTTGAAATTGCAAACGAATGATGAATGTCTGGGCTTTGTGTTTGTAAGCTTTCTAGAGTCTCTCCTACTTGGCAGTATGCGGGGAAAACGATTTTTTTTTTTAGTGCATGCCTTGTCTCTGATTTTCATGTATGGGTTGTGGCAGGTGAACGGTTGTCAGCTACTAGTGGTAACCTAACGAAGAAAGGTCCTCATGTCACACCTCCGTTTCTATGGTCCACAGAGTATCGTGCGAAGAACCATAGCCTTGAATGGATGTTTAGACACGGGTTAACCAGTATCAGTGGTGAGGTGCAGTGTAAAAGGTGTGATGGGATGACTACCGTCGAGGTCAATCTACAGGTATTTATTCTGCATTTTTTCAATTGTATTTTACGTAGATGTTTGCCTTCACTTGCAACTCTGATAGCTAATTTATTTGTGGTTGCTTCTTTGTTTTGGACAATCTAGAGCCATAAGTCTTGCTAATTTTGATGTTGTTTGATGAACTCAGGCAGCATTTGTTCAGCTTGAAAGGTACTTTCTTGAGAACAAGCACTCTATGCATGATCGCGCACCAAAACACTGGATGGTCCCACGGCTTCTTGATTGCACACTGTGCCATCAAAATGACTGTGTGAAGCCAATCATAGCTGAGAAAAAAAGGGAAATAAACTGGCTATTTCTCTTGTTAACTCAGACTCTTGGTCTTTGCACTCTTGACCAGCTCAAGTTTTTCTGCAAGCACAATGATAAACACCGAACAGGGGCAAAAGATCGCGTCCTTTACTCCACCTATGGGGGCCTGTTGAAACAGCTCAATCCGGCCGGTAAATATTTGCCAAATGACTAGTCAAACCAGTTTTTTTTCCTGTACCTACCTATGTTTGCAAAGTAGCTCTCTGGGAAGCGATGGGAAGCTTACAGCATACCAGGGGGCTTTCTGTTGGTGAAGTCTGATGAGATTGTGGAGGAGAGAACGCTTATTGGTACATCAAGTTGTATGTCCTTTTAAACCTGTTTTAAGGTCATGTTCCTATCATGCTGAACGTGGATATAATAAAAGAGTTTCAAGAGTAAGATGATAGTCGATTCAGTTCTTAGTTCAGGCAGGCTTGACAGCTGGCAAGTGTCGAGAATCTCGTGTAGTTTTTCAGCGATATCTTAGTGATGTAACTAGCGAGTCCGTGGTGATGATTGCAGTTAGATTTTGGTCTGCTCTTTTCACCCTACGGGCAGCTTTCGTACTGTCAGAGCTGCTTTGCAGTCGACGTGTTTAAAGATGCTTAATGATAATAAATTTCTTGGATGATTTTCAGGAAATAATACTTGTTCTTGTTCTAGATGTAGTATGATCCTTGCTTGCAAGTGTATTGCATTTATGTTCAGTATTCCTGCATTGCCTTGCATATTTGTGAAGTTTCATATTCCTAGAATGTAGTCTATGGTGACTTTCGTGCACATGTCATACGTACGTTATACTTTGAGACAAAAAAGGCGAGAGGTTTTCAAGTGAAAAGACGGTTCAATGTGGGTTTTTGGGACCGATCATGGTCATAATATCAGGTGAGTTGAAAAGGTTGCTCATAGAGTCTGACAGAAATAGGCAACATAAACATAGAATTGGGAGTGAACCATTGAATCTTAATAGAACTTCCAGGTGGTCCTTCTCCTGCAATGCCTTGATTGTTCCTGTTTTACTCTCTACTATTCAAATAAATAACTCTTACATACTCATTTAAGAAAAACATCATCTAGCTATTGTTATATCTACAAACATTGGCGAATGTCATATTTTTGCTGAAGTTGGAAGCATCTAGCTTTCACAAAGGATAGATTTGGAATCTATTGAAGTCATGTGAAGGCGGGGCTCCAAAATGAGGGAAAACCTATCTATGACCTGAAAGCTAAATTAAGCTTTAGCAACACTGCATTACCATTTTAAAGTTGTCTTATCCAATAATAATTAACAAGTAGGTTTTTAATTTTCTATTTTAAAATGATGATATTATTTTTTCCCATGATTAAATGTTCAGTGGTGAATGGCGATGAAGAAGAAAATTCTGGAAAAATCAACAAACCATCAATACCTCATTTTTTGTCTTGAATGGACATGTAAAAATATAAAAAACAAACATATTAAAAAAATAGAATGAGTCATATCGATTGGTATCAAGGTTCATTCTCCCAATGCATACCAATCTCATACCTGCAGTTTCCATGCGTGCACGTTTCTGGAGCATTCTATATCTATTTAATTTAGTGATATTAATTTTGTAACGAAACAGTTTCATACTTTATAATTAGCAAGAGGAAATGCCACACAAGTAGACGAAGTGTTATAAATGCTTAACCCCGGAATCAAATTTCATGAATCGACATTGAATAAAATAAGAAAGGATTCCAATACCGTGACACGGTAGTAGGAGGCTGCTTCCCCAGGGCACGTGAAACCGTGGGCTGGCATGACCCGATCACCTCCGAGGAATCCCTTCATGTTGACGCTCACCAACTGCCCGCTTCAATCCCCATTTGTTCTTGATGTTGTAATGTTGCGGATACTGAAGGTCTTGCCGAGTCCGAAATGCTCATTGCCATTGGAATTATCGAAGTTGTTGCCGGTGCTTGAAATGCCTGTTCTGAGCTCTCAGTGAAGGACCATGTCGGATGTGCACCAGGTAGGATCCAACGGAGCTTCGGGGCCTCTTTTGGACGTGCGCAACCACAACTCACATGGAGGCTCTGGTAATCTCGTACTTCTTATCTTGTCACCTGCATATGTTTCAGAGATGTCCGTGCTGAAAATTGCTGTATACGAAATGCGTGATGAAAGCTGGTCATATAATATTTGTTCCGTGCTCATTCCCAAAACATCTGACATTATCACATTTTATATCTATTGTTTTCGTTTTCTAGGACAGTATAGCATTCTCGCGGATGAATCGTTACTCGTGATCTTCTTCTCCTTTTCAATCACATCATGCAGGCACAGCAGTTGCAAATTTGATATTGCCGTTGGAGCTGTCATGATAACATAATCAAAGTTGGCGTGGTTGGTTCTGCTGGCCTATAGATGAGGAGGTGAAAGACATCTACGCATATGGAGCAGGTTTGCACTCCACGAATGCAATTATTGGACTGTCGGATTTTACCAACCTGCAGACCTTGAGTTTGCATGGCAACCAGATTGAGCTGATTCAAGGGCTGGAGGTGCTGCACCAGCTGATCTCTCTGAATTTATCATCCAACAAGATCATTTTGATGGAGGGTCTATCCCAGCTGAAATCTCTTAGGGTTCTTAATCTGTCGAACAACCGGATCAAAGAAATTAAGGGATTGCAGGGATTGGTATCCATCCGAACGCTTATTCTTTCTCACAATCAGATCAGCCTCCTTGGTGGATTATCATCTCTGCAAGGACCCTCGTAAGTCCCTTTCCTTGATCTTGCTACGTTATTTTCAAATGAGAAAAGTATATGTTCTAGGGTTTATGCCCCAGCACATGTGGTTTAGAAACAGATGGCTGATAGAGCGTTACAACATCCTTTAAACATGCTCGCAGGTATTCATTGCAGCATTTGGATCTACGGGACAATCTTGTCGAGTGCCTTAGCGAGTTATGGATGTTGGGAGGTTTATCTCACTTGGCAGAGCTGGTTTTGCAGTGTGGTGGTTACACCAATCCTGTTTGCAAAGCAAATGAGTATCGATCAACTCTATTTTCTGTTGTCCCGCACATACGTAGTTTAGATGGCAGCTCCTTCGTGGACAGTATTGCTCCCTTAATAAACCTAGATTCTGTCCCTCCCCTTCGGAAATTTCAACATTCTTATCCTTGCCACCAAAATCCTGCTAATCCGGAGCATAAAACGATACGATTTTCGTTAGGTGATCCACATCTTTCCTGCAATCTAGGTACAAGACCAGCACCAGTCGTTCAGCACGACCATACTGAACTCCCTGTGGGGCCAATGTTTGATAGTAGCAAAAACGACACTGAAACCGGCCGGAGTAATTATTGTGAGAACAGCTGCAATCTCCAAAACCAGAAACCGGTCGGTTGTTATGTACTTCGCCACAAATCTTCGCAGCATAAATCTGATCCCTATCAGGTTTACTATGTACAAAAGGGTCATGATCCAGGCGGCAATCAAATGCAAGGAGCGGAGGGATCTGTGCATACCAACGCGCAGAACTTGACGTTCATTGCAGACTGTAACGCATCACTTCGGAAGGAGAGCAGAGAATACGAGGTCGTGCTCAGGGAGCCTGGAAATTCGGTCTTGAATTTTGGAGCCCAGCATCCTGAGGCAACTGTGCCCAAGGATGAGTTTGGCAATAATGGTGTACACTACAACGTACATCCACGCAGTATCCCAAAGGATGTTGAAGACCACGAAAACTCGTTCGCAGAGGTTGCTACCAGGGCTGATGCTAGTCGGTGTGTACGGTTTGTCGATCGAAGTACTAATCTACCGCTGGTATATTCGCATCTCTTTCTAATTGAATCAGTTCTAATCAACAGTCGAGTATATTCCATGGAATCCTGGTATCGTGCTTCAGTTCAGCAAAAACCACTGTTATACTATTCGAAGGTACTTGTGGAGGGAATTGTGCACATGTCGATGATATCGTTTATTCAGACGCAACTTTAATTTGTAAATAGCCTGCAGTAACAGCTTTAACTCAATATATTAGACACGTATGCCTTTGTAGTGCAGCTCTACCGTTTGAAAGTCTTAATCACAAATTTTTCATATACATCAGGAAAAAACATCATATACAATGAGGGACTTAGCAACCCAGACGGAAACAGAGATAATTCCTTCTTTGGATCAAGTTTGTCAGGTCTGTTGTCCAGTGCGCCCATTACCAGTTTTATTAGTTCTTTTCATGTCTCTGCTGGCTGCATGACTTTCATCAAGTTAAAGTGTAAATTAACTTGTGCAGGTCAACCTGATCTACAGGATATTTACGATCATGCGGTCATGTGCAGGTCGAAAGCTACTTTTGTTGGCTTGCTAAAACTTGTAATGAGCAGTCGGCATGATGCAGACTCGAGAATATTCTGCCACACAAAACGGAGCTCATCTGTTACTGTAGTGATTGTTTCTTTACGTATTTATCTATTCATAGAGGGCCAAAGGTCATTTTCAGTCATACAGCACTAATTGAACTTTGATGTATTGTTTTCAGGCCAACCGCCTGCAATCCAAGTTGAGTACGATTACTGTGGTAATCGATGGAAACTCGTCCTACACCGAGATTGAGAAGCCGCAATTTCCAGCAAGGTTAGATATTTATGAGAAGGATAATGAACTACTATACTGCATTAAAGAGAAGAAATCGTTAGAAGATGAATTTGCTTCATTCAAGCTACTGGTAGATCAGGAGAGGAACAATTGGCAGATTCATGACGAGCACAAGTTGATGGCTTTTGCGAGTTTAGAAATAAATCTTAAGGTAAACCCTCTGAATGTGAGTTCCAGGTTTTCTGTTGTTTGCAATGTATTTTGTACTGCAGTTCATCCAAAGTTTTCTTCTTGTGTGGTTCCAAGACTTGACCATTTGAATCGAAGTACCAACAATTATGACCAACTTCGATTGATTTCTAAATTGACTGCATGATGTTAGATCATATCGTTTGAACGTGGTATGTTTAAATGTAATGAACTTACTGAGATGAAAGAAATGCATGGGATGAGATGAATGCTAAAAATTTAAGCATGTATCATTGCGTTGGTACTGCAGAGTTGCCAGTTGGAGTTAAGAAATGTGCGAAAAACAGTGGCGCAGACTGAGAGACGATTGATTGCAGAAGTGAAAAATGTTGAATCCAGCTTTGTATCGGAGGAGACTGGAAAGTTTTCTGCTTTAAATGCTGAGATTGTGGCCTCTAAAGAGGCTTTGAACTCTGCAATGAATGCCTCCCAGGTTATAAATGCTTCATGTCACTTCCTTGAAATGCCCTTCGTTGTTGGATCCAGTAGCATGTGAATCCTTAACGGTATGTTGCAGTAGAATATTACACAAGGAACACGTTTAAGTGCATTTGTTTCCAAACTCTATTTTGTATTATCACGAAGAACAAACGCAGAAGACAACACTTAGAAATCTTTTCACCAACTGCTTGCAGACAGTTGGCACGGCGTTAATTGATGCGAATCATCAGAAGGAAAGAGCTAAGCGGGCACTTGTATCATTAACAGCAGCTCTAGACGAGCAACGCAGTAAAGTCAAGATGGTTACAGAGCTGCTGGTACCCCTTTGCTTTTCTGCAGTTAATAATTGATTCCGTTTCGAGAAATACATATTTCAAAAGATCTTCCATGATCTTTTTACAAAGTCCAATGTGGTTTAGCATGTCGCATTTTTTTTCTTTCGTAAGTTTATTTGATCCTGCTTCTAATTTTATTTGAGAATCCACGCTGTATCTGCGAAGATACCTTGCGAACCATTCTTATCGATTGTCGAGTACCAGAACATTTTGATATCCTCAACATGTAACAACTCTACTTTCAAATTTGATAACATAAATTCACTCCTGTATGAAGGTCTGCTGATACTTGTGATGTTGATTATGGTTGTCGATGTTCAGGATAAATGCACCCACGAAGAAAGAAGGAGCAGAAGAGAATGTAGTCGCCTTAAAGCAGAGTTGAATTTAGTGTGTCAAGAGCTGAGGAAGTGCGGAACCTTCTGATTTTCTATGTCTCTCTGTGCCTCTTCAATTTTGTGTCCTGTCAATATTACAATGCAATGAAGTTAATAATCATGTTGGTTTTTTACTAACTAGGCGTACTGCTCATCATTAGCGACATTTGGTTTCCAGCTTGTGTACTTTGCGTTAAATGCTCCGCGCACGGGGTTTCATCGGGAACCCCTTGATGGAATACTTGTGGCCAAGATGTTGGTTACTAGAATGAGATTTTTTAGAGAGGACTGAATTTTTCCAAACTAACATGTCCATTTGTGAAACTTCGGTGCAGAAACAAGCAAAGTGATTTAGGGGATCTGATTCGGGAGAAAGCTCGTTGCTGGGAGGAAGTTGAGAAGGAATCGCAGCAATTCGCGGATGAGTTGCATCATCGGCTTGTAATTACTCACACCATGATTTGTCTCTTCCGACAAGGTGTGCTAAAATGTTGATCTCGGATAGATATCTTTTCTTCTTACTCTCCTTGATTCTCAACTGAAGCGCATGAAGTCAGATAACGTATGATACTTTTTTTTCAGTAAACGGAAGTCCTGGCATTGAACTCATTTAACAATTGACAGAAAACGACAAGACTCTGTCCAATATGAGAAAATCGCGGGATATGATGAATGAGAAGATGCTGGAGCTGAGGAAAGGATTCGAAGCAGCCATTGAAAAGGTCACAGTGCATCACACTTCATCTGCTTCGCAACTTCTTAAGGAATATAATGTCTGATTGACCAGATATTAGGTTGCAGCTGACTGCTGTCAACAGAAATCAATCTGAAGGTTAGAGACCACTATTTTTTAAGATGGAAGTACAATACCAAAAATAGACATCAAGATGCAGGTCAATGAACTTATTTGTGTCTGCTACACACGTATGTCCCAAACTACTCAGTTAGTACCGACATGTTTATGTGTGTCTATGAGAGATGGGATGAGTTTATATATCACTGAACAATCTCACCCTGTAAAGATCATAAACTTTCCGTCTTCAACAGTTTTATGAAAGAAGTGATAAAGTGGTTGTTGTTTAGGTCTTAAAAATGGTCCAGAGGTAAGTTTGATCAATCTTCTGAAATTTCTTGGCTTGGCAAGGCCCATCATTGTGCTAGAGATCCAAATATTTCCACTGAATGTTTGTGTGAGCAGGAGAGAGGAGGTGATGATCTAATCGTAGAATTATCGTACGTAGTTTCTGCTCAGGTTAGTCCCTTTCCTCCATTTTGCTAAGTTTTGTTCGCTATTGTTTTTTTTCCTCGTTTGATTTGAGAACTTATGTGGGCGGTCGGGTTGCTCGGGACTTGTAATTTCCATGTTAACACATGTTCGTGCGAGTGCAGAAAAATAGGTTAGAGCGCATGCAACATGAATTGGCCCGTCTCGTTGCAAACAAACAGGTGAGAGCTTTGGCAACTTTGCAGCTGCCAATGCAAAAATAAATTGTCAGCCCACAATCGAAGTTATCTAAATCTCTCAATCTCTTTGCTGCAGTTTTAAAAAATCTAGCATCTTGTTCGCTTCATCACTGTATTTACATGCCTTACCTGATCATCAGGAAGTTGAAAACCTGCAAGCGGAAATAGTTCGGTTAAAGCAGAAGATCAGTGCGTCAGAACAGAGCGCAGTGGAAGTTGAGGCACTGAAATGTGAACTTGTAAATGCGACTAGCATTGCAGAGAGAGAGCGAAGAGCCCTTGAAGAAGCAACTAGTGTGCGGTTTTCATCCCTAATAAATGAGAATGAGAGGCTTGCTGCCAAAGCTTCTTCTTTGGCTCTCAAGTTCCAAGAGACTCAGAACGTCATCAAGGTAATCATTGGCCTCGAACTTTGGGATTTCATATAACAAGATTGTTATGTGGATGCAGTTAATGAAGAAAATTGAGATCTTACTTAAGAGTATAATTTCTGTTTCAAATAATCCCGTATTTGCCCGTGTAAATCAACTGAAATGTGCAAGAACCGCTATAATAAGTTTATTTAATTACTGTTGACATGCCAATCATGAGGAGTTGATTGTTTAAATACGTGGCTGTAGGTAAAGATTGAAGTTTGTGAAAGTCAGGAGGCCATGATACAGCACCTGAAGACTGAGCTTGTGGAGGCCAAGAATGCAGCCCGCATATCAGAGGCAAATATCAAAGTACTTGAAGCTGACTTGGTTGAACGTCTGCATCACGAGGTGGAGCAGGTCAGTCCTATTTTTGATGAAAAATTAGGGAACTGAGCATTGGATTCAATGCGTCTGATAACTGGAAGAATAAATCCTACGTTTTTTGTTATCTTAATGGTTTCGACTGCCACCAATGTTTTAATAAGAGATATAATTTCAACTGATTGTTACATTTTCAACGTGGGGCGATTCAATTTTTTTGTCATTACGTTTAATAGCTCACCCTTCACATTTTCATTGTTTGCAGAAATGTGAGTTGCGTACTGAACTGACTTCTCAAGAAAATATCATTTCAGATATGGAGGAAGAACTGAAGTTAATGAAGAGTGCAAAATGTGCAGCTGAACGTGCCTGCAAATCACTTCAACATAGAGTGAAGGACGTCGACCTATTGCTGAGGTCATTATTATCCTGCTAATCCTCAGTTGAAGCTCAGTCTAAGGCTCTGTCGATTATATCTGCTCAGACTGCGAATGCACATTTGTGGGCTAACTCCACGCTGAAAGTTCTTCAGCATCCAATCTTACTTATTTGGTGCGATTTCTATTCTCGCTGCATAATTTTCAACTTAAAATTTCACAGTATTATTCAGCTTTATCAGCAAGGTACGTATATGACAGGCATGTGGACGAGGAGATCAGTAGTGTGAAGTCTTTATACGAAGACAGAGAGAAATCCATTGCTCTTGAAAGAGATAATGCCCTCGCAAAGCTTACGACTATACAGAAGGTTTTTCTCCAGCCACGTCTCTTAGGTGATAGGAAATGCCTAATTATTGCATCACAGTATTTGCTAGTACTGCATCATCACAACATGAATATACCACCTAATAGTGATACATCCTAGTCTTCTTATTCAGTGTAGCATTCTATAGTGAGATTATTTGTCAAAGATATTAGTAAAATTGCTAACATATTTGCAGTGACCAAATTATGTTTAATGCTGAATAGTCCTGACAGATTAATGTGATTATTGTGATGAAAATTATATCATATTGGGGTACATCCAACTAAAAGAGCTATTCAATACAGCTATAGTTAAAAAGTGTTCACTTGTCACAAGTCAATAATAATATGCATGAGTATTGTGCTCGCAGAAATTGGAAGAATCAGAGGCAGCAACTGCGGCTGCAATGCAAGCACATTTTGAATCAACCAAACTCATGGAGGTTATTTTTATCAAAACATCTGAATATCAGACTAACTGATCATCCTAAATTTTCATAGATTATTTGGATGAAAGTATGTCATCTATTTGAATTTTATATCTTGCTCAAGAATTAGAACACTTATTTATTCGTTTACTCTTTATAATTATTTCCTAAAGTTTTGTTTGTGATTTTTCTATTTTGGTTTTGGCAATGATACATGCTAAAGCTGAACATTATTTCTTAAATTTCGCCTCAAAAATCAAGTGTTTCAATTTAAATAGAAGTCTGATTTTGAGACACGCTTCTTCTATTACTTGGGGGATTAATATCGTTGTTTGTTGTGTGCATGGATGAAGGCAAAAGAGCACAAGACAGCCACTTCTTTAATTCAGAAGGATATTCTCATTGAGAATTTGAAGAGAAAAGGTCTTGAGGCAGAGGAAAAATTACATGCTCGTGATTTGGCATTAGAAGCTCAGAAGGCAATATCTTCTGCCAAGGTCAGCACATTAATCTCATCCTTTGAAACGGAACTTTGACCATCTTGTAGCAACATTAACAAATTCCACTACCAATTAACTCATTTTAATCTGAATATTATTTTCAAAGAATATTAGAAGATTAAAGATACTTAGAAGATTGAATGTATTTCATTAAATCTGTTTTCAAAAAGCATTTTTCGTATACTCTTTACAACGTATTTTTTGCAAAAAATAGGTTAATTTTCAGAAATGAAAATTATCTCAAAAGTTCCATACATTCATCTCTCTAATCTTACTAATCTTTTTTTATTTTCGTTTGTTAAAATTTTCTGCATATTCTTGTTTTAATGGCTTATGCAAACAATTAGTTCAAACTCTGCTGACATAAGACATATCTAAAACCAAAATTGTGTTAATTTTATTTTCACAAATTAAACATTGAAAAAAATTAGATTGCACTTCAAGCTAAGGAAATCACATCTACAACTTTTTTTTTAAATTATTAATAGAAGCGCAGTTAATAAGACATATTCAGTCAATATCTTTATTGTTTGAATCTTATAAGTACGTTAAATATTGTTTGTTATCAGGTGAATCAGTTGGGAAGAGTTCTTGAAGAACTACGAGAGGTGACATGATTCAAAAAGCAGACAAGCTGAGTGGCATTCAACGATTGGAACACCATCAACGAGATTTTGGTATGAGCATTTACAGTTCGATATTGTCGCCCAAAGAGAAAATGCTCCCACAATAGTTCCTTTCTGCGACCAGTGGACTACCTAGAAGCTCTGAAGGAATCTGATCTGGCGAACTAGTCTTCTCAAAAGCTTTCAAGACAGTCATGACCGTGGAAAATATTAGAATCCAAGAAATATGAAAGGAATACGACATACCACCGGGCTGAAGTTATGGAATTGATACCAAACGAAAATCAACAAATGTATGTAGATAAATGTTACACGGCACGTGTTTTCACTCAAGGCGCAACACTGAGCATATCACTTTGTAAAAATAAACTACGAAACAAGTGTACCTATGCACTTCACCAATGCAATGAAGGAGCGGAAATGATTTCCTCAAAAGCATCACTCCACAGATCACTTAGATGGATCAATTCCGACCCTGAAGGCAAACAACTGGCAATGCACAAGGTTGACTAAATTCGGAACTGAATTTCGCAAGTCCCTGCTCTAGAGAGGTTCACTAGCAGATGGAAACCAGTGAAACAACCGTACAATAGATCCACTGTCCTCCATGGGAGAATCTAAGTAGGTTTTCAATGTCGGGATTTTCTTCCTGTGCTATGACGAGGGTGTTTCATGCTAGCACGACGTGCAATATCCCACGACTTCGCTGGTGGAGGCACACCAGATTGCTGGGCGAAGAAAGACTCAAATCCAGGCGAATCAAACGAGAAACCTGTGTGTTTAGATCTTTCTTTTGGAAGTTGTGCCATCTGAATTCTCCTCTGTTCTTCTAAAGTTGATGGGCGATGATCAAGCAATGTACGGCTTTCATAGCCGTCACTGTCAAATTTACCATGCTCTTGCAGAATTTGAAAGTCATATGGAAAGAACCAGCGTTGCAAACTGCACACAGCCATCCATATCAAAGTCAGAACCCTGCAGAGAAATGACACTCTCATACAATGCACTCCGTTCTGTCACAAAACCATCTAATACATAAAATATTGAGACGAAAAAAACTGCAGGCAAAGAATGCTAACATGAAAGTACATACCAAAATTTAAGAGATTCTAAGTGCAAAATTCCTGACAAATTGAAACCAAATAAAAATTACAGGATCAAGGAGAAACTTACAGTAAAACAAGCAGATCCAAAGATAAAGCAACAACAGGTACCAACAGCAAGAGAAACCAAAAGAACCAGGTCCCTAATAAAGTAAACATTACCCAGTAAATGTTCTCCTGCACATGCAACGTCAATTAGATTGCAATTCCAATAAAGTAATAGAGTATGCATCTACATTCAGTAAGAACATAAATACACATGGTGACGTTTACACATATACCACTGTAAATACCATAGATACCATATATACCAGCGCACATTCTAAACATTTTTTTCCGAAATTACAACGTCATTGATGATATGTTCTACCATCATTTCGATATGCATATGGATCCAGTAAGTCTATAAGCAATACCCGCGCAACACTAAAATAAACCTCTCGTTCAAGGAATTAAAATTAAAAACCAGAAACCTCGGTGAATAACCATTACCTGTATGAAGCTAACCTGGATCCCAGAGTACACAGAAACAAACACAAACCAACCTCCGATACTGCCACCAACGCTAATAAGGTGCCATTTAGTCAGAGATGAGGAGGCCATCATAAGACGTAGATTAACTGTCATTAATATACAAGTGTAAGCCAGAGTAGATACGTCCCAGACTCCAAGCATTCTTGCTGAGTAATTCTGAGCACTCTGAGCAACAGAAATCGGAAAATAGAAGAACACCAGCGACTGATAAGTAGCACTAATAAGCCACAGCATAATCACACGCCACTTGAAAAACAGATTATGTATTCCTGCTTTATACAACTCTGGAAATTTGACAGATGTCTTCGCATTCACGTCCTGCCAGAGGTAGAACAGGGTAAATATATGATAGACTAGTTAAAAGGTACAGGACAAAATAATCAATAACTACAATCCGCGGAAAAATTAAAGCTTAATTCAAACATTCCTGGTAAACCAACATCTAACCTAATCAAGTCAAGATATGAAGAAATCACAACATCGTGAGTCCGATCGAACAAATACCAAAGGAACAAACGACTACATTACCTGGTCGAAGATACCAACAACGATCACTGGAAGAGCGGTGAAGAGAACATTATAGAGGGACTGAAACCAGTCATCATAAAAACGTTGGCCCGAAAATCCCGTGTAGAGTGTAAACCAGAACTGAGTAAGCGTAAAAGCCAGATTCTTGTAGAAGAAATACGCAACTACCTGTTACCAAAATTACCAAATCCGGGATTAAAAACTGGCATAAATTTTGGTAATTAGCTAAGTGGATAACAGTTCTATTGACTATTTCTTAAGCTGACATATCAACTTCAAAAACTAATAGCGAGCAAGTAGTTCGTACAAGTGAAATCATTCCCACCTTTGTTATTCGAATATAGGACCATCTCCCATGCACCAGAAGCAATTCCTTCAGATATCGAAATTGGGCAATCGCAAAGTCGCTTGCCATCACAGCTTGCATTCCCTCTTGCCCACTAATTCCTACGCCAATGTGAGCAGCCTGAATCATACTAACATCATTGGCTCCATCACCAATGCTCAAGGTAATCTTCTTAGCATCGTCCTTGATGAGTGTTGTTACCTGCTTACAAAAATGGACGTGCAAACGAAAAATGAAAATTACATCACATACCTAAGCTAGAACTTAAACTAAACTTTTCAAAACTGTGAATATTCAGAAAATTTGAATTTAACCGAATAAAATTTATCACAAACTCCAATAAATCCCAGAACACGAATGGATGGTAAACCAAGAGAATATATTGCATGTCAGTAAGAACTAACTGGAGTTATCCTTAACACTACGCAGACATGTAAAATTACATCTCGTTTATTGAGTCTTAGCAGTGTGTATTTGTTTGCAGTCTGGGCTTAAGAATAGACCAAAAAGAATACCTGCGCTTTTTGCAAAGGTGAAACTCGGCAGCATACTACTGCTTTGCACAGCATGCACAGCTTGAGCAATGTTCCTCGACCAATAAGTGGATCCAAAGCATACATAAGACATCTTCCATCAATAACAAGAGCCATATCCACGTCATCAGCCACCCTCTCAGCCTCATCAAGATATAAGTCCATGCGCTGCTTTACAAGAGAACTCACAGCTTGAGCAGTCATCACAGCATCACCCTGCACTCAAACAGTTCGAGACTTTGAAAGGCCGAGACAAAAATTGGTAACGAAGAACTCGAGTTAATCATTTTCTACAATACGGGATTGATAGCATCAAGATAATAAATCCCTAACTTCACAAAGAGACGGCAAAGCAACGCACCCTGTCTTCAATGTCTCGGATATCTTTCACATCTGAGTTCAACACGAACTGTTTCGTTTCGTTGTTGACAAGACTGCAAGCTGCACACTCGTAACATTAATATTCAAAACCCCTTCAACATGAATCTAAACCCAGAAATAAGTTTTAACAACACTAATAACACAAGGCGTGATCTAGTTTGAACATAAAAACACCCTTTACACCTTGCGTTTAGTCACAGAAAGTTAGAAAATAACCATATGCGATGTTGATGGCCGTTTCCAGCTTGTCACCAGTCAACATCCATATTTTGATGCCAGCTCTTGACAGGGTTTCAATGCAGTTAGGAACTCCTTCTTGCAATTTATCTTCAATTGCAGTACACCCAAGTAAAATTAGATCTTTCTCGATAAGTTCAGCAACCTGCAAAACATTTTATGTGTCGGCAAGAAATCCAAATCAACACAACTATGATTGACAAAAAATGTTCTAGCAACATATAATAACGTTCTGGTGAACCAGCACTTCAAAACAAATCCTTGAATGAATACAGACATCATATCAACTTCATCAACCGGGAGTAAAAAATAATATCAGCAATCCAATAAGTAACAAACAAAATCGATAATTAAAAATCTTGGACTGCAAATTTTGTAAAATTATTATGCACGACTACCCACTAGACGATGCGCTCCTCATCAAAAGAACCAAGACTCTTCCGTCGTACGACTAACCCTAGATAACCTTTGATGCCACCCTCTTTAAAGGGAACAATTCAAGTTCAATGCTGACCTCATCTATTTTCTTTTCCCTGTCCCGTAGTGCTGATTTGGCCTGAATAAACTTTTCATTCCAACTTTCGTAAACATCAGCAGTCAAACGACGATACGCCAAACATAGGGTTCGAAGCCCATCGGCGCCGAACTTTTCAAGGTGGTCACGCGTGACCTCCCTGTACTGGTTACTTGCACCTTCGGCCATTCTTTCGTATATCACTGTATCAGCACCCTATAAGCAATCATTAACAATAAGTCAAAATATAACACCTCCGGTGGCTTCCCAAATGTTCCTGATGAAGTAATAAGGACTGGACGCGACAGTTCAGAGAGCATGCGTTGCTCTAGGCAATGAGAACTGCGAAGAGCATAGACAGCACTCATACAATGCGGTAGTCATTTTAGATTCGAATCCAAACGCTTACTGAAAAAGAATAGTCGCATCAGTGATCGCAGTTGTTCAAATAATGTATTGAAATAAAACAAATAAGATAACAGACAACTATGGTAGAACTTAAACCTTAATCCATACATACAATATCTTCGAATTCTAGCGATCATAGGTAGGGTTTAAAAACCAGCTAAAAAGTAGACATGAGAAGCTTACTTTGCAATACAACACAAGTTGACCATCTGGATATCGGCAAATCACAGATTGCCGCTTCCGAACGCTGATACACCAACCATTATAACACGTATAAGGACGTTGCACATATAATATGCAGCTAACTATCGATGCATACCAAAAAGTGCAATAAGATTTGTAAAACCCAATAACACAAGCCAAACTAAATAAGGGAGACATTGACGTTTCTACCCATTGCCACAGAATCGGAAAGGATGACAACCCAAGAAATAGCACACAGTGCAAACACACCTGTTGAACTCCAAAACATGCAGAATCTCGTACTCAACATCTTGCAGTTTGTGAAGCTTCTCAACATGAGCCTCACGCACACGAATTGAGGTCGGTGACCGCCTGGCACATTGAGTACAAAAAGTGCTATATGAGACTCACAATAATCAATTAGAAACGTTGTACTCAAGAAGCACTCTGACACCAATACCTGTACTGAACATGAACTCAAGCCAAAAAAGCGCAATTACAATAGAAACAGGACCTACTTACAGGACGTTTCCCATCATGAAGATGGAAGCTTAACTCATTCACTATACGTATTTTTACACGAATGTCAGCACTGAAAAGAGAAAGGTTCTAAAGCTTACAATACATTGTGCACACAGAATCTCTAAACTAAGAAATTAACTGAACGTTTACCGAAAGATCGAAATTCCCGCTTGTAATAAACAATATAATCAAAAAGTGAAGGCTCTTACAAATAGAAAAAAAAACCAAAGTTTTTGGCGGCAGTGACTAGGGCAGCTTCGTCAGGAGAGGCTGCTTGATAAGTGGTGCTGTCAGGAGTTTCTCCGCCCTCAGGAAGCACAGTATGACAGATGGCCAAACATCTGAAGAACTCCTGTGAGCACAAACGAGTACACACTAGCTATTTAAGACAAATCACTTTTTCTTTTTCTTTTCTTTCCTTTTAAAAAAGTAAGCTACAAAGTTGAAATAGACATTATGTAGCATTACTCCAATTTGTAATGTGCTCGCTATCATGAATGACCATAAATGACGTGTTACCAGGCAAACATCTGCGTTGCTCTCATTACGCCATTGTCCTTTCATCAGTCTCCTGTCATCGAAGTTAAAGCCTTTCTCACATATACCGTCTTCTGACCTTGGAACCTTAATATAACCATGAAAGAAAAATATCAGTCCGAGGTTTGATGTAAAGTCTAGAAAACACACATTAATTTCAAGTACAAACCTTATCCCAACCCGATCATAACCAAGAACCTTTCAATGTCAACCTAGACATTTCGTTAAGCAAAGTCTTTCAGCTCGAACATTCACATTCGTGGTAGGCTTATCAATGCCAACGAAAAACAGTATTCGATCGACCTGAATAACTAAGAAGAAATATATCAGTTTTAAAACGCAAAATATCAAAATATATCAATTCCAAGGTCCATACTTTGTCTCTGATTTGACAAAGGGAATAGAGGAGCCAGTATCAAGTAACTTACGAGATTTAAGGATATCGAAACCAAGGAATGAGATCATAAATACGTTCATAAAATGTCCAAAGATATGTGTCCTGTAACTTTGACGACAAATGACAGTCACGGGTTGAGCTACTTTAAAAATAAACATTCTCCTTATAATGGATTACCTCTTCGATCAGTGAACCGTTTCGACGTGCAGCTGCTCTTTGAATTTCTGTAATCCCCGTGCCGTACATGGTCCCAGCTATGGAGCACTTGAAAAAATCCATCAAATTCCTAGTCAGAGTACCTGTCTTGTCTGAAAATATATATTCAATCTGCAGATCAGGTAGGACAAGCGCAAGCAGCAAATCGTCTTAGTAATTTCACTTGTAAATCTAAAAAGACAACAATGACTACAAATGAAGAGAATTGCAAAAAAAGTTGACCTGGCCGAGCTCCTCATTCAGGTTTGATGTGCGTGCCAAAGCAGGTGTGTTACTCTCTTCATGATACATAGAAGCATCGTTATTGATGAACCAATTTGACTGTATGAATTTGATCATCTGCAAAACAGCCAAAAAGTACACACTTACCATCGTTCGAAACCAAAGAAATATAAAGTGGAGACGAGAAGCAAACTACCAAGACGCAAAAACCGGCCACAGAAGATTGATGACACCCAATCACATAACATAATACCTGCGAATGTAGGATAAGTTGATGTTTTGAAAAACATGATCTAAGGAATAAAAGTGAGGAGTTTAGAGCAGGATTATGCAGCTCTGTGTAACACGTAAAGATAAAATCAAGATAAACTTACCTCAATAGACACGTACAAGGAAATGGGAATGATATTTGCGTATAGTGTCAAAAGAGTAAAAAATGTCAAAATCACCA
Source organism: Physcomitrellopsis africana (assembly GCA_036785485.1). NCBI lineage: Eukaryota > Viridiplantae > Streptophyta > Bryopsida > Funariales > Funariaceae > Physcomitrellopsis > Physcomitrellopsis africana. The sequence continues at coordinate 227,171 of JAWRVF010000153.1, forward strand.
CCTGTCCACCGCACACAACACCAACTTAGACAACGAACTCGGTCCATCAAGTTGTCCATTATATTGTCTGTGGTCTTGATATTGCACGACTTACACGAGTCTACAGACAATTTCAACAACAATCAAAATAAAAAAATCCTCAAATTTAAAGACAGAACACAGACCAAAGATACAAAAAAACAGACCCTTCAAGCGAGAATTTTTAACGTTTGTGAAAGTAGCTAAGAAACATGATGAGAAAAGAACTTATTTTACCAGAAACTTGTTCCCAGGATCATACTGCCCTTCAATGCCAGGAAGAATCAATCCCAAATACCAATATTCCGTGCTAATAAACACGCCGCTGCATAGACAACGATCAACCCGCTTTAAGAAAAAATAAAGAAGTGGAAAATAGAATAAACAAAATAAAATAAAAATAACTCAGCACTACACTTAAACTGCTGAACCACTTAAACCGCTTACAAAAACATGGTCACTTTAAGGAGCTAATCTAGGCTTTTGAAATCACGTGAAACTAAAAATTCTAGCAAACTTTGTCAGTAGCATTTGTCCGGAGAAGGGATTGAACAAGGAAACGTTCGGTGTTGAATAGAATGTCCCAGACACGTCTTCAACAGAACCACAAAACCACAGAAGCTACTAATCAGCGAATAATACACTTTTGAGGTGCTGGGTAGTTTCAAACGTATTAAAGATCTTTAGGTCACTTGTATCAGTCCTTACAACAATCCTTCGAGCTTTCAAAAAATTTAAATGCCAAGGTTACTTATTCAAATTAAAGTGGAGGCAAGGTTTAATCGCGATTCATTTAAATATCCCCCCATTGCAAAGAGAAACACAGGTACTCAACATAGATTAAACAAGGGTCTACTTCAAATTTGACTTTGAAACTGGACTTGGAACTGATTATGTTTTCAGTTGTGGAGCATGAATCGTAATTAGCATATGAAACAAATCGTAGTCAAAAGAATAAAATGAGATCCAACCTGCCAATGGCCCCAATAAAACAAATCGAGAATAGTATCCCGAATAGCAGCAAAATTAGCATATCCAACTTAAACTCCAACGTGCTGCGCTTTGATGGTACATCCATGGAATTCATCATCACCTGCCACCAAAACAAAACACAGATAAAATCATTGGGCATGTCAAAGGGAACGTACTTCAAAACTTAGACAACTGGGATCCCCTTAACATGAAAAGGAAACATAGATCCTGAATGATACATTGCTGACATAAGATATCACTGCAAAGGGAGCTCAGAGCTCATCCATCTAATAATGTGATATTGAACAAAAGAGAAACAATTCAGTGGTTTAACACATGTCTCTGTGTGCAAACATCGGAACTAACCTTTGTCTCATGCCCAGTGAATATCACTGCGCCAACAATAGATGCCGTGTTTCGTAAGCTACATCCCTGCCAAGCACCCACGACAAGATAATCACGACTATAATAGACAACGCTCGCAGATAACTTAAACATACCTAACTGCACATGAAATAATTGAAACAGGTGCAAAATTCAAACTTACACGAAGAAGAATCTGATTTGGAGTAATTGGAATTGTTTGCTTGCTGATTTCGAGGTTGCCAGTGAAGGTGTAGAGCGAATTGTTAGGGTGCTCGCAGACAATTACACCTGCCTCATGAAGAGTAACAAAAATCGAAAGCATCGAAAGGTTATTTACACAAGTAAAGGTGTCGACCATAAAGCGCTTGTATGAAAAGAACATGACATTCTCGGACGAAGTTAACTAGTCCCAACGTGCACACGAACAAAGACTGCCGTTCGTAAGTGGTTCTTCACAAGTTTCACGATACCAAACAAACCTAAGTAGTATTTACCGTAGCATACACGGATCAGGTTAAAAAATACCTCTGAAATCCACAGCTTTCTTTTCATCAATATAATCCCAAGTCCGTTCAAGTGCTTTTCTAATCTTCAGGTTTGTTTCTCCATCCAAATTTGAAGTCTGCTCCCAGGACAATAAACTTAGCAGAGTACAACAGTTGCAAACTAGATCGTACTTTCAACAAGCATAACTTCGTTTGTCATGTTAACGAATCATGTTTACTTGATTTGACCCAAATCATACAGCTGAACTCGTTATCAAACGCTCTCAGCAACCGGAACCGGTGGCCCATTACTCAAATTCAAAAGTAAATATTAAAATGACAATACCTCAATGTAGCAGACACCATCAGCGTTTGTGCTTGCAAGTAGCAGCAGGTCCGCTGGGAAATACTGGTCTTGTGTTATCTGCCAAGAAAAATCGAACAGGAATAAGGAAAAAATTAGGTACATTTGCAACTGAAATCGAACACACTGTTCCATTCAATGCCAAGTACTCCCAATACCAACAACATTAGAGCTACCAAATACCCAAAGAGAACTAAATCCAAATAGCAATATTGTAAAAAGATCAAGAGGACAAGAGGCGTACCCGAACAAGATCCCCAACTTTAACCTCGCTCCATGGAACCCTCGCCCACATCCTCCCCTCGAGCCTATCAACCAAGCTCGAATTTACCACCTTGTCATTCATCCATCGTTTCTGGAAATCAAGAAAATTAGTTTAGCGAGTCTACATCATATATAGCAAAGTATAAAGCACAATGCATGACAGAAGCAAGACCATTTATGCTAAAAAGGTTCAGACTAACGTCACAAACACATTCACATAATTTCTAATGCAGGTGGGTGTGAAAAGGTTAGCGTAAATAAGCTCTTCTACAATAAAATAAGTGGACCACCGATACTGACATGAAATGAAGGGGCGCCGAAGAACATGTTCTATTCAAATAAAACTAGATTTCTCTAAACCAACCAAACAATTTAATTTTTCCTGGCTAAAGTATAATTAACTGTAAAAAACTGCACCATAGAGAATAACTACGACACTAGTCATTACATGAACCAAGGAATCGGGCATTCTACAACTCGAGCCTACAAGAATAATTGCTTACGTGATCCTCAAAGGCCTCCTTGATAAGTGATACAGAAAGAACCAAAACCAGCGGAACAATATTGGTAACTGGCTGCACAGGACTACACATGGACAAAAGAGTCATAAGGAAGCAGTCTCTTCAGGATATCCCTTGTGTGGGGTGATCAAAATGCCTGGTTAAAGGTAGGAAATTAACAACATGACCCAACTTGATGCTCATAAAGCCATCAACAGCACTTAAAAAAATTAACTCCATCTTTCCCAAGTTACGAGTTCAACTTGGCAGGGAACCAAAGCATTAAAAAACTTATGTACGTCTTACACGAGGCAACAATTCTTTATCAGAAGATACTATCGTTAGGTATACGGTGCATTTATCATCTAGTAAGATGTAACTTTCTTTTTCTCCGTTATCATTGTACCTGTTGGGTAGCATGGTGCATCACCATTAGCATACTATCATAATGTGTTTAAAAACTGCGATTGTGGCTTGAAACATCCCCATCAAATAATAGAATACTGAACTACACAAGTTCGCAGCTGACGACGGACGACTCTAAAATTACGCCTTCACCACCGATCTCACATATTCGGTCCCAGAGAGTTCCAGTCATCTTACCTGACAGGAGTTGATGATAAAATCGCTATCATCAGAAAATACAGATTAGCCACACGCCGAAACTGCATACGAGAGAGCAACAACAACTACTTTTAATCAAAAGAAAACCCGTAAGGCAGTATAATTAACGTACATATCGGCCCACTATCTTCCATGGATGATTGTAATCTATAAAATGTCGTAAGCAACATTGTCAATGGGAAACGACCTCATAATGGGCAACACGCATCAAGAAAAATATGCTCATTTCATATCCATTAAATTCTTCGGAATGCAAGTATGCATAGAAACAAAAGACAGGAAACTTAAGTACATTCCGAAACATGAAAGTTAGTCTACTATACTATCCTACCAGGAAGCAGTCTGCAAATACCTGTTCAAACAGACCCTTCGGGAAAAAAGTAAATATATTGTATTTCGTTGTCGAAACCGAATTGTTCTGCAAGAAAATCACAACGGAAAATATGACTAACATAATAAAATGTACCCAGGGAAGTTTATTATAGTACGAAATCCAAGACATAGGTCAGAGTACAAAGTCCAATAGAAATATTCTGGAGACATGAATAAGGTTAGGGCTGCAGAGTGTAATTATAGCTTCAACATAGGTTTGCGATTGTTGAAGTATATGATGTATCAACAGAAAGGATTCACGATGTTTTCAATTGATCACTCCGATCAAGTGCCTAGCAACTTGGTGACAAGTAAACCTTGCAAACCCTTCCTCGTGGAGTTGGTCTAAGGTTCAAGAAAATCACGCCAGAATCCCAGATCCAGCAACTTTTGCTATTGTATCCCACTCTCGTTCTGCTAATGTAAAGAAAAGAATGCAGTGCTTGAGGTAAAATCTGACTTGTGCCACTGTCTTCTCGTTGTTTGTGGCTTGAACCTCTAGAGCTTTGGAATGAGACTCTCTAGGCCCTAAGGGAGCCAGGATGTACCCATCATCTAGGATTATGACAAACTAATGATTCGACTGATTTGTGTGGAGTGTAAAGCTAATCCAAAGAGAAAAATTATAAAAGTCGATGCACAAATGGCGTTGGTAAATCGTGGACTTCTCACGACATCCAAACTGTTTAAATTTAAACGTTTCCAATAAACATGCCAAAACATAAGCGATTTGCGGGTCCAAAAACCTCCACTTCCTGGTTTGGTATTAACTGAGATTGAAACCGAAGGACTGTTTCTATAATATCCAAAACTTCACCATAAAAGAACCCTAAACCCTCGTCACAACTCATCCGATCCTTGCCTCGACTTCTCACCATATGCACACTCCCTTTAGATCAAACAGTTTCGCAAGAATCGCTTTGCAACCTGCAATCACCTACTACACTAGAAGTTTACTCCCGTCTCTGTACCAGGCAACAAGTGACAGTAAGTGATAACAAGATCCATACGATGACGCCACAGGTTGTACCACAAATTTAAATGGCTTGTGGCGAGCTGGATCCGGATCATTGCAGTAGAGCGTGCGGTGATCCGCGTATCCATCATCTACGCCCGCCATCGACATAGCGACCAGCTGCTGCCGTGCGCTTACAGATCCTGTTCCACCTCCCCCATACTCTCTTCCCAAACCCTAATGAAAATGGATCACGCCAAGTGCGCAAGTCGCCTGCACCAGCAACACACCTCCTGTGCACAAGAATGACACAGGGGGCTTAACTAACTCAGTAACTGCAGCACAGAAGGGAGACAAGGAGAAGGGGAGAGGAGTGTTGGGTTGCAAGGAATCTGATCAACACTGGAATTGATGGAGGGGGAGAAAGAGGACGAGGAAGGAGGAGGGACGAGGAGGGAGGGAAAGGGGGGCAGGGCAGGGCAGGGCATGACGACGAAGGCGAAAGAAGGGGAGGGATGGAGAGTGGGGCTAAACATGCAAATGAATGCGGGGGAACAGTATCAGTACCAGGCTTGAACCACGGCGAGGAGGAGGAAGCCAACTTGGACCCTGGTTCTTTGGAAACCAGCATGAACCCATCGCGCCGCACGCGGGCTCCCCCCTCCCCCGCAATCCCACCGCGCCCTACGTGTGTGTGGCCCTCTGCTCTCTCTCTCTCTCTCTCTCTCTCTCTCTTACACACTCTCTCTCTCTCTCTCTTACACTCTCTCTCTCTCTCTCTCTCTCTCTCTCTCACACTCTCTCTCTCACACTCTCTCACACTCTCTCTCTCTCTCTCTCTCACACACTCTCTCTCTCTCTCTCTCTCACACACTCTCTCTCTCGCCCCCACTCCCCCGCTCGCTGGCTGCCCGTGTCGCAGGGGGGGGGGGGTGTTACCGATCCGAGAGGGAGGAGCGGAAATGGCGCACGCTCCTGATGTCGTCGTCGTCGCAGCTACCACCACCCCCCCTCTCCTCTCTCCCCCCCTCCGTCCGTCCCCTTGTCTGTCCCTCCATCCATCAGTCCGCCTGTCTGTCCGTTCGTCCGTCCCGAATTCCGTCAGGTGAAGTACCCTTCGCCCTCCCTCCGTCCGTCTCTCCGTCCCCTGGCGCTCCCAAGCCGCTTTCATTCATCCATCGCATCCTCTCGTTCCTCTGTTCCTTACCTTCTTTGGGTTTTTCATTTATTAGCCACGTGGTGATTCATTCTACGCTCTTTGCAGTTGGTGAAGATATGAAGATATACCTCATATTTATTCGTCCTTTCAGCATGATTCATTTTTTCATGAAGAGTTTGTGGAGGTATCTTCAGAAAATCAAATATCCTATGCAGTTCAAACTCTTTCATGTGATGTCTACACGTGGTAAAATCAGTACCAAGTTCCTAACTTATTATTTCTAACATTTTAGCATATTATTACATTATTATAATATGCAATTACTTGACTGTGCTTTGTAACTAGAGTATACTTATTATTCAGCGATGTCTTGAGAATGATAAATTACAAATCAAAAATGCATATATAAAATAAAGCACTTGAGTAATCAATGAAGCCTCATTTATCCAATATTACCATAGCAACATAATAGTGATTTTTTTTTTTTTCATTTTTTTTGCTATTTATTATCTTGATCTTTTCAATTTTAAGAATGCAACGTCTATTAGTTTTTGTTCATTTTAAATTTCCTATTTCCTAATCATATATTTTATTTTTCTTTTGATCAAATACAATCTAAAATAACAAAAAATATAATCATAAAATTTCTGAATGTTAAGAAAAAAATTATAAATTTTATTAGATTAAACAATATTTACAATAAGATGAATTAAAATAAGTATGATGTTTAACTGGCAAATTTGCATTGCAATTAAAATCATGAATAGAGCATCAAAACTATTAAACATTGAAAATTAATGATCTTGCAATTAAGTTTTTTTTTTTTTTTTTTTTTTTTTTTTCTTCCCGAAGATTATATTATTTGGACAATCACAGATTTTATACTTATAATCTAATATATACATATGTTAAATTGAATTGATACCTTCTTGCATAATACGACAGCAAGTTCTGTTCAACATCCTACTAGTATTTTCTACTAACACCTCCCTGTTATTGTGAAATTTAAACTATGTCATGTGTCATGTAAATATTTACATTCCTGTACATAAACATGAGTATAAGTTTTAACAAATTTTTTTTTGTTACTAAGTTATTCATTAAATTATTAACATTTAATGCACTGGTTATATAATTTTATGTTTTACTCTAAAACAGGAAAAAAAAAATTTAATTAAAAAAAAAAATTGTTAAATATGTTTAGTCATTGGTTTTGGTACTTCTGCATAAAGTAAAAGACAGGTGTATTTTAAAATGTCCAATCAACAAAATATTCTCATGTGAGTTGATTGTACAGCCAATTATAAATACTTGTGCATCATTAATTAAATTGTGTTGAACACATTTAGTCAAATTTTTTTTAACTATTTTACTTTTGTGTTAAATTTGCTTTTATTGATAACTGTAGTATTATTATTATTATTCATTTCATCAAAAAAATGAGTAATTCTATTTATGTGTTACATAAAACAAGGGAAAAAAAAACATCATTGCATTTTGCCCAAAGAAACCATTGCAAATGACAAATAGAAATGATTTCAATAAAGTTGCCATGGACTAGTTGGTTGTAATTGGGCTACTTGAACATTTTAAATCTATGAGAGATTATGGAAATATAATGATATTATGGAGATATAATGATTGGCAGCATCATCACTGTGTAGTCCTCTCAAATTACATATCCTCAAACAATTTCCTCATGCATGAATGGAAATATGATCCTTTGGATGCTTCAGAAACCACACAAAAAAAACACACACACTTCTTATGTTATTTCTTGATTATTTCAAAAAAAATTTCACAAGGAAAAAAAAAAAAAAAAAAAAAAAAAAAAAAAATTGCAACATGATGTTTTGTGTATATAATGTTTGTAATATGAATTCAAGCTCAAGAATCTTCACTCACTTTATACTGGAGAATTATTGTTGCTCAGAAGCTGCAATCTTTTGTTCAAATTTCAGGTCCAAAGTGGAAATAATTGTATCATGACATAAATAGATAAGAAGATTTTAAAGTAATATTAAATTTACAAAAGTAAAAAGTTTCTAAGATGTGGCACCAATTGTGCATCTCCTTGTGCATATTATCATATGACAGTATATTGCATGTGGGTTCATATATTGTTTTTCACCAAGAAATAAACAGTATTTTCAAAAAGTTACAATATAAGATATTGACTATTAAATTTAGTTTTTTTTAACTTAATAGAACGGAAAGTAATATGAATTTTAACATATTTTCTAACAATAAATTACCACTAGTAACTGTGTTTTTTTATTTTATTTAATACATAATAATTTTAGAAAAATTAAATATATATAAAATAATAATCTAATAAAAGTTAAGTAATTTTTATAACAATAGTAATATATAAATAAAAAATATTTTTTAAGATTTTAAATTTTTATTTAATAAAAACAATTCATTTTCATCCTCTTGAGTAATCTTCAAAACACCTTGAAAAAAAAAAAAAAAAAAAAAAAAAAAAATCCACAAAAGCAATTATGCATGATCTTTCCTTTTAACCATTTGTATTCTTTCAAAACCTATTCATATGAACCCACATATGAGTTGGAATTCATTAAAGGAACTGACTGAAGTTAACAATCACCCTTCAACAATTAGAATTTAGCCAATCAGGGAATTTTTAGGACAGACACCATTTTTTTTTAAATATGTATGTATGTATGTATGTATGTCTATGTATGTATAAGAATGTATAAAAATATGTATACATACATGTATTATCTTCATGATATTTTTATATGTAAGAAAACTATTTTTTTAATAATGTAGGTCTTGCATACATTAAATTATGTGTAAAAAAATTCAATTTAATTCTTATTTTTTGTAGTGATGTATTCAAATTAAGAATTTGTAAATAAAAATTAAATAATAGTAACCTTTTTCAATATATTTCTTTAAATAAACTTATTTTGAAGTCATCTACATTTCCAAATTTTAAAAATCTTAATGCATCCAAATTATTGTGTTCATAAACCCAACTGTTTAGTTGATAAACTTTTTTTTAATCATTGCAATGAAATTATGACTAAAGGTTGAATGTAAGTGATGTAGTTTTTAAATAGCAACAAAAAATTGTAGAGAAGAAGAAGAAGAAGAATAGCAAGAAAAGCTGATTTGTAGTTTTGTACACAACCATGGTTGCCAAAAAAGGTCACAACAAAAAACCAATAACTTCCAATGTGTTGGTAAATGAATCTGAAGGTAATGTCACTATGTTTTCTTATTTTATTTGATTTTCCCCTTTCAAACAACCTCTATTAATATTATTATTATATAGGATTGTACTCATGTACATAGAGTGAGGATTAAATGCTAATCGGGATGAGTATTGTTATTATAATGTGATTATTTTGAAGTCATACCCTGTTCCTTGACTTCTTATTCTCATGGATTATTTTCCTCACAAAGCCCCAATATCTTTGGGATGAGTTCTGATAAAATTTTAAAAACAAAGACTCAAATATGGTTTTCAAGCATCAAACTTGATTTCAGTACTTTAATGATATTTTAAAGCTTTAAATACACTTTCAAAAATGTAATTTTTTACCAAGGCTTGAATTAAAATATCAAAAGATTACTGTTTGTGTTGTTTTTTTTGTTGTAACACAATAATTGTACAAGTGCATCATTTTATTAACGCTACAATCACAAGTGTTTTTATTTATTTATTTTAACATTTTTAGCATTTTTGTCATACCATTCTCTCTAAAAGAAAATCCTTAAAAAATTCATTGAATTTACATAATTATATATTTATTGTGTTTCTCACAACATGTTTTTAAATTCTGTAACAAATCTTTTTTCATAAGACAAATTTGGTTACTCAAGATCTGTATGTAAATAATGAAGCTATTTAAAAATTTCCAAAATAAATATAAATACATATAAAAAAGGGACACATATTGTTCTCTTGAAATTTGAGGAATGAATCCACATCATCAAGCATATGACAATTGTTATCATAAATCTCCTCCATATTATAATCTGATGATATCTTTGAATGTAATAGGAGAATGCATCTCAGGAACTGGGAAATTTTTTTATCCAACTGGTGCAACATATGGTAAGCCCAAACTATTTGAGATGAACTTATTCTTGAAACAAATTAAAAGCTAATGGATCCATTAGAATGCAACATTCTTTTCCCTTCTACCATTAATTTTCTATCTTGCAAAAATGTGCCAATTTACTTAGAGAATATTATTTGTTATCTTTTTATTATGGTGATTGCATGACATGAACAAGTTTACTAAAATGTAATTACAAATAAATTGTAAGAAGATTGTGTTCTTCAGCACTTTTATTCATTTTGTTTAATTCTGGATTGTAACTCATATGTGGTTTTGGAAAAAAATATTTCAAAAAAAAAATCAACTGGTAAAAATAAAGAACTCTTTTCATGGCCGTAGGATTCATTTAGTAAATAAGGTAAATTGTATAATTAAAGATATGATTGAACATTGAAACTGATGTTTATTAAATTTTATTATATAAGAACATGTAACAAGTGACAATCGGAATGTGATTTTTGATGATTCTATGATTTTCCTTACGATTTTTTATATGTATATTTTAAAAACTAACATTGATTGATTTTCAAATCCTTAAAAAAAATTTCTGATGATACTACTATTCATATATATATATATATATATATCAAAATTGAATGTTTTTGTTTTAATTGTGAATCAATATTTGATGAAGGTTAAACCCAAACCATTCTTTGTCACAGAAGTTGAAATAGATAGATTTGTATGTTTGAAAATCTTGCTCTGATTCTATTTATGCTGTTTGAAGCATATTTTAACAATTATTCAATTATTTTTACACTTTAATGATAATTAGTTAAGCAAGTATATATTTATAGTCGGAGCTTGTACTTCAAGGGAATTTATTTATGTCTAATTTTTATATGGATAAATTTCAATATAAATTAAAAATATGAGGTTGCAATAATGATCTCTAATGATATATTTAAACTCGTTATTCTATTAAGACTCTTGTGCCTGCAAAGTAATAGATTTTAGGTTTAAGTAGTTGAAATATTTCACAATAAGTTCTGATATGTTTTGATGTAAAATCATAATGAAACTGATATAAAAATGCACATTGAATAATTAAATAGATTTCTTTCAATTTACAAAAACAATAATGCTTCGTAAGTAGCATAAGATTTAAGTGCTGAGGAAGCTCATGAATTTCAGGCCATGTTTTTCTCCATTCATGCAAGGATTTTGATATAAAAATCAAAATGTCATATAATTAACATTTTCATTTCAACTTTTACTGCATGCATTTATAGATATATAGATATATATATATATATATAGGTGTGTCAGAAATATAATTAATTACTGTTAAAAGTACCCATCATTAACTTTAAATATAAGTTATTTATTTTAATACTTTTTGATGAATGGATAAAATATATGATTCAAAACTAGTGGAAATATCTTGCATGAAAGTATCTACATTACAGTTTTTGTTACAAGGCAATTAAAAAACATAAATTCGTTATATTTTTTCAAGTCCATTTTTTAAAATTCTTAATACAAAAAGAATTGCAGTCATCAAGGTAACTGACCATTCAAGAAAAAAAACAAAATTCAACCCAAAACTTTCAAAACATATAATAGCAATTGAATTAAGGAAATAATTCATAAGCTTTAACTTGTTATCCATCTATTCCATAAATTATTTTATTTCTATAATATCACTTTTTAGAATCAATTGTTTTGGAAATTACATCAAAGCTTCAAGACTGCATGGACATGTTTCAGCAACAAGTGTTCCAAGTACAGCATTTAAATACGTTCTGCATAGGTGGCAACTGGATGAGAGAAGGGGAAAAAATAAATTGAAAAATAAAGATGCCACCTAAGAAAAAAAACAAAAAACAAAAAACAAAAAAACAAAAGAAAAAAAAGAAGAAGAAAAAGAGTACAGATTGAAAGAGGGACTCAGTGTGGAAAGAGAGGGGGATAAATGGTTCAGTGCCAAGGAGCTGACGTGGCAGTGCTGATGTGTTGCACAGAGGGAGAATGGGTTGTGGCTGCAGAGGGTGAAGGGGACCCAGCCCCTCCTCCCCCTCCCCCAAGGGCCATGCCTTCACACGATGGAGCTCCACCTCTTCCCCTTGGTGAGGAGGTTTATATTGTGATATCTTCACATTTTTAATGTTTTATTTTATTTATTTTATTTTTTAAAACTTTTTATCCCCATTGAATTAAAAAGGTTACAAATACCCATGAGATGTTAAGGATGTTTTGTTTTTATTCTTACAAATAAGGTTGTGTTTTGAACACATAGAACAAGTGCGGCCAAATCGACAACGTCATGGGAAAGGTGTGTACATTGATGGAGATTATCAATATAATGGTGAATGGAAATATGACAAAATGCATGGCCAAGGTGTGTTTCTTGGTTACAAGGATACAATGCACTATTTTCTTTTAGATTTAACTAAACCAAATCTACACTAAAATAATGTCTATGCCTATAAAATTGGTCTTTTGGGTCAATGTTGAGGCATTCTTTTACTATTTAGCACAATAAACAACTAGATGTAAATTTTAAGATTGTAATCATAAAGTCCAAGTTGAAAGTTAATATTTGAATATCATCTACACTTTTTAAGTGATAGTCATTCTATACACTGTAGATACGTAAATGATGTCAGTTGAAATGACAATAACTGATTATACTTGGTATGAAGTTTATGAACATTGTTTGACCCACATATTTACATACATTGCTATCTTTGTGGGTTGACATAATATTCTTAAAGTTGGTCCTACCAATCCTTTGGCATATTTATTTATTTGTTTACAATATTTTTGGTGTATATTGGTGGTGAATATTCTTCCATGTTCTTTAATTTTAAGACCAGGATTATGATTCCTTGAATTGTGCAAAACCAAGTCAGATACATTATTTTACAGGATATTATCAGAATCATTTTTAAAAAAGAAAAAAGAAAAAATTGTAACAAGTTCAATGTTGCACATGATTTGGTGACAATAGGTTGTTTCAAGTATGAGAGTGGAGCATCATATGATGGACAATGGAACAACAATGTATATACAGGACTTGGAACTTACATGGTTTGATTCCACACATCTTATTCTTCATTTTGAGAAGATGGTTATGTCTTTAATCCTTCAATATATGATTATGAAAGCTTAAATCTGTCATATTTTCTTTGGAAAACTTATAGTTTCAAGTTGTGTAATATATATATATATATATATATATATATATATTTAACCAAAAAAAGAAAAAAAGAAAAAGAAGAATAACTTGTGTGATTATAATATATTTTTGAAGATACACATAAATTATGTAGTTTAGTGAATTTAACTCAAATAGGAAAATCAATATGTTGATCTCTTGTATGTTTGATGTCTTTATTTTATCCTTATTTAATGCCTTCTAAAAGTTACCATACATATTCATGAATATAATACCAAAAAATCAAAGATATATTCATTTTTTCATCCAGAAATTATATAAATACATTAAGATACAAAAATTATTTCAATGTCAAAACCTACTGTTGTCTCCCAACAATATGTTTTCACAATCATTTCAATCTAATTTTCAATATCTACTGACATTAATCAATAAATTGATTAAAAAAATAAACCAATCTATTTTTTTCACATTAATTTTATTAACAATACTGAATGTGCATCTCTCTACAAAGAGATTGGAACATCACCAAGTGCATAATAAATATTAATGCTAAAATAGCTTAACATAATTATTATAAATAAACATTTCTTTTTTCTTTTTTGTCCTTTTTTTCTTTTCCTGTTTACCTCTTCAAAAGTAAAATTTTCAAAAATTCCAACCATTCAAAAACTACTCATTCATTTCTGGTTAAATTTTTTGTGCATATGTATGTATGTATGTATATGTGTATATACACACACCTATGGGTTTGTAAATGCATGTAATTGGTTGGTGCTATATTATGATACTTTGTTAGACCTCCTACATTAATGTAAGCTTTGTTTATTCATGCAAATTAGCACTTCATGCCCTGAACAATAGAGACTCAAATATTTTAATTCATCAATGAAATTAAAAAGTAATAATAATAAGAAATTAAAAAGTTTTTTAGCTGGAATGTTTGGGAACTCAATAACTAAATAATATGCATGTTATTTATTTATTGATACAAAAATTCATGTATTGATACAATTCATAGTTCTAGGATTATTTATTGTATATTATATTATTTTTTGGTAACTTTATAGCTTTTTAGGGAAAAAGTTACAAAAGTTACAAATTGATTTAGTGAATGTTGGGGTGCATGAAAAGTGGCCAAATGGAGCCAAATATGTGGGTGGATGGCTAGAGAATAAGATGCATGGTGATGGAATGTATGTGGACCAGGATGGAAACTCTTGGACTGGCCAATTTTTTAATGGAACTGGACCCGGCCTCATTATGGAGATTCAATAACGTCCTTACCAAAAGAAAAAAGAAAAAAGAAAAAAAAGCACTACAATGATATATAAATTAAATACCAGCCTTTGACTTTCATATGATTACACTTTTATTAGTTTATTTATTTCACAGATATCAATTGTGAGATCACATTTTGATAGAATTGTATGTGCTTGTAGTTACAAAGTTGGTGATTCAATGAACCTAAGTTTTATTATTTTATTATTATTATTATTTTTATTTTGTTAGATAATTTATAATTATTTGTGACACAAATTATTCCACTTTGGACCTGAAATTTAATAAAAGAAAAATGCAGCTTCTGAGAAACAATAATTCTCTGTTGTAAACTGAATCAAGGTTTTGAATTCAAACTCACACTACAAACATAATATACACAAAACATTATGTTCCAAGTAATTCTTTTATAAATTTAAAATTTCATACATAAACTGATTTAGTTTTTTTCTTAATAAAAAATATGATAATTAGCAACATTACTTCTTTATTAAGGTAAAAAGTGTATGTGTGTGTATATTATCCATCCAATGGATTTTATCTCCAAATATCTATCCATTTATTCATGTATCTAGAAATTATTTAAAGATATGAACTTTGAGAGGATTACTCCATAGCAAAGTTGGTAATTATTATATTTCTAGAATCTCCCACAAATTTAAAATTTTTTGGGTAGTTGTATTGTACAATGTGAAGACCTTTATATCAAGATTGCAAAGTGGAGTTAGTGCAAGGCAATGACATTATTTTATTTATTTTATTTTTGCCCACAATCACCTTTGCATGAATAATGTTCAGATTCAATGTTTAGACTTTAATTATCAATTTTCTTGTTAGCACAAGTAAGTGTGCATCTGCTTTACGAGTATAGACCTAATTATGAGCAATTATATTCAACATCACTTTTATTAAAATCATTTGCATTTGTTGTCAACAATAGTTGTCAACCAATGGAACAACAATACTTGCAACAAAAGACACATATATCTACAAAATCATACTAAAATCTTGTTTACATCCTAAATCACTTTTATTTCATAAAAGACAAAGTGGACAATTGTCCAATTTATTTATGTATTCTTGCACTCTTAAAGTCTCCTCTTGAATCTACTATAGTTTTTTTGCATGGTGAATTTAAACTTGCACAACTTGCCATTCATAGTTGTTAATTTAAATAAAGTTCTTATGAATTTTTTTATTTTTAAATAAGAGGTGTTATTTGTATTTGGATTTATTCACCCAAACATCCATCTATCCATCTATCCAAATTGTATTGTTATTTGTTACATTCCAATGACTTGCTTTAATATATTATTTTTGAAGCAAATTGAAGGTTGTTTATGCTAAATATTTATTGTAAACACCAAAGTGTGGTGCTATGAAAAAAAACACTTCAAACTATAGATTTATAACTTATATTAGTAAAAAAATTAGAATATATAAATATCAATCGATAAAAATCATTATATATTTGTATTAGAGAAATATCATTTTGAATCATTGTAAATAAATCCTTACATCAAAAAATATAAAAAAGTATATAAGTAATAAAGAACAAACTTTTATGAACTATTATACTTTAATTAGTATATTTAATATTTTTTTTAAAAATTGAGTTATTAAACATGAACTATCATTTATAAATAAATTATTAATATTTTAATAAATATAAGGGTTATTAATACTTTATTCCAAAATCAATTTTAGTTTTGTATCTTTAAAAAGTTCAAATATAGTAATATAATAATAGAAATCGTTTCTTAAAATTTTGTACTAATCACAAATCACATTTGCAGCCTCACAAGTGTTATGTACATTACTGATGATTTTATTGCTTCAATACTTCATTTTCATATTCATTCATTTATTTATGAATGTATATCTCTCATTTCTTGATGTACATAATTAGAAGTCCAACTGAGTAATTTCTGTGAAGAACATTATTTTCCCAAATTTTGACATGCAATTTCTTTTCTTTAAGCTGAGTATGATAAATGATGCCTATAAATTCATTCAATATTAACAGTAATTAAACTTTATATAAATTGTATTCAATGACATTGTTAATAAATATTAATCAATATGATTAATGATTAATATTTATTTCTCATATCATTTATATTGATTGTAAAAAGTATAAGTATTAACAGACATAAAGTATTTTATTTGTTTATTTGCTGTACTAACTTCTGTAGTCACTAAAACTGCAATATATTACAGTGTTTCGCATTCTATAAATAAGCTACAAACTGAAAACAAAAAAAACATAGTAAAATCAATAAAATAAAAACCATAATAATAGGGAATGGCTAGGTGGACACCCCTTTTTTGTTGGACACCCGGTTGTGCCACACACCCTTGCATGCACAAAGTAATATCATTGTCATAACATTATTTTATAACAAAATAATCATGAGATTTTAAAAATTAATGTAAGATTATTTTTTACTTAATTTATTTTAGTTTTATAAAAAAAATTATTTGAATGAAAATTTTAAAATAGGTGAAATAAATAATATATATATATATATATATATATATATATATTGTATTGTTACAATGTTGTTTATCATAATTATATATGAAATTATGTTACTCAATAAAATTAATTAATGATATGATGATGATATTACTGTGTGTATATGGGGTGCATGGAATTGGGGTGTCTATGTAGTAAAAGGAGGGTGTCCACTTAGTGGTTCTCTAAAAAGAATAAAACCACAATTGTTATCGACTCACAAATGTAATTTCTATCATACAATTCTTTCAAAAAAGTATATCTTCATTTTTGAATTATTAAAAATTCAATACAAACCTGTATTCCATAATCTTGCATTCAACACTATTAAAGAAAACATTATTTCTGTATTTTAAATTATCTTGAAACAATATTTAAAAAAAAAAACAATAACTGTTGCAACCACTCTAAAAAGAATTTGTTATCGACTCACAAATGTAATTTCTATCATACAATTCTTTCAAAAAAGTATATCTTCATTTTTGAATTATTAAAAATTCAATACAAACCTGTATTCCATAATCTTGCATTCAACACTATTAAAGAAAACATTATTTCTGTATTTTAAATTATCTTGAAACAATATTTAAAAAAAAAAAAAAAACAAACAAACAAACAAACAAAAGAAATAACTGTTGCAACCAAATTGTAGTGGAAAGATTTCTTCCACATTCTTTACTATTCTTGTATATTATCATATTACAACTTTTTAAGTATATTTAAATCATTTCAGAGATATCACAAACATATTACACTAAAAAATAAGTTGTGCATTGATACAAAATATATGTAATCAATTAATAACTGTATTCTTAATCAATAAATAATTATAGTAGCTTCTTTTGTTTACAAGAACGTAGAATTTGTTATGAATTACATAACATATTATGTAGATTGAATTTGTATGTTTCAAGTTTTTGTTTGTAATATGTGGAAGTATGGGAGTATATTAGCAGATCCAATAAAATTTGTTTCATTATTTATGAAATTCATATGCTTTTGTAATCACTACACTAGGACTTGGAATCAATGACACTGTAGAACATGCTATTTAGAATGAAGAGCCAGATAGATTTAACTTTGTTTGAATATAAATAATATGGATATTTAAAAAGCTATGAATGTATCATAAAAAAAATTCAAGAAAAATTCGAGAAAAGAAAATACAGTATTATCTTGTATTATGATAAAGGTAGCAGTATAAAAGAATATATCTGAAACCAAATGGTACAAAGCAAGTTGGTGTTGAATATTGGTAACATGTACCGCTTGAGAAAGGAATTTTGCATCAACATTCTTTTTGATACAACGTACTAAAGTATTATAAATATGCTAGGTTAACTGTAGGGCCTATGCCTCAAGACTAAAAAAAACGGTCCTAGTGCAGTCGGGTGAATCTTAATGGTAATACTCTCATCTCTATTCGTTTGCGCTCTAAAATATTCAGCTCAAAAAATTTCATTCCCACAGTACAAAGGTATTTTATTTCTAGACCTCAACTATACAAAACACTGAAGAAATAATAGTAGAAACCTCAGACATTTCATTTAGTACTATACCATCATGTGATAAAACTAAAGATGAATTCCTAAAAATTAGTTGTATGTATCGTTTCATTGTAATTGAATTCAAGTAAATCAATACCTTATTTTCAATACTGAAAGGTTCATAAATTCTCCTCAAATCACCTAAACAATTTCTTCAGTCAAAATGTTCGACATGCTGCAATTTGCTTGAAATATTCGAATGTTATGCTTCATTCCATTATACAATGTGTGAAGGGAGGTCAGCTTCGTCAACCTCACGAATAGTGTGAGGTGGATACCTAGTACTCAGAAAAGTAAGAGCATATTCCAGCAGTCAAGGTTATGTAAACAAGTTCTTTCAAGGCTTGAATGCATTGTGAGATTCTTTCTAGGATCGAAGGGTGAAATACCCTGAAGAATATCACCTGATGACATATCCTCTAAATGGAATTACATGAATTCGTGCAGTTTAAATAGTTTTTAAATATCCAAATGATTCTTTACTCCAGCATACTCGAGATTGACAACGTCAATATGGTAGAAAAACACATTTCAGATGAGTAAAGATGAACCTTCCAAAAAACTTGACCCGAACATTCAAGATCTACAAACAACATTCAACAATTGCAATTCACTGCATGGAAAAAGAGAGTATATTTATAAAAATGACAAGTGGTCAACCATTGCACACACAGCACATCTCAGTATGCACTAACTTCAAAAAACCATCTCTCAGCCAAACAATTTCCTCTGTGAAACCTACATCAAAAGCACTTAAGATATAAGACACTAGAAGGCATACCTCAAGCTTCTTGCACCAACTGTAGCAGCACAGCCTGCTACAGTCAGTCTCTTATGAGCTGACAATAAATAGAATCTGAAAGCAACTTAAAACAAGACAATCCAAAGACCCCACATGAAAATTGAAGCCTTCACTAATTCATACAGAGAAATTTCAGGCTGGTTACGTGATAACGGCCCACACCACTCATTCTCCTTGATACCCTCCTCCTTGAGGAGTAGGTCTTGCTGACAACAACGGTTGCAGTGCCTTCACAACAATGCTCATATTGGGGCGAAAATCTGGCTCATACTGGACACACAACGCCGCAACAGCTGCCATCTGCAATTCAGGTTAAAAAAACAGACCATTACCACCGTTTCCAAAACAAAATATAAACATGGCAAGCATACCTTTACTACATCGTATTTATATTTACAGTTCTGTCAAGTACATGATGTGAAACTGACCTTGGCAACAGCCTTTGGAGGATACTCCGACCTCAATTTTGGATCCACGCACTGCTTCACCTTATCTTCACTCAACCTTGGTGTGGCCTTCACGTGAAAACACAGCAAGTTACAGTCCTCTGAATACACTGTTGCGAAGGTTGGAACTGAATTCACAGTCATCTCCACCACGAATTATATGAATACAAACACAACACGTATATATCAGATCTGCAAATCACAACTACTTCAACATCACAATTGCACCGGAAATGCGGATTAATTCATTACCCAGGTAACAAGACTCTGCTGCCCGCGGGGCATCGTAGGATCCACTGGTTTCCTTCCAGTCAAAAGCTCCAAAAGGACCACTCCGAAGCTGTACACATCGCTCTTCTGAGTCAACTGGCCCGTCATTGCGTACCTGAGTACAAACAAGCGCGTCAGTGCTTCAAATCAAACACATCACATCAACTCTTCCAAAACTTGTGCACTCGTTCCCAATTGCTCTAAAACGTGAATACCATTCCAACTGGGCGCTTGGTTTCACGCTGTATCACAGCACTGCTTGCTTCATGCAGTAGGACAAATAACTGTAACCGCTTCAAAGCACACAACGTTCGGTGTCTGTAACCTCGCTTCTTTGCTGCAACTCGACTATTATTTCCATTCTTGTCTGCCATCCCAACTACCAAGCACCCAGCGATACTACATACTCCGAACACCGACTAGAAACTCACTCCGGTGCGTGGTAGCCGAAGGTTCCAAGAACACGAGTGGAGTGTAAACGCGCAGCCATGTCGGGCGCCTGGTTCGACAAGTTGAAGTCGGCTATCTTTGCCACATAAGAATCAAACAGCAAAACATTGCTGGACTTGATGTCCCGATGAATAATAGGTGGCTGTGCCTTCTCGTGCAGATATTCCAAACCCCTGGCAGCTCCCACTGCTATTTTCACACGCTGCATCCAATCCAACACTGGCCCAGGCTGAGCACCCTTCACACCTTTCCGTCCTGCAAGTCATGAATCTCAAGTTCCCATCCCTGTCAGCTATCAATTCTCACTTGATTGCGTTCGAGGTACAAGCACACAAAGTACTCAGGACTCCACAGCAGTGTTGCACACTCTTGGAAGAACACTCTTGGATGATCACTTCCACGATGTTCAGAAAGTGAACACGCCCAGAGGCTCTTCTCTGTACCTCCTCCAAAAGAGGGGAATGAAGAAAAAGGATAAGATTATGCTGCGCAAACAACAGCATTTACTACATGCGCTTGCTCATTCACGAAATCAGATACGACACTTGACAGGTGCCTACTGCAAGGAGTCCCTCAGTCACTATCTGCTATTCATCGGAGTACGCACCGTGGAGAATATCGTGCAGAGATCCCATGGTAGCATATTCGTAGGCGAGCACCCGCAGCTGCCCATCCAGACAGTATCCAATCAGCTCAACCACGTTCTCGTGCTTGAGTCTCGAAACAAGAGACACCTGCACGTTCAAGAAGGTATGTTCAGCCTCGAACTTGGAACACGCACTTACACAAAACAGTGAAAGTGACGACAAAGAACTGACACATCCTAGTCCATTCCGGCGTTAGCACAACATAACCTGGCGGGTGACGCACGGGGTCTAGGTCCTGAGTGAATGATATCACAGATGCTCCAATATCGGACTCGAAACCCACGTGATTATACTCTCATGACTACATCCAAATTTCCCAATGCAAACATGCAGAACAACCTTGACGGAGTAAGAGTTTGAGGGGAGAAACAGTTACCTGTGAAAGAAACTCCGAATCCGGCTGAGAACTTACGTCCAATTTTTTGATGGCAGCAACGCGGTCTGGAAGGGATGCATAGTATACCCTAGCGTATGATCCTTCCCCGATCAAAGACTTTGGACCAAAATTATCTGTGCACTCTCTGATTTCATCCAGGGACAACTGTGGAGCAGAAATAGGTTGAACCCTGGTAGGCCCTTGCCCAGTCCTCTGCGGTTGTTCGCCGGGAGTGGATCCCGACATACCTTGGTGACCTAACAGACGTCATGGTTTGTGAGATGTTGGCACTAATAGGACTGTGACGAACGCAGAGTTATGAAATGATATTTTGAATCGCAGTGAGTTTGACGGAAAAGAATAGCGACTGCATTAAAAGGAGAAAACAACCCAGAAACCGCATTGAGAGAAGAAATCGTGTCCAACCTCTCACCTACTTACATGAGCGTAACTCATAAATTGGAAAAGATGGAAGACGTATTCGTGGACACCAACTTACCCATGTTTCCATTGTGAGGAGGGTATTGACTGTGCGGATCAGTAGATTCATTTTTGGATTCCTTGTCGGGCCAACACCAACAACCCATCTCTATTCCCAAAATCAATACTGTGCACGTTGCTTCAGCACACCAGCTTCTTCACATGCCCTGCAAGCGCAGCAGATTCGAAACCTTCAGAATACGAACGTGAGTGCGAAGAAATTCCAGCTCCCAAAATCACTCACAACCCTGGCCCTCGAAGCCCTCGGACTGAAAGAGCAGCTATATTGAAGTCCGTTCCACCGATTGATAAGCGCCATAGAGAGAGGTCAACGGCATTATCAAACACCTTGCATCCGACCCTGAGTGACACGGTGATGTCCTGATGCCCCTTAGAAAAACGCTGCAGTAATCGAGAACCTGGTAGCGAATCTTATGCAGGAATCCCGTTATCCAAAATCGGTTGTAATAGAGGGTAGACCCAGAACTTTGAACATCCATATTTTAAACTACTTTTAGTAAGGTTTTAAGAGTCTTCTAGCTCTCTTTAATTACAAATATTCTCAGGAAGCATAAATTGCACCATGAAGCATGAACTGTATGGATAAAACTGGCCGGTGGAGAATGCATTCTATGTGGTTTACATCATGCGACACAGGTTTTTGCGGTGAACAGATAAGTTGGGATCCCTGATAAAGACTAGCGATCCAGCAATTCTTACGGGATAACAAAAGAATTCCGCACATCCGCACAGACTTCCGAATTAATTCTAACGGCAAATGTATTCACTACCGCCAAAACTTGATGCTGTTAAATAGTGATAACGTTGATTGCCGACGTTAATGTTGGTTATCGGCATTTCGAAAATCACTTAGCTGGAATGAAATAAAAGACACAACACAGTTCTCGCAATCGACAGAAACCCTGACATCCGCAAAACAAGAGCTTTCATTACTATGGACCTTCCGCTGCAAAATAAATAAGCAGCATGAGTACACCCCTTCAAAAGGAAGTCATCAACCAGCTAACCAATTCCTTTTAATGATTCTATGATTTTGCGCGCCGGTAACATCTGCGGCGAACTCCCATCACGCTCCGTAGAATCTTCGCTCACCGTATAATTCTCTGCAGCTGCTCTGATCGAGTACGAGAAATGCACTCCCTCGAAAATGTCGCAGGAAGAACGCCCTATAACAAACGGCAGCCTACGAAACATGTACCAATAACAAAGTTCCGTACGGTAAAAGCGGAACAGTAACCCCAAGGCTCCGATCGAAAATGCTACGCATGTGTCTATCATCAGCGCCAATCAACCGAACTTGGACCAAAAACTAAAACAATGAAGCTGAGGTACACTGCAACGAGTAGTGAAAAATATATCCTAAGGACATACGACCAGAACCTCATCGATAACCTTAAAAAAACGCGTGCACAGAAAACGCGGATCTGAGCAAGACACGCTTACGCCCGCGACCGAACGGCAAAGCTAGGTGAACATGGGAAAATAAGCGACGTTCTTGCAAGCAAACGCTACAAGGGGAACGGAGAAGCCATAGCGAGGAGAACCGTAGAGGGGCAGAAAAGGTGGAAACAAACGGCAAACAGTCGCGAGAGACGGAAACTAGAGGAGGGAGGAGGAAGGGGAAGACTGCAAACCTGGAATAGAGACGGGTCGGAGACGAGGGAGGAAGAGAGGGAGGGGAGGAGCAGGAGGAAGAGGCAGGGGTGGGGATGGGGGTGCGAGGAGGGGAGGTGCGCACGGCAGCACAGATCGAGAGGAGCTGCGGCAAATGACGGAAGGCTCCCTGGCACGCTTGCGTAGGCTCCCTTGGCTTAGCTTTGCCTCGCCCTCGCCTCGCCTTTGCCTTTGCCTCTGCCTTGCGTTGGCTTGGCTTGGCTTGGCTTGGCTTGGTCGGTCTGTGCAGGAGAAGAGGCAGACGCGAGATTGACCACACTCTTGACCGCTTCTCTCGCTCCTCTCCCTCCTCTCCCCTTCCCTTCCTCCCCTCTCCTCCTCCTCCTCTCTCCCTCTTGGTCCTCCTCCGTGTCTGCCCGCTGCTGCGACCGAGAAAGAAAGTTTCCATCCGTCCGTTCGCTCTTTCCGGCCGCCGCCAGACTGTCCCCCCACCCCCCCACCTGCAGCACTTGCCTGCCTGCCTGCCTGCCCCAGCCAACCCAACCCCCCACCCTCTCTCTCTCGCTATCTCCGCTGTATCTTCCGGTGATTCCCGGGCTGCTCGCCTGGCTCCCGCTGCCGCTCCCATCGTCTCTTTCGCGCCCCACGCCCCTGCCACGTCCTCATTCTCATTCCCGGGTCTACGTGGTCCTGCCCGTTGTGTGTTTGCTTGGCTTCACTAATCCCGGCGGTCTCCCTTTCACATCTGCCTTGCTAATCGCACTTCTAGGCTTTGGAGCTGTCGATGCATGTTCGAATAGTCGGGATTTACAGGGGGTGTTTTCTCAAGATAAGAATAAAAATAAAACATCAAATGTAGAAACCTTGGATGAATTTCGTTCTGCCTTATACAAATGTGTTGTTTCACTTCCACCTATGTCAAATGTTGTCAACAATTAAGTGCACTCATCATTGGATTTTACGCTTATAAACATATACATGATTTTATATTATGGCTTCAATCTTCATCTAGGGTTTTGCAAATGAAACTTGAAGTAACTAAAAAAAATTGGAAAATATGTGGTTTAGTATGTTTTTGGATTATAAGAACTACACCTAAATTTTATGGTTAGCTTTATTTCAATACTGTAGTTCAGATGCAAAAACATATCCGAAATTTTAATAAAATATCAAATATACTACATACGAAGCTAATACTAGTGTAATTGAGTACAGATTTAGTGACTGCAATAAATTTTATCTGCAACTTAAAACAGGATTATAGTATCAAAAACATATTTTTATAAAAAAGTAATGTATATAAGTAAGGTACTAGTAAATTCTCTAATCTTGATTTAATTAATTATAATAACACCACATATAGAAGCCTCTTCTTTAGAATGTCTAACAATTAATAGATGGTGTTATATAAAAATAAGATTATTATATTTACATATTTTGATTGAAATTATTTATACTTAAAAAATAAAGAATTGATTTATTTTCATATTTTTTTCATTAATAATACAAATGGATTTATAACTAGTTTGTTTTAAAATAGAGTAGATTGATTAAAGCAAGTGAATTGATGTTTTTTTTGTATTACATGATAAAAAAACTCATATATATATATATATATATATATATATTCATTCATATACATACATGTGTATATATTTTAGGTAGATTTTTTATTGAGATTATTTTATTCAATTATATTTTAAAAATATTTTATTGTAAACTTTAATTTTTTTGTAACAATTATAAAATAAATAAATAAATAAATAAAATCCAAATTGAGAAATTTCAAGCTATGAAAAGATTTTATTTTTAATTTTTTTGGTTTTTTACTATTATAAGTGGTTTTTATGGACTTTGCTATATATATTTTAATCTTCTAAAAATTCTATTTTAGACAAGTTTTTAGATTTGGCACTACCAAAGTATCTAAAGATATTGATTTTTTGCCAACGCATGTTAAATTTTATTTAATGTAGTTTTTATTTTATTTTATTTTGTTTTTTGCATTAGGTATCTTATAAAAAATAAAACTTGGTGGGATTTCCTTTAAAATACTATTTTGGCATCAATTTGAAAATTTTATAATTAATTTTAGTATATTTTATAGAAAAGAGAGATAAAAGTCTCCATAGATTGATAGAGAAAATTACAATAAATATAAGAACTATGATTGTTGGTGTTTTAGGCTTTGCTTCCAAATTTATATACAAAAAATTATGTACATCTTTTCTTGTGGCTATTTTATAATGATTTATACTATTGCTATTGATAACTAAAATTTTATTTATTTTAAGTTTTTATTACTTACAATAGATTTGTAACAAGTATTAGGTCTTAATACAAAAAAATAATATCAAGTAATAAAATAACTACTAGTGATATAATAAAAGTTTAAAAAATTATTATATTAAACATTTATATTTTGCATTATAATAATTAATTTGACACTATAGATGCAAAAATAGGTAAGAAATTTGGTTGTAATATCTTTTTCAATGGCTCAACTAATATTTTGACTACTCCACTTTCTTATGCTTCTTGATGTAGAATCCACTTTAGCTACAAAATAAGTCACTAACTTAACAAATTAGTAAGATTACAATGAACTACCACACATCAATCTCAAAAAAATTGATTTGAGAATATGGATTCATTGTTAAAGGCCTAAGGTAATAAATAATTATTATGTAATTTAGATATTTTATAACTAATTCTAAAACAATAATTTCTTCTAAGGTTAATACAACAATTATGTCAAAGAATATAAGACTACTTAAGAACAATGCTACCATTAAAAAAAAATTATGTTTTTTTTCTTATTTTGATATGTATTAATTAAAAATTAAGATAATTAGCTAGTTTTAATAGATAAGTAATATCAATATATAAGAATAGAGATTTATTTTATTTTATTTTATTTTATAATATTATATTTATAAGTTATAAATACTAAATTATAACATATTTTACTAATTGTTAGCATGTTAATCTTTACTAATATTTCTATTTATTTTGATGTAAGATAATATTTATTATTGGTATTTTATCTATCATTTACTACAAGAATTGCTTACTTCTATGCATCTTTGAGATAATAGATTCATTCTTAAAAAAACACTAAAAAATCTATTGATAGGTATTTGGTAGACTTTTTACTATTTGTTATTGTTAAGACTATGCTAAAGTGACTTAATCCATTATTTAAGAGATACGTGAACTTTGACTTATAGAAAATGTACACATATTTACAAATAACAACATGAAGTACATCACACAATAAAATAAATAAATGTACATTTCTTTTTTTTAAAAATTAAATGATTGAGAAGCTTATCAAGAACACACATGTTTGCAACACACAAACATGGACCATGTGCTGCAAACAGCAGCTTGGGGGAAGGGAAGGGAAGGCCAGGGAAGGCCACCCAACTGTGGGCTGGATCGCATATCCCTCAACGAACCTCAGAAAACAAGCAACAGTTGCTTCAACTGTTGTTGTTGTTGTTCCTGGCACAGTACAGACAGGCAGCAAGTGGAGCGGAGTCCATGTAACCTGCAACAACAATCCTGGATTTGAAGTCCAGCCTTCATGAACCCCCACTCCAACTGAGGATTCAGCACCTGCACTGCCGCTCTGCTTGTGCTGCTGCTCTGAGATCGAGGAGCCAGACAGAATCTTTGAGCTCGTCGTCGATGAATGCCGCACTTCCTGCTCTACCCAGTCAAAGATAAACTAGAAAACAGGCACGTGTACATGCAGTCGCTGCCCTTCCGCAATTCATGTCGTGTTGCAGAAAAACAAGAAGCAGAGAGAGAGTGAGCTCTCTCCGCTGCTCCTCCGCATTCTACAGTGCGCATCACACTTCTTGCACCTAGACTTTTCATCCATTAGGCTGTTCGGATTTTGTTTATGAGAGGGTTTCACTTCTTGGTTTTTGGGGTCTCTATCAGCCATTACAGCGTTCGGTTCAGATGCATCCGCCCCACTCTTGCTGCTCAAGCTCGTTCTGACGACCTCAGCTTGGCATGTCGCGCATTCTAGACACCACACCGCTTTCCAAGGTAAGGTCCATTCCATCTCCATTTGTTGTCATCAAAAGTAGCAACAAACTCACGAAGAAGCTGCCCTTTTCATCATTCCCCTTCCTTTTTACATGTTCTTTGCTCGTCAATTTTGTTCATGACCTCAATCGGCTTCGGGGTGTCAGTAGTGACACCGGATTGAGATGATGAATTCGACGACAGCAACAGTCGGCGAGTCTGTGACGTTCTCACTTCTATCACAAAGAAATCGTCCCATTCCGTCTTCGAACTGATCGAAACGATTATCCACCTTCAAAATTTGGAAACTGTCCCAGTAATCTCTCAAACCTAAGCACCGACACAATCGTTTCCCTCAAACTCAACTGTAAAGACTCAGCCTTCTCCATGTCCATGTAGGCACCTCCATAAAGTCGGGCTCGTGGACATCTTGCAGGTTCATTTGGATGTCGAAGGCTGCTAGACCTTCACAATGGATTACACTATAGTCAATGGAGTAGTCCTTACAAGCCGTAGTTGAGTTCAACTGTGAAGTCGCGTGCTGCGTGCCGAATCTTCGTAAGCGACTTTTGCAGTGCTCTCAACCTTCTTCTCTGCATGAAGTTTGGTTTTCTCTTCATCTTCTACAACCAGAGACTACTGAAGCGATCATCCACCGCATGTCCAACTCCGTGACAATGCCCCACAGTTTCAGAATGGTCGTATGCATCCTGAATCTCCATTATTATCCTGCTTGCAACAACACAACAGTCATGCAACTCTTCTTGATGAACAACCAGTTCTGGACCGTGAAGCAACTGCTTAATTGTTAGACTTCTGATTTTGACGACATGTACTCCTTCGTCACTGGCAGTGCTGCCTGTATAATCTTGATGCTGCTGGATCATTGTAGACCTTGCACGCGCTGGTGATTGCCTTCACATCTCTAGGAGCAGAGGAAGCATTCGCACTACATTCGATGTAAAAAGTTGAAATAAAAAGACACCACCTGCAGCCCAGCGCATGATAAAGAGCTCATGGCCATCAGTTTCCCAACCCAAAATTGGAGAGGTTAGCTTCAGAATCAACTTCAAAGAGCTCGAATCACATGTAGTACGACACCTCTTTCTAACAGCACCTCGACAATACTTTCACTAATTACCTCGAATTCCTCAGATGGAAACTACCACCACCATACGCTTCTATTATTTTCTTCCTAATTATAATCCTTCAAAGAATGCATAGAGATTCCGTGTGTCCTCCACCACACTAGCATGAGGAAGTTCTTCATAGCCACTTCGGTTTTTATTATCAAATGCCATCAGACTTCAGCATCTTTTGTTCCAACATGCTTGGAGTGCTGAGTCACTGTATGCTTCCA
Source organism: Physcomitrellopsis africana (assembly GCA_036785485.1). Taxonomy (NCBI): domain Eukaryota; kingdom Viridiplantae; phylum Streptophyta; class Bryopsida; order Funariales; family Funariaceae; genus Physcomitrellopsis; species Physcomitrellopsis africana. The sequence continues at coordinate 256,321 of JAWRVF010000153.1, forward strand.
AGTTTTTGAGGCTTTATGAACTAATGTACTATTTTCCGACCCTTCACTTAACCCCTCTATCTGTTGTCATGCTTTATAACCCCTGCAATATTTGTCAATTGGGTATTTCTTTAAAATTTAAATTTAAATATCAATGTTGTATCAATTTTAAAATTTTTTGGCACCTTCTAAAATTTATCACATTATTTTTTCATTTATATGTGTTAACTGATGCAATAAAAAAAAAAAAAAAAAAATCCTATTGAATAATTAAATTCTATATTGTGTTTTTTATCTACTAATTAACCATTTTTATTTTTAGATCACCTAAAAACTATTTGAATATTATCAAAACAAAAAAATTTTATTTATTGGATTAATTGTGATGCTTATTCTTTTTATAAATACAGAAAGAAAAAAAATATATGTTAAAATTAATTTTATCATAGTTTTTAAAATTATAGCATTGCAATCAACAAAAAATAAATTTAGTTTTATGAATTTTAAAAATTGTTTAAAAATAAAAAATAAAAAATATTCACTTTTTTTAAAATAAAAAATAAAAAATAAAAAATTGTATTAAATCATGTTTTACATTTGTACCGAACAAGATTTATTTTTTTATTTTTATTTTTTATATAGTGCATGTTGCAGTTCTTATCATTTTAAAAAAATGCATCTAATACCAAAGGTTTAGGTATAGATTGATCTAAAGATTGAGGCAATTATTATATTTAGCAATTATAATATCAAATATTACTCCTTGTAAATCTCATTGTATAGAGTTATTTGAAAACTCTTTACTTAGTGTATTATCCCTTCAATTATAATATTTTATTTATTTTTCCATAAAAATATTATTCTTTTAAATTCCACTATTTTTCAAAGAAGTTCAAAGCTCCTTTGCAGTTTCTTCCCCACTCTCTTTCTTCTCCTTCTTCCATAGCAAATAGTCATATATATATATATATATATATATATATATAATTTATTGTTTGCAAAAGCTCATAGTCAAGTTGAGAGTTGTAATAAATTTAATCAGAATTATTTAAACATGATCTTAGTCAAGAAAGTCAAGTGTCTCCTATATGTCAAAAATAGTACCTTATGTATATATTAAGAGGTTTTTTTGGTTCTGAAATATAACTACATGGTTGTCAATTAGCCTTTAGATAAAAACATATTCTACCTGTATTTTACTAAAATAATGTAGTATGATCCTTTGGATCAAATTGTTCTTCTTTCAACATTTCTTAGTATCTTAATGTGCTTACATATGAAAAAAATTTACAAGTTTTACAAGTTTTACAAGTTTAATTCAACTTGAAATTTTAAAGTTAAGGTTTAGCATTCATTACAACTACAAACAATAATATTTTTTTAACCTAAAAAGGTGGTTATCTTTTATATTATTTTTCTTTAATATAATCTTAAAAAAGGATTAATTTCTTGCAATTCATAAGCATTAAATAATGCTAAAATCTGAAAATCCTAGGGACAAGTTACATCTATTCCCATAAAATGGCTAAAACTCAAATTACATCATATTTCCATTTTATAAGAATCTATTATATAATATTAATTAAATAAATCTAAAAAATATATATTTTTCTAATATTAATTTTTTTTATAAAAAATAAAAAATAATAATATATTCTAAATTATATGCTTAAGAAAATTCATATTTTTATTTTAAAATTTTAAATATATCTTTTTGTACTCTAAATAGTATTTTATAGCTAAATTTATTTTTAATATTGATTTTGAAGTCTGAATTGCAATCAAACATTGCTATCTTAAAATTCACAATTTTTTTTATTAAACTGCCAAATATTTTACCTATCCAAATACAATATCAATTTAAGACCACCTCATGTTCTATTCAATAGCTAATTTTGTTATTATTAAAATCTTCTAAATTAAAGTATAAATAATCCTAAATTTGTTTATTCTTCTGACAACAAATCTTTTATTTATTATATAACCAATTTTATGTAAATTTTATATAAATTTTAACCTTTAACTAAAAATAATAATGTGAGAGACTACAACTTTTAAATCATTTGATTGATTAAAATCAAGAAGCCTTATTTTATTAGTTTTATACTTGGACAAAGCAATCCAAAGTCTTTAGAAGAAAAGATTAGAAAGAATTGTTTATTCTACATGGCATGCATAGTGTTGTCCCTTGGAATTTTTGTTGGTCCCATCTTAAGAAGTGCTTTTAAAATAAAATGAGAACCATGTGATAAATTGTAAAAGAAAACTATTAAAAATAAAAAGAAGTTTACTTTTTTATACTTCTAATAATTGTTAGAACTAAAATATGAGTTAACATATTTATTCTTGAAAGAAAAGAATGATTTGGTCTATTTCATGGCCTTTGCTCACTTTATACTAAATCATTCTTTTATGCCAAAACTTCCAAAAAACAACTTTTGAATTATGACCTTTCAAAATGGGCTTTTAGATACAAAATCCCACTTAGAGTCACTTACCATAACCAAAACATCATTAATACCTATAGTTCTCTTTATCTTTAGATTTCATTACACATCTTTTAAATTCTAATTTAAACAATCTCTTTGAAAAGGTGGACATATCAGCCTAGGTAGCACATCTTAAATTAAAAATATACAAATCAGTAGGGTTTTACATAAAAATAATAAATTTATTTACTTTCAAAGAATAACATATATCTAATTGAAGAATTGAATTTATTTTCAACTTTAAGAGGAAATTATTTGAAATTACAGGCAGCAGAAAAACATTTCTACAATATACCATAACAACTATCGAACAAATTAAATCTTGAAGCGATATCTTTGTTCCAATTTTTTTTTTTAAAAATGGTGGAAAAAACAATGAAGTGGGCACTAATCTTACTATCATGTACAACAAGCTCACAACAAACTAGAATTGCAAAAGTTCAAAACAAATATCGGGACTGTCAAAATGATATGACCTCTCCAACCAAGCATTTAAACAAGAACAGCTATAATATAAATTAAATTGCTACACTTTCAGGTCTTCTGAGATCTCACAAACTAGTCCGATCAATTACCATCTAACGCATACACTATACAAACTTATGTAATTTTCTTTACTTCTTTGTTGGAGCCCGGTATTGATTCTTCCGTCCCAAGAACTCTTCCACTATGCACTAACTCCGAAAAAGCATTTTCTGAGCCAAACAATTTTCTCTGTGAAACCTACATCAAAATCACTTAAAAATTTAAGACACTAGAAGGTACATCTCCGGCTTCTTGCACCGACTGTAGAAGCATAGCTTGCTACAGTAAGTTTGTTATTAGCTGACAATAAATAGAATCTGAAAGCAACTTAACAACAGACAATCTAAAGGTGCCATGTGAGGAGTGAAGCCTTCACTCATTCACACAGAAATATTTCAAGCTGGGTACGTGATTAAGGTCCATACCGCTCATCCTCCTTCTCGGGGAGCAGGTCATGCTGTCAACAATGGTTGCAGTGCTCTCACAACAATGGTTGCAGTGCTCTCACAACAATGGTCATATTGGGGCGAAAATCTGGCTCGAATTGCACACACAATTCTGCGATTGCTGCCACCTGCGATTCAAGTATAAAGACAAACCATTACCACCAATTTCAAAAAGAAAATATGCACATCTTGAGAACATGGTATCGAATTCAACACTAGGATAACCGACAGTATAAAAAGTGCCCCAGTTCTTATTTATCGAACCATGCATCTTTTTTCTGGAACTAATACAATCCACAAAAAAATAAAAATTTATAAACATCCTCAAACGCCATCCTCAAAGATCATCTTGCTCATATTTACAGCTCTGTCAAGTATATGATGTGAAACTGACCTTGGCAACAGCCTTTGGAGGATACTCCGACCTCAATTTTGGATCCACGCACTCCTTCACCCTATCTGCACTCAACCTTGGTGCGGCCTGCACGTGAAAACACAGCAAGTTACAGTCCTCTGAATACACTGTTGCGACGGTAAGAACTGAATTCAGTCATCTCCACCACGAACTATACGAATACAAGCACAACATGCACGCAGCTTTCTACAAAATATCGGATCTGCAAAGGACAACTAACCATCACAATTGGTCAGGAAATGCGGATAAACCCCGTACCCAGGTCGCCAGGCTCTGCTCCCCGCGAGGCATCGTAGGATCCACTGGTTTCCTTCCAGTCAAAAGCTCCAAAAGTACCACTCCAAAGCCGTACACATCGCTCTTCTGAGTCAACTGGCCCGTCATTGCGTACCTGAGTACAAACCAGTGCGTCAGTGCTTCAAATCAAACACATCACGTCAACTCTTCCAAAACCTGTCCACTCGTTCCCAACTGCGAGAAAACGTGAAATCCATTCCCACTGAGAGACTCCACTATCATTTTCCCTTCTTGCCTGCCATCCCAACTACCAAGCACCCAGCGATACTACATACTCCGAACACCGACTAGAAACTCACTCCGGTGCGTGGTAGCCGAAGGTTCCAAGAACACGAGTGGAGTGTAAACGCGCAGCCATGTCGGGCGCCTGGTTCGACAAGTTGAAGTCGGCTATCTTTGCCACATAAGAATCAAACAGCAAAACATTGCTGGACTTGATGTCCCGATGAATAATAGGTGGCTGTGCCTTCTCGTGCAGATATTCCAAACCCCTGGCAGCTCCCACTGCTATTTTCACACGCTGCATCCAATCCAACACTGGCCCAGGCTGAGCACCCTTCACACCTTTCCGTCCTGCAAGTCATGAATCTCAAGTTCCCATCCCTGTCAGCTATCAATTCTCACTTGATTGCGTTCGAGGTACAAGCACACAAAGTACTCAGGACTCCACAGCAGTGTTGCACACTCTTGGAAGAACACTCTTGGATGATCACTTCCACGATGTTCAGAAAGTGAACACGCCCAGAGGCTCTTCTCTGTACCTCCTCCAAAAGAGGGGAATGAAGAAAAAGGATAAGATTATGCTGCGCAAACAACAGCATTTACTACATGCGCTTGCTCATTCACGAAATCAGATACGACACTTGACAGGTGCCTACTGCAAGGAGTCCCTCAGTCACTATCTGCTATTCATCGGAGTACGCACCGTGGAGAATATCGTGCAGAGATCCCATGGTAGCATATTCGTAGGCGAGCACCCGCAGCTGCCCATCCAGACAGTATCCAATCAGCTCAACCACGTTCTCGTGCTTGAGTCTCGAAACAAGAGACACCTGCACGTTCAAGAAGGTATGTTCAGCCTCGAACTTGGAACACGCACTTACACAAAACAGTGAAAGTGACGACAAAGAACTGACACATCCTAGTCCATTCCGGCGTTAGCACAACATAACCTGGCGGGTGACGCACGGGGTCTAGGTCCTGAGTGAATGATATCACAGATGCTCCAATATCGGACTCGAAACCCACGTGATTATACTCTCATGACTACATCCAAATTTCCCAATGCAAACATGCAGAACAACCTTGACGGAGTAAGAGTTTGAGGGGAGAAACAGTTACCTGTGAAAGAAACTCCGAATCCGGCTGAGAACTTACGTCCAATTTTTTGATGGCAGCAACGCGGTCTGGAAGGGATGCATAGTATACCCTAGCGTATGATCCTTCCCCGATCAAAGACTTTGGACCAAAATTATCTGTGCACTCTCTGATTTCATCCAGGGACAACTGTGGAGCAGAAATGGGTTGAACCCATGTAGGCTCTTCAGGGGCGCTCAGCGGTGGATCGTCGGCAGTTTGTGTCGACATAACTTGGTAACCTAACAGACATCATGGATGTTGCGTGAATAGGACTGTGACGAACGCAGGGACTGTGATGAAATGATAATCTGAATCTCAGTTTTTACAATGGACACTGCATTGAAAGGAGAAAACAACGCAAAAACCGCATTGAGAGAAGAAATCGTGTTCAACCTCTTACCTAATGACACAAGCCTAACTCATAAAACAGAAAATAAGATGGAGGACGATCACGTGAGCACGAACTCACCCATGTGTCGATCGTCACCAGGAATTAGGCTGAGCGTATCTGGATGATCCAAATTTGGATAGGTATTGCCCCAGGGCCAGCACCAACAACCCATTTCTATCCCCCAAACAAAAACTGCGCACAATACTCCACCACACCAGATTCCTCACAATCCCTGCAAGCACAGCAGATTCGAAAACCTGCGAGCAAGGGACCGTCAGTGCCAACAGATTCCAGCTCGCAGAATCACACAACTCACACCTCCGACACCCTCCAACACCCTCACACTGAAACATCGGCTACATTGAAGTCCATTTCACCTCTAGATCAGTACAATTGAGAGCGACAAGTAGCCTGATCGAACACCTTGAAGTAGCTCATGAATCCGATCCTAATCGACACAGTTATTAGACATGGTGGTGTCACAACGCCTCAAAGCAACTCCACAGTAATCAACAGGCACGAGATTCCCATGCTGGGGAATTCCTACAGCAAGACGAGGAACATTCCTGTTGCCCACAACGTCAATTTGATCGTCGGATTCATGAGCTGTACAGGGTACGGGAAGAATGCAACCAGGATTACCGAAAGACGAGCAGTTGTCAGCACCGCAACAACAAGACGACACACCCCACTTGGCACGGTAATGGGCCCTTTATGACACGGTCTCAGTTTCCACCGCGGACACGGGGGCACGCGCTGTGCCCGTGCGTGGCTTTGACTTGGAGTTTGTCTGTATCAACCAAGGTCGGGCCCGTCCGGGTCTCACCCAGGCGGGCTACATTATTGACACGTTCCCCACTTGCACCCGCTTTTCAATGTCGGAGGCTGTCAGAATGTGACCTGCTGCAGGGTCTCTCTTGGTGGGTCTCTTCTTCATTCCCAGTGTTTAATTATTTTTTATGACAGTGTCGTTATTTATGCGAAGCACGTGCACTGGTGTATTTTGTTTATATATATATATATATATATATATTTGTAATGTGAAGCATAAATTTGAAGCTTGTGTTTTTTGTTTTGAAAAAAATCATAATAATGAAGTTGTTTTCTTGTGTTTGTTTGGTACATGTCTAGAATTACCTCTTACAAGCCCTGGGCATGCAAAATACAAATATATATATATATATATATATATATATTATTTACTTGTGCTGGAACCAAGAATACTAATTAATATGTCTTTTATGTGAAGTAAGTTAGACATGATATATAAAATATGATAATCATAAAAATAATATTATTAATGAAGAAACCAAAATGGATGTAAGAATAAATATTGATATATACTATCCACCTTAATATAGTAATATTTGGAGTAAATCAACTTATAAATATATCCAATAAAGGTAGATAATTAGTTTTTATAACTACAGATGTACCAATCAAGTATTCTTTTTCATTCTTCATAGCAATTACTACACCCCATAATTCTCTTTTGATTTGTGCATATGCCCTTTGTCTAGCATTCAAAACATTTGCTTCAAATTTTATTGTATATTTGTTTTGATATTCATCATCTTGTCTAACTGTCCAACCTATTCCAATTGGACTAGCATCAACCATGCCTTTCACATTCATAATTCACTTTCTTCAAAGTTGGAGGTGAGGAAAGAAGCTTTTAAAATTTTTTCATAGCTTTACTTTGTTTTTCTTTCTATTGAAATTTTTGGTTTTTTTCAACAACTCATATAATAGATCTGCTACATATGCAAAATGTGGTATCCATATATAATAGAAAATACAAGTTCCTAAAAATCTTCTAACTTCTGTTGTGTTTGCATATTTTTTCATTGTTTTAATAATATCAATCTTTTCAAAACTTGACTTATGTCTATGTGATCTACACATATGTCCAACAATAAAAACCTCATTTATTTTAAACATAGACTTTATATTTGACAAAGTCAAATATATTTCTTCTAACCTTAATAAAATTCTCTCACAATTCTTAATATATTTTGCAACAAATCTATAACACCCTCTTGGATCTAATGTCTTATCTTTTTCTTCTTTTGCATATCCTTTAATTAGAACATCATCTAAGAATGGTATTTTTTTTAATATAAAATCTTTCAATACTATATTATGTCATTTATCATATGAGCTATAAAATTAGTAGTCTCTTGAGGCAATATACACATTCTTATTAAATCCAATAGAATCTTCATAGTAATTAAATATCTACTTTGTAATGCCAATTGAAATTGATTGTATTTTAAGTAAAGATTATCTATTGAATAGATTGTTCTTTTAGCATATATTTTTATAAATTTATCTATAATTGGATTTGAATCCATATTTTTGATAGTTATCTTATTCACAAGTTGTATGTTTCAAATAAATCTAGATTATTCTATTCTTCTTTAGCATTGTGAATTATTGATTAGAATAAGGTGCCATGGATGGTTTAAAAATCTCTATTCTAATTATTTTATTGAATAAGTCTACTAACTTAGATAATTGTACTATAGGTACTAGAATTGGTAGCAAATTCCATGGCTTATAATGAATAGTAAAAATAATCATATGTGCCACAATACTTAGATCAACACATTTAATCTCATGTGGCTCAAATGCAAATGTCTTTCTATGTTGTAAAAGCATGTCTCTAAAATATTTTTCTTCATACTTTATTAAAAATCCTTTGCATCCAACTTTTAATCTATCTAACATAGCATTTATAAATTTATATCCTATATTCTTAGAATCTTTTAAATTTGATTGCATAGATGTTCCACTCACTTTTTCTTCACAATTGGATGGTAGAAATAAAGCCATTGGTTTAATCTTCTTTGCCACTCATTTATATATAGTTTCAACTTATATCTCTTGGCTATTTAAATTTTTTATAATTTTTAATAATTTCATTATAATGATCTATAGAATATACATTAATAATTCTATTTCCTCCTTTTAATCTACATTTCAATAGATAATCTAATTTTTTTTATAGTATCTACAAAACCTACTTCTTTAAACACTCTTGAAATAAATTTATTATCATTCAATTTTCCATTGTCTTTCAAGTTTTGCTCAATATTATTAATATAATGTTTGTCCATCTTTTTCATCTTATAATAGTCTTAAATAATAATAAAAAATCATGTGTCAATTCAATAAATCTAATAGATAATATATATTTTTTAAAATTAAGCAAAAATCTTATTTTACTTAAATCATTGCAATCTTGCTTCACAATAGTATATGGTAAAAATCCTCAAGGTCTTCAAAATCTCTAAATTTTTTATTTACTTTTGATAATGGCATTTCTTTCAAATTATCCTAATTTCTTTCATGATTTGTACAAACAATTAAAAATTACACCACCTTCTTTCTATCTTAGCTTCTTATCCTTGCATAGGCCAAACCATCATTTATAATCTTTGTCTTTATTTGTGTAGAAATAATATATGATTATTCTAATATAATAGGATATATAAATACATCTTGCACAAATTTTTTTTGTTCATAAATAACATCTCTTATTATCACTTTAATATTTGGAGAAGCTCTATACAAATCTCCCTTTGAATTTTCCAAATTTTATCAAAGTTTCCATAGTAGTCCTTGTCTAATGATTTAAAAATAATGACTAGAGGCTTAAATCACATCTTTTTTTTCTATAAATTTGACATGCAAAACATCTCTAAAAAATTACATTTCAACTTCTTCATCTTCATTGCTTCCTATTATCTTTGTTCATTGTGCATTTGATGTTATAGTATCTCTTATAGATTGTTGTTTCCTCTTCATTGTATTAATAATAACTTCATAAAATTCACGCTTTGTAATCCTTAAAATTTCACCAATTATAAATTCAACCTTTCCACTTAAAATTTGTTCTTCTAACACTTTCTTCAAATCTATAGTAAGCTCAATAATTGATTGTAATTTATAAGTAGGAATTTGTTGTCGTTCTTTTTCTCTTCTTATAGTCATTTTTAATGGTCTTTCATTATTTTTATTTCTTCTTTATTTTTCTTCTATTAATATTTCAAAATGACTCCTTATAATATATACATGAATAAAAAAATCCATCTATTAGATCATCCTACTCAATAATCTGTCAAATATTATTGCTAACATATTTCAAATCATTTTTAGTAAATTTTTCCTTTTGAACATAACTTATTGCATTTGACCACAAAGAATTAGATTCTCTTAGAAATTCAAAATTTATGCTTAGATATTTACTTGGATTTGCTTCCACCTAATATATTGATGCTTTATTACTTGAGACTATATATATTTTAAAAGCATCTCCTATTAATACTTCCATCTTTCATTTATCAAAGTTTTATAAATTTTATTTGAAGATCTCTCATCTCTCATATGATGTCATCAATATACATTTTTTCTTTCTTTAATATAACTATTGGAGATTATATAATAGGTGTGGGTTATGTAGTAGATATTTTTACCTTAGATGCTTGTATTGATCTTTAAATATCAATCATATCATTTCTCTTTTCTCTTTTTATAAGCAATCATACTATCTCTTCTACTTCTTTCCAATTTGTTGTTAATCCTTCATCTTCTTTTCTATCTTTAAGCAAAGTTTTTATCTTTTCTTATAATTCTCTATCACCCACTTAAAGAAAAAATTCTACTTTATTTTATTCCAATATTTATTTATTTTTCTTTGATAAACAAGAATATTGCCTTTTAAACTCTTTTAATAATTTTTTAGCTTAAAGAACCTTTTTAGCCAATTCAATCTATTCAAAAAATAACTTCTTTGTAATCTAATCATTATCTTTTAAAAAATATTTATCCTTTAATGCTTGAAAAATCTTTTTCTATGAACTTCTAGAATCTCTTATAATGGACTTGACATGTTTTCTTATCTCTAAAATAGTAGCATGCTCAAATAATTGAACCATCTCTTTTTTAAAAACATGCTTCAATTCTATTTCCTTTATATAACACCTTAAATATATTGTGATATCTTTATCTTTAAATTAATCAATCTTGTCAACCATCACTTATAAAGCCTTATTTGCCAAATCCTCTTTGTGATATTTATTCTATTGCTATTATATAGATAAAGATAATTCTTTAAACATGCTTGCAAAGTTAGAATCAAAATACAAATGGAGGTACTTATGAATGTATTGGATATTTAGCTATGGAAAGGTTTGATCTTACCTTGAAGTTGAATTTATAATCCAAAATAATGCATAAGGTATTTTAAAATACTTTTTTGGCAGTCTTGAATAACTTTAGTAAGCTTTCAATTATCTTAAGTATATCCAATCAACCTTTAAAAAATCCTAAATATATCTTATTCTAAATAAATTTTAAATAATCATTAATAATCTTAATTTAATTCTAAAGAACTTTTAACTAGCTCAAAAAAATCCTTAATAATCTTAATTTAATTCTAAAGAACTTTTAATTAGTTCAAAAAAATCCTAAAAAAATCCTAACCAATCTTAAAGAAATCTTAAAGAAACTTTAAAGAAATAATAAAGAAATTCTAAAGAAATCATAAATAAATCTTAAAGAAATCCTAATAAAAGCCTAATAGTTCTAAAGAAATCCTAAATAAATCTTAATTAAATTTTAATAAAATCCTAATCAAATCTTAATGAAATCCTAATTAAATCCTAATAAATCCTAACAAACCCTAATAAAATCATAACCAATCTTAAGTGAATCCTAACAAATCCTAATAAAATCTTAATCAAATCCTAATGAAATCATAATAAAATCTTAAGTAAATTTTAATAAATCCTAATGAATTTTTAAATGAATTTTAATCAAATCCTAATAAAATCCTAAAGATATTCTAAGTAAAATCTAATGAAGTCCTAATCAATTTTAATCAAATCTTAATGAAATCTTAACCAATCTTAATCTAATTTTAATAAAATTTTAAAGAAATCCTAAGTATACTATAATCAAATTTCAATCTAATCTTAATCGAATTCTAACCAATTCTAATTAAATCCTATGGCAAATTTAAAATTTTAATAATTATTTAATTAATTATCGATCTTAATTCAAAATTTGTATACTTTTTAGTATATTAGTAGATAATAAGTACATAAAATTTGAAAGAAATTAAACTAAAAAACTAGAGAAAAAAAATCATAATTTGCTTAGGTGTTAGTTGTTCTCTTTTTCCAATCTTGATATCAATCTTCTAACGTTAATAGTTTTTTTTTATATTTTCTACTTGCTTTAGAAATTTTCATAAATATTGGAAACTAAATTAACTATTAGTTTTAAAAAATCCATTTCAATTTAATTAGAATATTCCTCAAAATCATAAAAATCCTTATCAATTTTTAAAATCCAATTTTTGAGACCCTAATCCACTTGAGTTTCAATAACCTTTGATTTAACATTTCAATTAAGCTCAAAATTATAACATATATTTAACATAACTATATTTATAAATCTATAAAATTTTATTTATAGATCTGTTATAATACTCATAAATTCTTTAAAATGCTAATTCACTTTATTTCTAAAAACCTAGAGCCATCCAAATAGAATCCTAACTTTGCATAGCTCTCACAAAGTCATTACAAATTCAAAAACCTCAAAGCTAAACCTCAAAGAAATCTTATCAAGTCTACTCTCTAATCCCATTCTTTGATTAATAAATAAACATTCTTTTTGCTATAGATGCATAGTTTTATACCTTGAAGTTTGATTTTGGCCATGGTTCACAACCAATCCTCTCTAGCTATCAATCCAAGGTTTTTTTAATTAATTTTTATTAGAAACTATCCTTTATTTTTATTTAAATATACTTATAATATTATTTTTACTAATCTACTTTGTTTTGTCTTGTTTATAATTCTACAAAATAAATAGAAGCTTTTTTTATAAAAAAAATAATATTAACACTAAATTATTTTATTATCTCTTTATCTTTTACTCATATTTTTTAAAGTAATTTGCTATTATATTTTTAATTATATTCTTCTATAATATAATATTTCTTTTTCTCTTTCACCCAATAACCATGTTATAATATAATATCATTAAGTTAAGTATAAGATTGACTACTACTAAAGTATTGGTACTATAGAACATGATGGTTCCATCTAAATTTGCAAGACAAATGTACAAATATAACTAAACTTATGTGTTGACTTTAGATATTTTAAAGTCTAAAAATTAACTTACATGATATATAATATTTTTATAAATAAAAATAATAAAATAAGATAAAAAATAAAAATAAAATATTTTAAAAGCAATTAGATTAAAGATTCAATTTTTGATATTAAACTTGAGAATTATTAGCAAATCTTTGGTATTAAAAATAATATGTATTATAAGTCTAAAATCCCAATTTTTCAACTTTAAAAGAATTGTGATGTAATATTTATTGAGATCATATATATATATATATATTTTTTTTTAAAATTTTCAAATTCAAATTTTATATTATGAAAAAAAAAGAGAATAAGTTTTGAATTTATCTTAAAGAAGGAAACCTGTATCATTTATGTACAAAGCACATACTTTTGACACTGGTCACATTCTTGAAATTTCTGCAATTTCTTTTTTAAAGCTATCCGGCAATTATTTTTCCTTAAGAAAATAAGAAAATTTTGTGGATTACTTTTTCCGTTTAATACGAAAAAAAAAAAAAAAAAAAAAAAAAAAAACTCATTGTCCTAAGAACTACATTTTGGGATGCACAATGAGAAAAATCTGTGCCAATGCTAGAAAAACTGAAGCTTCATTTAATGCTCATCAAAATACTCATTGTTGTATACCCTAAAAAATCTTATATTTTTCCACAAACTTATGCATGAGTACTCACAAACATAGATTAGGTTCATATTTATAATAACATGGTTACAAGTCTCCAAATTTGTGTAATATTTGTACAAAATCAAAAGCAATCACGTCTATGATTTGGAAAAAATGACAATTATTGGATGTGATTGTGTGCTCCCAAGAGCAAATGTAATCCAACACACTCCACCTGAGATTGTGAAAACCATGTTTCATGAAGCTGCACAAGGAAAGAATTACATGAATGCTTTGGATTTTGCAACATTTTTGGAAAAGGTTCAGGGACAAAAAGGATTGGATGAACACCAAGTGGCATCGTTGGTTACGCAAACTGTTTTGAGTGCTATTTCTGGGTTCCATTTCTCCATCTCGGTGCAAAGTGTGCAGCTAGATCTATTAGGGTTTTCAAACTACTTGGTGAATGCAGAATTGAACCCTCCCATTTCAGACACAGATGTGGTAAGTTCTTTTGCAAGCTTGCATAATGTTGGATTTGATTGCAAACTTATGGATGAAGCATATTCCAAATTTTCAATTATTGACAAAAAAAAATAGGGTTTTTTTGTTTTTATTATTGTTTTGTTGATTTTGTTTTGTTTTTATTTTAATATATAAAAATTATTTCAATTTTTTGGTGAATTTATGTATCTATGCTTACAAGTGTTTTGGTAAAAGAAAACCCAAAATCTCAAAAAAAAAATTGTATGTTATTGGTATAAAAAATAGATTTAATTGTAAGGTTTTGTGTCACAATTATATATATACATATATCGTGAGTGTGTGTGCATATATATATATATATATATACATTAAAAATAATTGTATTTTCCAGCCCACACATGACATGACAAGGCCATTGTCCCATTATTACATTTACGCAAGTCACAATTCATACCTAACTGGCAACCAATTAACTTCCTCCTCAAGCATTATGCCAATAATAGAGGCTCTTCGGAATGGATGCCGAGTCATTGAGCTTGATTGTTGGGAAAAACAAGGGCAACATTGTTGGAGAGGCACTACCAACAATGACATAGTGGTTCTGCATGGCAAGTATGCTGCCACATCTTCTCCCCTCTTCCAATTCCAGCACTAAAACCCCATTCATTGGTGTGGATTTTTTTTATATATATTTTTTAAAATAATTTTCTAAATAATAATAATAATTATTATTATAATAGAAATGTGATTGTGATTGACATTATAGATCTTTTTCTGAATTTTAAAACAAACCAAACATTAAAAGTGTATTTGTGTGTGTGTATATATAAAGTGTGTCACTGGGTTGTTTTTCCAGTACCTTGACAAGTGCCATCCCCTTCAAAGACTGTGTAATAGCAATAAAAGAGAATGCATTTGTAGCATCCAAGTATCCAGTGATCATCACAATTGAAAACCACATGGGAGCTGAGATGCAGAAGAAAGCAGCTCTTGTGAGTTTTTTTCTTTTTTCTTTTATTTTAATTTTCACTGTTTTAAATCAATGACATGCGTCACTTGTCAAGTTTTGGTTCCTTTTCTTGTGTTTAAGAATGTGATCAACTGTACCAGAAACGATCATGTACATATACACATATTAAAGGATATTGTTGTGATGAACAAAAAGCAATTCTACACATCATTGATGATAATGAGAATATGAACATCAATTGCGTGGTTACAATGTTCAGGTGCTGCGTGAGATTTTGGGTGAGAGTCTGTTCTATCCTTCCAGAGAGCAAAGGCCTCCTCTTCAATTCGAATCTCCTGAAGTCTTAAAGGGTTTCATCATCGTATCAGATCAACCTCCGAGTGATACAGTTGAAGACCAAGTATGCATTCCACTCTTTTGGCATTTTATTTATGAACATGTATATAATTGTGTATGTGGTTGTTTATGGGAGAATGAGAAATCTAAATTCTGCTTGTGTGGAATTTCAATGAAAGCATCAATGCATTGAAACGATGAGTCTATCGTCGCAAAGCAGCTTCCTCCTCCGAAGTATGCATGCATTCCTGGTATTCTTTCCACTATTTGCAACAGCATGCTACTGTGAATTAGATGCTCGCCAAACAGTTGAAGAACGTGATCTCGATGATATGAACCCTGATGGACTACCGTTGCAATCTAGCTATGAAGTTGCTGAGAAGATAAGGGTTTCAAACAAGGCATGCGGGATTAGGTTTGGCATTGTGGTGAGGGAGTTGGAGATCCCTTGAACTGTTCCATTCAACATACGATCGTGGTTTAGTGTTTGACATTCATGGGCAGCTGGCAGTTGATCGTAATGCAGCTCAATTCCTGGCCGCGGACGAACTGGACGACGCGAGAGCATCGACGAGCGACCACACGCCGCACGCGCAACGGCTGAAGAAGCACATCAAGCGGGCGCACAAGAAGGCGATCCTGAGGGTGGCCAACACGGCGGCGAAGGTGCTGCGGAAGTCATTGCTGGTGGAGAAAATCGAGGTGCCGGAGACGGTGGAGTTCCAGGAGCTGATCTACCTGTACTGCGCGAAGCCCTCGGAGATGAAGGCCAAGCACGAGGGGCCTCTGGTGGGCGGGGACCGGGCGATCATGGCCAATCTGAGCGAGCCTCAGCTGCAACACTTCATCGCCCGCCATCCCGGCTCTCTCATTGAGTCCGTCTCCCCCTTCCTCCCCCCTTTTGCAATGCACTCTGTCTGTCTGTCTGTATGTTCTTTTCTGCACCATTACAAAAAACACATACACAGACACACAGTGGGCCTCGATGACGCCGACGACGGCGCCGAATTCACTGCAATTGTTCCACCGCCGCCGAAAGCCGCCGCCACCGCTGCGAGTAGCTGTGAATTACATCAATCGATCAATCCTGTGTGTTTGTGTGTGTGTGTGCTTTGTTTGTTTGTTTGTTAGTTTATGTTTACTATGCTGTTTCTTTGTCTGTTGTGTGTACGTGTGGACGTACGAGATTATGGATTTTTCTAGTAGAAGCGGAGGATTACTTGACTCTTGAGTTCTGGATCTGTATACCAACTGATGTTATGTTTGGTGCTTTCTGTTGAAACTTTACACGTCTATGTGTATATATATGTGAGTGTGTGTATGTGTGTAAATATGATGCTCAAACAAAGCAATCATCTGTTTCTTACGTCATTTTTGTTGATGAGTTTGTCATTTTGTTGTATGAATTCAATTGTTGTGAGTTTCTACATGTTCTTTTCAACAATATGGATATGTATATGTAGTACATCTTCAAAGGTAGTGTGCTTAGTAATGGTTGACATTGTATTCTTGTATTTGTTTTCAAAGAACACAGTATCAAATATGTGTTGAAAAAAAAAGAGTAAATAAACAAAGTAAAAGTGTCATTGGATGCAATGGTAAGAAAGTCGTATAGAGGTGATTTTTTTTCTTTTTGGCTTTTTACTTTTTGAGATTGTTTCTCTCCATTTGTGTGGTTGGATGTGTGTCAAGGGCAGATATTCAAAGATGAATTTGGGAAGAGTGTACCCATTTGGGTTGCGGTTTGACTCATCCAATGCAGATCCCATGTTGGCATGGAGCCATGGCTTCCAAATTGCTGCTCTCAACCTCCAAGGGAGAGACCGCCCAGTTTGGTTGGCCAAAGGCTTCTTCCAAATCAATGGACACACGGGTTATGTGAAAAAGCCCGACATTTTTTTGCCCGGTTTTACACTCTCTCATGAAGATATTCTAAATTTGCCAATAAAGATGATTCTGAGGGTATTATTCAAAATTATAACCTGTAAAATTTTAATTGTTTTGCTTACTTGTTTTGTTTACAAATGGAACTCCATTGTGTATAAAATTTAGGAAGTAGAAGAAATATTTGTATATATATATATATATATATATATAAAGATATCACATGATAGTTTGAAGCTCTATGAACTTCAATAAAACAAATAAATAAAACTTAATCTATCAACAACATAAAATAGTGTCTACATTCATCAACCTTTGTTGGCATTAAATTACTCAACACTGACAATATTATTTTCAAATAGAATTCAAAGCCTGTACAAAACAAAGAAAGCTTTCAATTTCAAATATATTTTAATATCAATGTATTAATATGTTAATATATACCTTTTTTTTGAAGGATTTCTTTTTTTTGGTACATGAAGACAACAAAATAAATAAATTAAGTAAAATGAAGAGTATCAACAAATGAAAATATTCAAACTGAAATTTATTTTATCATTAATTTGTTGGAGTATTGAATATTTTACTTATGATGGATTTAAATACCATAAAATCATAAAAATGATTTCATTTTACATTAATCTATATTTTAAAAAAAACATTGTGAAAAAATAAAATAAAATTTTGAAACCAACAATTGATTTTGAATTTGTGCTTCTATTGTGCTACTGTTTTGGCCAACTGGAAATGATGTATTTAATAGCCATATATCTTTTTTATAGGATTACCAGAAATAATCTTCACTGTGCATTGTTTGCAGGTCACAATATTGTTAGGAACAAATTGGCATAGAAACTTTGACTTCTTCAAAAATCCTGATTTTTATGTAAAGGTTTGATTCACAGAAAACTCTACATCCATGTTACATAACTACTACTTAAAAGCAAAGAAATGAATTATTGCATATGCAGAGACAGAGATTCATTAACTATAGATACATGAAATTACATACTGTGAAATATTTGTATATTGAATAGAATTAAGATATAATCATAATTATTTAAAATAATATTTCTCATTTGCAAATCCATATTATCAAGTTCTTCATTGGTTTCATGGGACTTGTATCATTTAAGAGTATACTCAAAGAGTAAATAATGAATTTTGATCAATTTCTTTAAATTCAAAAACAGTAGCACAATAGAAGCAATTTTTTTATTTAAAAGAAACTATCCATAAAATACCAAATTATAAATTATAAATTATAAACACTCATGAGTATAATTTCTCACTCAATTTAATTTCATTAAAATGTTCTTATTGTTTAATATATCTAGGTATTTTTCTACTTTCATATGTTTCAACGATGCAAATATATATATATATATATATATATATAGAATGTAGTAATAAAAGTAATAAAATGGGGTGCCAGGTTGCTGTGCATGGTGTGAAAAATGATGCAAGCAAGAGGCAAACCCAAGTCATCTACAACTGCAATGAACCCCACTGGGAACACGAGCACTTCGAGTTCCCTCTCCGAGGTTTGTTGTTCCCATAACTCACGTCTCCTAACACAAGAGTGGATGAATGAACATGCATCAAGTGAATTGTGAATGAATGAAATGGACATATGGATGAAAGATGAATGGATAAATTAATGGGTGAGCGGATGGATGGATGGATGGCAGTGCCCGAGATCGCGGTGCTGAGGCTGGAGTGCTGGGAGTGGGACATGGGGAACCATGACTTCGTCGGGCAGGCGTGCCTGCCCGTGAGGGAGCTGCGCTACGGCATTCGCTCCGTGGCGTTGCGCTCCAAGTCCGGCGCCTCCCACTCCTCCAAGCTCCTCTGCCACTTCCAGTCCTTCGCCGTCTCCACCCATGCTCCGCCCCCGGAACTGCCTCACCATCAGCCTTCGCAACAACCTCCTCCTCCTCCTCCCCCTCCTGGCCTTGAAGAACTTCAGCCTCCTCCTCCTCCTGCCCCTGAAGAACCTCAGCCTCCCCCTTCTCCTCTTCCTCCTGCACCTGAAGAATCTCAGCCCCCGCCTCCTCCTCCTCCTCCTCCTCCTGCCCCTGAAGAACCCCAGTCTCCCCCTCCGCCTCGCTCATCACCTCTTGCATAATTCACACTCTCTTGCTTTTCCGTATTTTTCTCATCCATTTTCTCACGTCTTGGTTTCCGTTCTTCGTGGTTTGTTCGACGATTGTCTGGGTTGTACAACTGGGGAACATTCAAACCTGAGTTTCAGGAATAGATCTTTTCTCCATTGTTCATTTATTTATTTTTCCTTCTCTCTTCTCACTTGACTTGGTGATTGTTTGTGCAAGTTATCATCAGCAGATTGTTACTCTCAATGTATCCATTCCGTAGTCATAATGTATTCATTCAGTAGTTGTTGGAGCAATGTATCGAAATCTTCTTGTCATTGATTTGGTTTGAGCATTCATTGTTGGCGGAGTTTGAACTTGTATTATCTTTTAAAGAACAGAAGATAACAGTGTAATCCTCTTTTCAAGAAGTTAGAACAAGCACAGTCGATTCAAAACTTTAAAAATCCATACCTATACAATTGATGTAATGTCCCTATCCACAGACACATATAGTAAAATTAAGTAGTAGAGAAAGAAAGGAAGTAAATCGTCATTGAATATGTGCAACACCTTTTTCACACAGGTACCGCGGGACAAACACAGCCTACAGAGTGAACTGTTTGAGGTGTAAGAAATGTCGATATTCCTCTTGCAACTAGCTTAAATCCGTAACATTGAAATCGGAAAGAGTGTTGTCAATTGGCAATCAACGGTTTGCAAATTTGCATCCTGTTTGGATAACACGCTTCCATTACAGGGCACAAGTTTCGCTCCGTCGCTCTCTCTTTCACTCTCTTGATTAGTGGAGCAAGATGTCTTGAGAAGACCCTCAAAGGAACTGTCAAAGGCACAAAATGACGGTGCAATTTATTTTCACTCAAATATGCTTAGGTCCACGATTGAGAGGAACACAATGGTACTCAGAGCTGTAATGAAAACATCATACGCATACAAAAATAGACAAAAGGCAGCGTGCGTAGATGCTGATGAGATTGGTGTCAGATCAGATTGAAAAGAATACATATGTATTTACTAACGTTTAAAAGTGTGATCAAGAAACAGTATGAGTGATACGCAACGTGGAATATCACTTGGTTAAAATTGGTTCCCGTAATGGGACTATAATGGTAATACCATTGGGCTACGAAAGAAGCCCCGGAATTGTGGATAAAGAGTCCCTAATTATCCATGTCAACCAGAGTGCAATTCAAAAGCTCACGCGTCATGAGATAAAGAATGATGTATATCTGTCCGCGATTGGGATTGCAGACCAGCTCCAGAAGGAAATCTAGAGGAAGCCCAGGGAACAAACTTGCCCACCACTAGTGCCGTAATGCCTAAGCAAATTGCACTACCAGCACAGACAGTGAGCAATTGGTTCCGAGTTCGCCTCATGTGCCTCCGGTTTCTTGCAAGTTCTGCCACAAACGAACATTAATGAGCAAAACTTTCCAACTAGAGACCTGCTGCTCCATGTTACTACAAGACACTAGCCCGAGCCAAGGAATGTGTCTTCAAAGATGTCCACTATCCGCCACAACTTGACACCCTTATCACGACTCACACGGGAATATCACACCAGGCAGTTCTTTAAGCATCTGCTAATACGACGAAGGACGTTGACTTGAAAAAGAGCACGTCGCCCACTCACTGCAACAAAGCTAGTTCGACATAACTCCTCAACATCTGCTCCTAAAAACTACAAGGAAAACCAAACAAAAAGGAATGCAGCATTCAGAGCTAACCCCACTTCAAACATAAACACTGTCGACACCGAGAGGTATCAAGAAACCAATTAATCACAAAATTTAATCACGTACTTCCCCATTGCGAACTAGTACTGTAATTCACATAAACAACCTAACCCTCATAAAGTTTAGTTGGTCATTTTATTCTTTTAGATACTAAGACAATCTAGTCCTAGAATTTACTATTAGAAAATAAATTACTTGTCGTGCAAGCGTTACATAGCATCGACTAGTTACCACAACAGCCCCTCGCTCATTACACAGGTAGGTCGGTCAGTCACTCACTTCAAATCATGCACCAAAGTTCTAAATTATCAGTTCATTTTAAACAACCAATTTCCAACTCAAATGTCCATCATAGGGTCACCAGAGATTACCGAAAGCCTCTTGGTTGCGTTGAGACATCTCCTGATTCACAAGCTCGTAATAGTGCAGCTTATCCCGCAGTCTTGTAATTTCACGATTCTTTTCCGCAACCACATTTTCCATTTCTTCGCCAACTTCAGCCCTCGCAGCTCCTCTGCCCACAGAAGCGGCCACGATCCGTGCAACCACCAGCTTTTCAGCCAGGGAACTACTATCCCAGCTACTTCCACCTAAATCAATCAAGCCCCGGCTTCCCCCATCTACGGACATCAGGTGTGACGCCATTTCAGAGCACTGAAGCTGAAGAACTGCCATGGCGTCTTCCGCAGCCATTCGACGCTTGATCTCTTGATCCAGCTGCCACTTTAAGTTAACATCTACGTCACGTCTACAATCAGATTTCGTCCTTGCAGTCCTCTGCCCTCGCAAACTGTCCTCGTCACTAGCATTACCTGCTGATGCAAGAAAAACAAGTTCCTTTGTTACAGATGAATTATTTCACGACTGCCCAACACTTTGGCGTAAGAAAAATTACATCCTGATAACATGAAACAAACAATAAAGGAAAAGCCAGACGAAGGACAAAGAGTAAGTGCCTGTTGACTATTACACAGATTTTCTCTATTAAAAAACAAGTGAGAAGCATACACAACACATAGTGAGACAACCTAATAAACAAACTTCCTTTCAGATCGTTAGTAAACCTAATCATTAGGATACGCAAATCGACAAACACAAGTATTTGAAATTACCAGGGGCTAAGGTGCAGTGTTGGACATTTGAAAAACAAATGGTGTCCATATACTAAACTGAATTGGGTGCTCTAAAAACTATTGATTTCAGCAGTAAAGCGCGCTACTACTTCAATCTAAGATAACGTGAATTCCATATTCATGATTACGCTGAAGAATCATGTCATCTAGGGAATGAAAACTATTTGGTATATTTCCTACCCGTAGTCGTGGCAGCTTATGAAATTCGTGGAAAATAGCAGTTAATAGTGACGTAGAATGGAAACCGAAAGTTGAGCACATCGATCCTTACCAGCCTTGAACAGCTTATCACAACTTAACAAGCAAACTAATTGGAAACAGAAAGCATACCCTCAAGTGGTTCTTCTGGAGCGTCAAAAAACTCTTCTCGAGTCGATGAAGACATGGAAGATAAATCACTATCCTGGTGTCCAATAGACATGCTCCGGCTCCTCAACCCTTTCCCAGACTCTTGCCTCCGCCATCCATTGGACTTAACTTCCACTTTCTCCGTTACCGTATTGCTCATCTGCTTCTCAAGATTATCAGTGTTCTGAAACCGAAAATTCTCTTGCCCTTCCCACGACTTGCCTTCCACAGCAAGATCGTCTTCAACTGCCTCAACCGGCAGCGTCACATCCTCATTGAGTACAATGTCGTTACTCGTCACTTTATTTCGAGAGTCTGATGCTACCTCGCTCCCCTCCCTGAAAGAAGTCAATTCAAGTGTTTGACCGCTGGTGCGTTGCAAAGCTTCGTCAAAACCATAGCAAGTCGCCTTTACAATGCCACCATCGGTCCCATCCGAGACTCGCCGTTTGAAACTGAGTATATATGGAGAAGGGTAGAAAGTAGTAGGAGAGATGCCTGGCTGAGGTGATGATGGCTTGGAATGAGGATGAGATGAAAACAATGGTGACATACTAACAGCAGTTCTTTTGTCATTTCTTGCGCTCCATGATGGTACTGCGGTCGGATCGATCTCTGATGACTGAAGCAATCTGTCCAAGGCTGGGACAGACATGAATGACATGACTGCCGTTGAACACGCACACTCCCTCCCTCGTAAAAACTATTTCCTCAAAGGCACCCAAGCGAGCATGTCGAATGACTACAAGATTCACAAAACACGTATGAGTAACTCAAAATAATGACCAAGAAATATAGTAGACCAACAAGATAAAGTAAAAGAACACAGTCCGATCCTCAACACCTCAAAACATGAGATGCAATGCAGACATTCTCAAAAGAAAAATAAACCCGCACACAAGAACATGGCACAAGAATGTGGATATGAACACTTAAAGATATTTACATCAATAATTTAGGTAATCAGTACTAAGTTGTAAGAGTTCGTATCATATTCTGGTCTTAATGATCGCGCCATACCGACAAGTTATTGGTTGTCAAAGCGATAAAACATACATGCCGTCTAACAGTGGAGTGCTTGATCAAATTTCTAAAACCACTGAGATGTGCTCACATGATCTTACGACTCTAAAAAGTAATTAGGATTTACTTTAAATGTTCAACCATAGACGGTTTTGCTTCCCTGCCTCTTAAACTTCTTATTAGGTTCTTCACCGCAAAACATTTCGGAGAACCCATCATCACTAGTTCCACCATCATCACAGCACCTTGATCCATAAAATGCAGCACACTCACCATGCTGTACAGCAAAATGAACCAGCTCAAACCTGTCTTTGAACTAACTCTAATATACGACACTAATAATAGGGTATCTAAAATTAAAGAAATGGGATGCGAAGATTGTTGAAAACGAAATTCATGCGCTGACTCGAAGTTTTATAAATCGGCCCCTTTAAGAATACCACAAAAATTTATCGGATCCTCAGCTATGATCCTGAAAGCAGTCTGCGGCACGCGACTAAGTGCGGCTACTATACGGGAACTGATGAAGTTGAAAAACAAGAAAAGCAAGCTGCCTTTGAAAATTTTCCCAGAAAGGCTGAACACCAGACTTTTCCTACATGAAAAAAAATGATATCGTATGCGTATAACTACTATGCCTTCAGATGGCCGAGACTACCGACGCAGACATTCGCTCTCGTTGGTTTCACATACCCTGTTATTTTCGACTGACAATTTTTTGGTCCTCACGCCACTATTTCCAAAAAAACGCGAAAAACACTGACGCAACCCTCGCCAATTCGCCTTACGTGAGTCACACCAAATAACCTGCGAATTTATTCGTCTTCCACCAAAAGACACAAGTCGATCCACTAGTAAACCTAGTAGACACAAAAGTCCCTCCGTGAGACGGCCACTCTGAGACAGAACAGAAATCGAACAGTCGGAAATCATAGAAAGGGAGGGAAAATTCGACGTGCTTGCCTGAATCCAGCCCCGAGAGGAGAAGAGTATGAAACCCTGGAGTAGCGTTGCAAGCAAAGAGGGGAGGGGGGGAGGGCATGAGTAGCTATGAAGCTATGCCCTGAGGGCGGGTGGAAGGGGGAGGGTGGTATACACGAGCACGAGACAGCCAGCCACCCAGCCCTAACCGCGACAAGTAGGACTTCACAGAGACACCAGCGTGCCCGCCTTCCTTCCCTTTCCCAGCCCTCCCTCCCTCCCTCCTTCCCCTCCACCTTGCGCGTTAACCCCCCGGACTCCATCTCCACGTGCCTCGCGGACTTACCCTACCACCGCGTGTTCTGCCTGCATTCCGGAACTTGACACGTGCTTCTATTTATTCCGCGAATCCCCCTGCAGCATGAGATATGTGCTGGAACTAAAAGTGCCTTTTTATATCTTTTTGTTTTTTCTTCACTTTAATTTCACTGTTCGTGGCCCTGAAAAGCTGCGTTTCTGTTCACTACCGTTTTGGGTGAATTATGTTGATTCTCAATAACAATGAATAATATCTATGTTGATTATCTTGTTCGAAAGTTTGATTGGTTTTTCTCAACGAGTTGCTTTGGGATATCCCCCCTGTTGTGTAGATCCTCTTAGCGCACAGCACTTTGGCCAATGCCTATTTGCCCATGGTAAGAACAATCAAATTCCATCAATAACCATCTCTTTGAGTGATATTGAAAAAATAATAATTAATTAGAATTCAAAGTTGAGATTTAAAAGCTTTAACATATTCACACGAGAATAAACTATCTCATGATCGTTGAAAATATGATCTAACTGTTCATAAATTAAATACCATATGGAGGTGAATAATATATATTAAATATTCCAGGTATAACTAAATTATACATAATTTTTAGAAAAACCTTTCATAGTTTTGGAATTACAAGGATTTTATTTATGTCTTCCAAAAATAATATACTTTTAAAAATAGAAACAAAGATCAATATGTGATTAATATTTTTGTTTCATTATAAAATATAAGAAAAAATGTAATAGTTGTATGAATTATTTTTTAACATTAAGAAATGTTTAACAACTTAAATTTGATTTTAATTGAGTTTAAGTCTTTTTTCCCTTTGTATTTAGTAAAAAGCATGAAACCATTTGATACAAAATCTATTTCTTCATATTATTGATATTTTTTATGAGCTTATTTATATGAATTTGAAGGATAAGAGCTACATTATTTTCAGATCTTACACATAATCATGACTATTCAGTTCATAAAATATATTAATCTAACACTCTTAATAAAAATAATTGAGCTATCTAAAGTTGGATCCATCTTTTGTAACAATACAGGCAATTTGATTAATTAAAGTTTCAAAATATTTATTAAAATTACACCAAAATGTTGATAATTACCAGTTTGTCATATTATTATAAACCAAACAATCTGGACTATCAAATTTCATTGTGGACTATTATATTTTCAAAGTGTGTGTAATTATTCAACAAAAAGATTTCTTAGTTAATTCCTGAAAACATTTAATAAAATGACACACATGTGCACTAAAAGTTATTTGAGAAAAAATATGTAAATACAAAATGGACATATATTCTATTCATTGTTGCTGATGAATACTTTTAAATTCATGCCGCACAACAGAATCAACAACACTTACGGAAACCCGCGGATCGACGAGAGCTTTGGTACGGTGGCATCCTCGTTGACTCGAAGACCGGTAAGTCCGAGTATTTATTCAATTTGCCTTCCTTATATAGGGTTTTGGGTTGACCTTCGGCGCGGTCGTTGTCGTCCATTTTGATTTCGGGACGGACTGTCGACCGCATTTGAGCGTGCGCCGGGTGCAAAGCGTCTCCCGTGGGTGGGGAGGTCGTGTAGCAGGTGATGACGATCTGAGTACTCACTCACAGTGTTTGTAATTTAGGGTAGCCGGTTGAAACCAGGCCGTGGGTGCCGCGATTTCGTAGTGTTTGAAGCCGCCATTTTGGCGATAGGTTGGCGTAGGGCTTATTTGTTTTATTTATTTGTCTGTGTTGATCGTGGCTTTCGAGTATTGCGCTGCTTCGTCAGGGGATGGCCGCATTAATAGCCTTCCCAACACAAATGTTATCTGTGTAGATCTTGTCGAACAACGGACTAGAAATAGAGGAAGCAGCAGCGTGCACTGTTTGCTCTTGTGTTGCAGGTGGTGATGTGCACATGTGCGGTCAATTGATCTCGTTTAGTCATTCGCGTGCTTTAACTTGCTCGATTATTGGGGCGCACACTCGAAAATTAACTGGAAGAGATAGTGTTTGTGGTGAATGATACAGACGGTTCCCTTAATTAAAACTGGACATTTGTTATGAACTGCCTTGAACGTCGAGCAATTTTGTGCAAAATACTTGTGAATTTTATAACCCTAATTTTACCTGCCTACTAGTGCAGCAAATGGCAGTCTATTGACAGCGACGCACTATCTATATAATGAGTCGCCACATTCAATTCTTTAATGCACACTGCAGTATCGTTGCTTTTTGTGACTTGTTCCTATGTTTATTGCTCGGATTGTATGTTTAGTCTCCTTCTCGGCCTTCTTATCTTGCACCCATCTTTGCTCATTTTTTCTCAGATATTTATCCCCTTACAGGGTACCTTTGGAATGTAGTTTCTTGCGAGCACGTGATCGACTCTGATTTGCCGTTCAGAGGAGTGGTTCAGAGGTCGTAATAAAGGACTTTTGCAAGTGAAGTTTGAGGTCCAAGGAGGCTTTCAACGGCATGGCTGCTCAAGTTGTGGAAGAACCACCTGTAGTGGATGCAGCGAAGGCTGAGAAACTGAAGGCAGCTGCTAATGCTGCGTTCCAGGGTACAACATTTGCCCGAAACTCTGTCGTTCGAATGGCCTCACTCTTGTGCATGGAACGTTGGCTTCGTGCATGCAAAACGATTCGCTTTCATGCTTTTTATTCCTGATTTATCACTCTTTCAACCACTTAAAGGATGAGGACAAACACTATGCGACGCGTACATTCTTGTGCTCATAGTGACATCTTGCTATTGGTTATGGTGCAGCGCACAAATTTTCTTCTGCAATAGAACTGTATAGTCAAGCTATTGATCTAAATTCTCAGAATGCCGTGTATTGGGCCAATCGCGCTTTTGCCCATACGAAGATGGAGTCGTATGGGAGTGCTATAGAGGATGCTACAAAGGCTATCAAAATTGACCCTAGATATATAAAGGTGTTGTGTGGCAAATTCGTCGTTGGAACTGGTGAAATGTATTTCTTGTTTTCCTTAACTAATTTATTTTGATGTTCGTTCCATCCTTTGAAGGTGACGATCATGCGCAAGGATCATGCTAGAATGAATTGCTACTGCAGACATTGATGCCTCTCTTTTTGCAGGGATACTACAGAAGAGGAACTGCTTACCTGGCTTTGTTAAGCTTCAAGGAAGCTCTTAAAGATTTTCGTCAGGTAATTTCTTGATTCCGTCTGCTTGTTAGTATTGCCCTTTTTGATGTTGCGAACTGCGCTTCAGCGCAATGGCATTGCTTCTGACAACTTTGTTCTGTCTGAAGAAATTGGCAACAGTTGATCCAGCACTCAGTCATGTCAAATTGTTCTGTTTCATGCTTCTCTTTTTGTTTTAAAGCATATCTATGCGTTGCTCACGTGGTTACGTATATAGAGATGAAGGTTTAGTTTATTGCTTGAGCGGTTTCCTTCATTTCAACTGTTTCCTAGGATTTAGAATTTAAACTTTTGAGAAAATGAATTTATCTACTTTCATATTCAATTCTTACAAGCACTTAGCATTTTAATTTGATGGGTCGAAATTTTACTATGATCAGTACTTACTTCTTTTCTGACATGAGCTATCGGCTTACATTTCTTGTAGGGCTGTAGTGTATCCAAAGTTTGATATACAAGTTTGAGCAGTGTTTACGTTCTATTTTATGGAATGATATCATTATTACTTTTCATTTTTTTTTATTTTTATGTTTTAGGTCCAAAGGATCGTGCCCAAGGATCCAGATGCAATTAAGAAGCTTAGGGAATGTGAAAAAGCTATAACTAAAATTAAATTTGAGGAAGCAATTGCCTCTAAGGATGGAGAAATTCGTTCTGTTGCTGAGACTTTGGACTATCATACTATAGGTACTCTTTTTGTGCATGATTTGGATGACTTTGACAGATTTGTTTATTTAAGTTCTCTGTAATTTTATTGGCATGTATTTGTTGTGTATATTAGAATAGCTTTGTTAGTTTGTTTAATTTGAGATTATTAGATTCTTGCCGAGAATATTTTATGGATGGCTTGTTTAATTCGTGGAGGGTATTTATTAACCAGTAACGTATGTTCATGATTGCAATGGTGTCTGCAGAGGTGGAGAATTCTTATCAAGGGGCTAGAATAGAAGACGATAAAATTTCGCTGGATTTTGTGAAAAAAATGATGGATGACTTCAAGCAACAGCGCTCCGTTCATTCCAGGTATTTATCAGAACATAGTTTTAGTGCTACAGAGGAAGATTTGATGGTTTTAATGAGAATTGAAATTATCATTATCGGAATGCTTCTGTTATTATTTATTGATATGGAATGTTTACTTGAAAATCGTTGTTCGATATGTGAGTCTCTGAACTTCGAACAGATAAGGAACGTTACAAGTTCGGCTCTTCTGGGAGTTTTAGCGAAGTTTCATAGAGTAGGCATGGTGATATGGTGGGCGCACATAATCATTGATATTGTTTGGAAAAACGGATCTCTTACTGAATTGAAATCAAGGAACCGTTACTGTCGATTGTTTTGAAATTTGCAGGGACGTCACTGATCACTGCGGTGCATATGAATGAAACATTCTTGGAGTTTTCTGCAGTCGGATTAATGTCGCTCTAATTAGTTTTATTATGTTTTATTTTTGATTTTTTGATTTTTGATTTTTTTTCTTTTCAGGTACGCCTTTCAGATACTCATGCAAACGCGAGAGATTTTGTTAGCAACGCCTACTTTGGTTCACATAACGGTTCCTGACGGAGGGCATTTTACTGTTTGTGGTGATATTCATGGACAGGTACTATAAAATCCTTTGTAGGGGCAATGCTTTGTATTTTCTGTTTGTTACTTCATGCCTTGGTGTTTGACATGATTTCTAACCAGGAGGATGATGGAATTGGCGCAGTACTATGATTTGCTGAACATTTTCAAGCATAATGGTCTCCCCTCGGAAGAGAATCCTTATCTCTTTAATGGCGACTTTGTTGATCGTGGCTCATTTTCGGTGGAAGTTATTCTTACTTTGTTTGCGCTCAAGTGTCTCTATCCCACAGGTAGCAACTGATTGATTTTCTGCTTTTTCTGCTTTTTGTTGTTCTAAATTATACGTGATCCCTACTCAAGTTTGGTTTGCGATGCCGATAATTTGCGTACAATTATGAAAATTATTGCAATGAGAAATAACGAGACCTGTAAAATACTTTACCATACTATTTCTAACCAACTCAGATAAGTATCTTTATTTTAAACGATCTTTTTATGTGGTTCCTTGAGTGGTGCTGATATTCGGGGATGAGTTGTTGTTTGATGTTGATTTGGAAACCACCCTACTTAAAACCACACTTAGAAGACAGAAATTACTGTGAAAGATTCATAGGAGGCGTACATCATCTACCAAATTTATTTTCACCACAAAACTACTGAATTGTGTTTTTGATCTTTTTGTATACTTTTACCTGCGATTGTTTGAACCTTTAGCTTCCCTTCTTGCTAGTTGGTGGATATCAGGGGTTGGCATGTTTGGAATGAGTGATTATGGTTTGGAAAAGTAAGTTGTGATGAGCTTGTTGTTTTTATAAATCAGGAGACTGATTCCTGTCAAATGTTCTAAACCCTGCCTAACATGTTTTTGTGTGTTATTTGAATAGGATTGTACCTTTCCAGAGGTAATCATGAAAGTAAGAGCATGAACAGAATATATGGTTTTGAAGGAGAAGTCAACGCGAAGTTCAATGAGACTATGACGAAGCTATTTGCAGAGATTTTTTGCTACTTGCCACTGGCGAATGTCCTGAATAACAAAGTATTCGTAGTCCATGGAGGGCTCTTCAGTAACGATAGTGTGAAGTTATCTGATATAGCTGCAATTGAACGGTTTAGGGAGCCTCCTGATGAAGGTACGTGATGGTGTACTAGATCCCTATGTCTTTTTATTTCCGATTTTCCGTTCAGCTACAAGTTTTGAAACATGATTTTTGGTATGTTCAGATGGTTATGTCTGTTGGCATCTGGGCTCATTTGTTTGTATGTTCGGATGTCTTAGATTGTAAGCACCCCTTGTTATGCTTCTTCAACTGTTTTCCTGAACTGATCCATATCAGATTAGTTTATGATCAGAAAGCTTAATGCCGAGTACATTAGTGCTACAATGAAGCTGGGATGGAGTTCTCAGTGGCTATGTAGCTAATACTTATCTCTTGGTTTTTACACAGAATATGTTTGAACGTTCTTATGCCAGTCTTATGCACATATCGCGTAGCCACATTTTTCAGTAATATTAATCGTGCAGGTTTAATGTGTGAGCTACTGTGGAGTGATCCTCATCCTGGCACGGGACGTGCACCTAGCAAACGCGGTGTTGGTGTTGCGTTTGGATCAGATGTCACTCACCGTTTCTTGGAAGACAACAATCTAGGTATGCCTTGGTCGTTATTTAGAGCTTTTCGGCTGGTTATTTACAGAAGGCTCTCTGGGTTGTACATGCGGTTTTGATTCAGCAGTAGCTGCTGCCGTGATTTTATTATAATGATCACATTTTTACTCTTCTTTTCACAACGAGTTGCGTGACTGAATAGCATCAACTTTATGCAGTTGTTGTTCATGGTGTCAATTTGAAACGCAATATGTTGGTTTTCCATGTTGTGTGATGGTTGAACCTTTCTGTAACAGAGCTAGTGGTGCGGTCCCATGAAGTCAAGGATGAAGGCTATGAAGTGGACCATGGCGGCAAACTCATTACTGTCTTCTCTGCACCAAATTACTGTGATCAGGTAAAGCATATTGGACAAGCTTATAGCTTTGACCCAGAATGGCCATGCGGTTTGAAAACGCGGCATTTTTTTGTGCTAAATAGTACTGATCTTTTACATCATCTTGTGTCTGCAGATGGGTAACAAAGGAGCTTTTATCCGATTTGAGGCGCCAGATATGAAGCCTCAGTTCACGAAGTTTGGTTCAGTGGTGCGTTTCCACTATTCTCACCATATGAAAGCAGTGGTGCTTTATAACAAGAGCATCTTCGTGCCACTTAATTTGGTTTCTGTGTGCTGTCATTTGATGAATAGTATGTTTTGTTACTTATATCAGCTTACTCCATCGGTTTGTTTGTGTGTTTCATTTATCATTTTTGCTGTTGTCTCAGATCTTTGTTTAACTATATTTATCATTTGTCTAACTTCGATTTTGCAGTGGCATCCAAACGTGAGACCTATGCAATATGCGAACAAACTTTTTAATTTTCTGGGTTAGAGGTGATATTTTATTTAATATAGAAGTTTGTTTCTCCGTATATTTTCTGGTTCTGCAGAATGTTGCTCTGGTCTTCAGTAAGGATCTGTGTTTGACTTTCTAATGAATCATTCTCGAAGAAGGTATTGTAATTGACGGTAGGTGCCATCATGCGAAGATCATGTGGAACTCTGCTATGTTGCTGATGAAAGATTCCATGGGATCCTGCTTTTATGTCCTTGTGAACGTGAAGCTCTTTTATCAATTATTGGATACCTACTGGAATGGACATGAAGCTTCGTGCAAAACAGTGGGAGGAACAAGTCGCTTTTCAAGTTGCTTGCTTGCTTGCGTTGAAAGTCTTCATGCGGTGTATTGATGTTGGATGGTGCAAAATTAAATTAACTAAGTGGGGATTGTACGTAATTGTATCCCTTCAAAATGTCTCAATTTTAAGCTAGGAGATTCCGAATGACTTGAGCGCCCATAATTTTCAGTGTAGGTGAACACTATAATTTTCGTGTTGTAGCTAGAAGATTTCCTGCTAACACTAGACAATGGATCTTTAGTTGAGTTGAATGAACTTTTTCAGGCTTAAGAGTTGCATCACTTCCACTGTATATCCAATATACTTGAATTGAAAAATATGCTCAAAATGTACACATTCAAGTTTTTAATGGTGATCTGTAGAACACTACCAAGTTACTTCGCATTAGAAGTATATATGTTGAAAACATTTGTATTTTGTTGCAGATCATGGACATAGTGATATATCTGATAAATTGGATATAAGTCGATCTCTATCCTCTTGAAATTTGTATGTTACTTTGGAATCGCTTTGAATGTTTTGTGCAAAGAATGTGAAATACTTATTTATATTGAGGAATATGTAGTTACTGAATATGTAGTTGCACCTTCTAGGCATGTTGAGTGGTCATTTGGGGGCAATTTTTGCATCTGGGAACATTGATAATATTGTGCTGTAGAAAAGAGGAGACTTACTGAATTTCTAAAAGATCATTTTGGAACTATCAGTTCTCTACTATTGTGGGGTATCAAAGTGATTTTGACAAAGTATTTGTAGGATTGTGTAATAGTAAAGGCATTTTCTTACAATGCAGTTATTATTATTATTATTATTATTACGACTGTCATTTTACATCTACAATTGATTTGATTTTGTTGGCAATAATAACAATTATAACCATTAACTCTAAAAATAACACTCATATATAAAGTGATTATATTTTATGTCAAATTTTTTGTGCAATATAATATCTCACAGTAGGATTCTTTATCATTTATTTAAATAAATGAATTGGTTTTTAATGAATTGGTTAATTTTTGTTGGCCTAAATGTTTTTAAAGAGAGATTCTATTTATTTAGTGATATTGGACTTTTTTCTGATATAATTCCTTTTGTTGGTTTAGCAATTTTGTTACTTCTGATTACAAGTATATGATTAAAGTCATGTACAATATCAAAATGCAATATAAAATCACCAATAGACATAACATTATTTATTGTCTAGTTGATAAAGTTTAATATTTTTTGTAAAGAAGTGTATTTTTTATATTTTCTATTTTACAAGCATTTACAAAAACTATTATTATTATTATTATTATTTAAAATATTTCAGTATTCCATATAATATGGAGTATTATATAGAGTACTAGTATGGATATTATTTGTTTTTTGTAGAATAATTTTTTAAAATATTAAATAGTTTAAGATTCCAAATAACTATAAATATAAAAATATACATTTTTAAATATATAATTACTTAAGATTAAAAAAAACTACATACACTTAGTAGATAATCTAATATATATACACATATATTTATATGAACTAGGTTGTTCCTACAACTTGTGCCTCAAGTCTAAAAAAAATTTCTAGGAAAGTTGAATTTTTATGTCTTTAATAAATTTTACTAACCAAAGTGCAACACATTGTTCTCCTTGTTACCAAAAAATCTACTTCATTTCAACTTTTGTTAGAGTCCAATGGACTTTTTATTTTTTTGCAAGGTTGTTTTAGTATTAATGAATTGTTTTTGTAAATGTTAAAGAGTTCAATACAACAATAAAGTTATTTTCAAATTGATGAAGGCATGACATACATTGCCAAACTTGATTCAATTCTTCTTTTTAGAGACAACTTTGTAATCATGCTCGTCTTTGAAGTCATTTCTTTGTTGTTCCTACTTACATAGTGGCTTGCAACAAAACACAACAATAGCACACAATTATTGCATCTTGCTTTGTCAAGCCATTAAAATTCTATCCTAATATATAGTAGTTACTATTTTTGCTCCAATTGTTTGTGAATTAAATTATTTACCACTTTGTGTATCCTTGAAAGTTCTGATAAAAAATTTTATCACTGTATTTAATTTTGAAAATGGATTAAAGTGACAATACACTAAATTTTCTCATCCCTTGAAAACTCAACTAAAACACAAACACATTCCCACACACATGACTCCGTACTGTATTATACTAAAATGCCCATTGGACATCTGCCTATAGCCTAGGTAAAGCATGAGAATGGTCTAAAAAATAGTAGTATTGTCTGATGTGTGCAAATATTTATGTTGAAAGCAAACTACTTATAAATTTTAGAATTTTTAAGGTATTAAAAAAATAAAAAAATAAAAAAATAAATTGAACTGAAGACATTATATGCATTATATTCAAATATTTCAAATAAAATAATTAAGAAAAGAAATGTAATATGTAGATGTATTTGTTTAAATAGCTTTATCTTAAAAAAAAATTATGTAAAATATTAACAGTTATTCTCATTAAGTCTTTCAGCTCAAGAAACATGAAAAATCCAAAAATCTCTTATAAGTTTGACCACAAACACACAATAGTGTGTTCATCTCTTAAAAGCTTGACCACAACACACAATACTATGTTTTATTAATTATTTATTCATTTATATTTTTCCTCAAAAAATAATTGTATTTTTATTTTTATTTTTTAAAACATCAATATCCTGTTGTTCATATACAATTTCCTAATATTAAAAAAAATTATATATAAAAACTTTCTCAAGAAGTAAGGGGATTATATCCCATGTCCAAGTGCAAAATGGTTATCAGTGTTGTTGATGTGAATTATTTTCAGCAATAATTTTATGGTACAAATATATTTTACAAAGAAGAAACATTATTTTTTTTAAAAAAATTATTCTAATTTATTTAGTATCGTTGTGCTGGGAGGAAGTTGTTTAAACTGATGGTTTTACAAATATCTTGAATATATCTTTACAAATTTGTGAAAAACTAGGTGTACATTCAAAAAAAAAAAGAAAAAAAAGAAAAAAAAAAAGAAAAAGAGAGATTAAAATCATTGCAAACTTGTACGTTTATTGAGTATTTCATTGGAGTTGAATGGTTAGTGAAGTTGTTTGAGAAAAAAAATATAAAAATACAAACATAGAGAAACAAAAATTAAATAACTTATTAAAATTTGAACATGATATTTTAACAAGAACACAATTTTTTTTGAATAGCTATTTTTATGAAAGAGATTTAAAATTAGACTCTAAGTTAGGAAAAAATTAAACCAAGAAATTAGGTGATGAGTTAAAATTCTTAAAGGGTTTGATAATATTCTTTGTGAGTTCATAATATTTTGGTTAATTTAGGGTGCTTTCAATGTATATATTTTTTGGAACCATCATCTCAAATTCAACAAGAGAATTCTTTCCACTTCTTCAAATCCAAATATAAAACAACAGTAACAGTCAGAAAAAAATCACAAAAAAGAATTTAATTAAATAATCATCATATGTTTAACTTCTACATAGAGTATCACTGTGATACGCTGGCAAATAAACGCATACCAACACATCTACCAAATCTGTACATGATACGATTATCTTCAGACTAGTAGATATGACCTTTAGCTTCCGGTCATCCGGTGATCATCCGGTCATGGAAGAGCCTGACTTCTCGAACAGCCTCGCAGCAGGTCCTGCGATGACCTAAAAATTTGCTCGATTCTGATGGCAATTCCCTCGGATTTGTGAGCTTTTCGGTGGACGAGATGAGTTAGATTTACAATTATTTCTCAATTTTCAAAAACAGTAGGAGGCTGATGATATCATTTTCTGCCTCTTTTATGAAGGTAAGATGTCTTTGACTGCATAGAGGAGACTCCTCTGCACAAGGTTTGCGCTCGGATTCCTTTGCCGTTCTTAAAACAGTTGCATGATCACGCTTGTGTTAATTGGATTTGATTATTAAACATGGGAAGTTAGTGTCCTTAAAATCGTCACAAATATACTACTGATCTGAATGGACATATCAGTTGAGAGTTCTGTGCTTCTGAATTGGAAGTTGTGTTGAGAGGGAAATCAGGATTGTTTAATTTGGCTGCGTCTATGCAGGATTACAAAACAGGCTTGATAAGCATCGTGTTTATTAATATGTATCTTGTATGGATATTGGCTGTTAACAGGATTTTTTTGAGGTCTCTAGGCAAAGCCATCGTGGCATTGAAGGGAATGCTCCTGTTATTTCCTGGACATTGAGTATTGAGAACGATCTTCCGTGGTTTGTAGTTAACGACAGCATTGCTAAGGAAAAGAACCAGGTCAGAGTTCCAATTCGATCTGCTGATATTTTGATAAACATTTTCTGAGGTCTGAAACCCCAACGCTGTAGTTAACTGAACAGATAGATTCTCGGAGGATATAGAAGATACCTTGCGACTTTCTTGCCTGCAGCGAAAGGCTTGTTAACATCTGTCGGAGGACACATATTATTCCATGCACTCCAAAGCTCAAATGTGATTCTTTTAGATCTGTATTTAAAGGGGAGGTTGAGCAGGCGAAAGTCTTGCTATAATCTACTTCTGCTTAACTGCTCCAGGGCTTAGAGAAAGAGAAGGCTGTGAACGGCAGACATGCTGCAATGCGCATCATTGAGTAACTGTTACAGAATGCAGAGATCCAAGAAAGCAGCAGCATGGAGCAGTACGAGGCCTAGAAGAAGTTATTTCTAAATCGTTTGGCACAGCTGTAGCTACTGCCAACTCTATTGGATGTTATCGAAGGCATGTCCTCCAAACACTCAAGCCTACAGGAACTGACTTGACCAAGTTGTCCTTGGAGCTAACGGACAGGCCAGGCCCCACACAGATGCTGGTCCCTGAGGTACGTTTGAAGATGAGCTTCGAACATACATTCTGGCGGGTTATTAAATAAGTTTACAACATGTTTGTGTTCTTTTGGACTTGACATTACAAAATGTATCTGAGGGATGTCGTGCAGTATTTTGCAGTATGCTTGTTTCAATGATCGGTTGTGTTATACCTGTTTTATTTGGATGGTCATTTGAAATGGTAGTCGATGTCAGGGTGTGACCACCAATATTTTGGCAATTTCTCGTCTTGGATGTAGTGAGGAGGTTTGAAGCTGGAATTACCTTGCTGTGGGTGATTTTGGATTTCAAGCATGATACTTCTGTACTTATTCGTGGGAAGGTGTGTCGTTCGCTGGTGTATCTTTTACAGTATCGCAAGGTTTGGTCCAACCATAAATTGGGCAGTCGGAGACAAATACATATATAGCCAAAAGTAATTGCCCATGCTATCAATCACTACGTCTAGAAGACATTGCACGGCAATGGAGCATCTCTTTGCGCGTGTAGTTGAGGCAAGAGAATGAGAACCTGAAATCAACGCTTCAACTTGCGTGAGAGCTAGAGTCTATTCCAAGTACTGCTGATCTGTATGCAAAAACTGCTAACTATGATACAGCTCATGAGAAAAGCATTCTCCGGCATAAGCTACAAGCTTTGCAGGTAATGCGCATTGTACTTTGGTAAATATAGCTAAAGGCATTTGTTTTTAATAAAATGATATTGGGACCAGTTCAACCTTGTTTTGATTCCTTTGGTAACACCCCCCACCCCCTTCCTCTCTCCTTAGCCAGCTCTTTCGAATAGACATTTCCTAACTTTTTTGCAACTTCCACCTTCCCTGGTTCGCTGATGCATTTTTTTTTTCCCTGCATGTAATATGGAATTAACTGTTCTTTTGTTTGGCCCTAAACTAAATCAGTGCTTTTGAAATCACAATGATGGAATGCTTCACAGCATTTATACAGTGCATATGTGAAGAGGTTGAAAGCAAAATATAAGTATCAGGAGGAAGGAGCTGCAGAAAGTGATAATTTCTGTGAGGTTGAGAATGAGCTTGTGGTATTGCAAAATAGAGTAGATTCGTCTGAAGCCATAAAGCACATGCTGGAAATCAGTCTGAAGGATGAAACCTCTGGTCGGTCTTAACTTGTGTCTCAATTATTTTACATCATGAATGTGCCACATCTATTTTTTCTACTTTGGCGATACTTAAACAAAATGTACTTAAAATACTTGGTTTGGAGGGCCCTCGCCATCGTTGTATGCATAATGCGTAATGCCTAATGTCTTAATTATCGTGAGAAAACATTCACCCACTGTCGAAGTAGAAATGCAGGAGAATGCAAAGATAAAAACGGGTAGAGGAGACCTTGAAGCTTAATTTGAAGGTAGTCCGACAGAGTGGTCTTTGAAGTTCTTATTATTATATTTAGATGTTAATGTTCATTCCCTAAAACTTTATATATTTTATTTAATGTTCGATCTAGAAACTCGAATCAAACCCAAATTCGGAATTTCTTTGAACCTCCTTTGTAATGGTTGAAATTTAGATCGACTTGTAAATCCTGTTTGTGATTTGTCAAGGTGGATGTGACTATTCTGAGTGTTCAAGTACATAGAATTATAACAGAATACTGTATTGTATAATGCTGAAAAACATTCTGTGATATTGACATACGACTATTATATTAACACCTATTCATTTCGTTTACAGATACAATTTTAATTTCAATTTCAATTTTTAGTTTTTTATGACTTCGTAAGTGTAGATAAGTTGCTAGGTTAGGTATTAAAAAAATAAAAAATAAAAATGTGGATGTTAGTATTGATACATGAAAGAGATGGAAGACAGATGTTATTTTCCAACTTCTATGAGAATAAAGTATCAATAATTCAGACAGTAAGATTTTGATAAAAATTCATGGTCACAGTCACAAAAATAGATACTGCAATTGTAAAGCAGAAATTAAATATAATAAAAATAACTACATTAAAAATTTGGATGATTTTTAGTGTTTACATGGGTAATATGTGTATTAATATATATGTATATATATGATAAAAACTAAGTTGAATTTAGGTAGTGTGATAAAGATAAAAATTGAAATTGAACTACAATAACCTAATCAAGGATCTATGTCAACAAACTCTCCAAAAAAAAAATTTAAACAATAAAAATAGGTCTAATCATTTATCCCACTGGTAGTGTTACATGTATTTTTTTTCAATACAAAGATGAGCTAAGAAATCTTGCCACATCCTACAATAATAGTTTTAGATAATACAAAAATTTAGCCCTAAAGTAGGTAATTATATTTTATCCCTCAGAAATGATAATCACCAATCTCTAAAAAACAAACTAAAAATCATTGGATAAATTTTTTTTGTTAAACTTGATTCTAGTTCAATTTTGTAAAATGACTTAAAAGTTGTACATTAAATAAACCTCTTAAAGCATAAGTGAAATACCACTACTTTAAACACTTTCAAACTTCTTTCAAGACATAAAGTCAAGACATACACATATACACCTCTAAATACCAGATTCTTAGGATTTGCAACAGATACTGTGGTATTTGATTGCAATCAAATTTGTAATTTTTTGGTTTATTTAATTCATTTTATGATTTTAATAATATATATATATATATATATATATATATACACATATTTTTTGATATTTTAAAAATATAATATAAACATACTTAAGATAATTAAAATATAAAATTGATTTTAGATTTTAACAAATTTTTGAAGGAATGATTAAAAATAATAAAAATAAAAAATAAAACTTCTAAAAATTAGTTCAAATTTCAAAAAATATTATTATAATAAATATATAAATAAAATTTAATTCATAATAAATACAAATATTAATAATTGTGTCAATTATAATTATTATATTATATTAAATTTATTGGCTAAATAAGTTTTATGTCTTTTTTTGGCCAATTTATTTTATATTAAACTTTGTAATATTTATGTATCCTTTTTTTCACTTATTTTTATTTATAAATACTATTTATCTTTCTTTTGATGAATTTAATTTTTATTAATAAGTTCTTTAGGATCCTTGCTTTAGAATAGTAGAAATATTATAGAAAAACAATGGAAAAAAGAAATAGGAAGTTTTCATCCCTAGATTTCCACTTTGAAAGACTTCTTAATTTCAATCAATCAAATAATTTAAAAGTTATAGCCTCTCACCTTGTCTTCTATGTATAAAGATTGTCTTAGTGTACATAAATGTAATAGTTTAGTGATATAATAATTTTTATAACACTTATGAAGCTTAGACCTATATCCTCTTAGATTTTTGCCATAATCTCTAAAATATTTTGTCAATTGTCATTCAGAGACATCTACATGTTTCTATTGTATCATAATTGAATATATACATCATAACAATATATATAAATAAATAACAAATACACTTGATGTTATAATAAAAAAATAATTATTTAAAAATAATTTATTGAAGCAATTACATCAAGAGTCACTAAGAGTGGTAGCACAAGTAGAATAGCTTTACATGTCATGACATGTGACATATCAAAATTCAACATAATGTTAAAATGCATAATGATGATACAATAGAAAATGTTTTTAAATGTGAACCCTATTCTTTATTTTACACTTATGTACATGAAAATTTTAATTTAAAAAATCTAATTAATATTTAAAATAAAATTCATGATAAATTGCATACCATTATACAATTTGGTTATCAATTTATTTTATTTTATTTTTATTTTTAATCTTTTTATTGTATACATACTATGATAATTTATGATTTATGATACATAATTTGATACATCATCAATTTCAATTCTCATTAGATAAGCAATAAGACCAATATTGTAGAAGGTGGGTATACCAATGACCATACAATTGCCCATTCAAATTCCAAGATCAATGTATTTCATGATTTCTTCTGTCCTATAACTCCATGGTTCCATCCTATTCTTCAGTGGCTTTTTTCTTTTTTGCCTATTATTGTTGCAAGTGGTTTACTTCACAAAATTGACCCACACTTGACAACAAATCCAGAGATAATATTACATACACAACATAGTGAGTCCAAATACACACTTGTAAGAAAAAGAGAAATACAACCAACTTTGAGTTGAAGAGAGAAAGTAAAAAAGAGGACCAAGCAGCTCATAAAGGCAGAGGAAAACAGAGACTCAAATGAATCCCTTGCTTGTCCTCATCCTCATCCTCGTCCTCTCTTTCTATGTAATGCAGAGATTGAGGGTCTCTGAATGTTGGACTATTCATAACCTCATCCATGCACTCCACGTGAGTATGAAGCAGCGGAGGGTGGCAATGGAGGTGGTGATGAGGATGAGGATGATGATGATGATGGTGGTGGTGGTGGTGGTGGTGGGAATGGCAGGTGTGGGTGCCCACAGGGACTCTCTGTACTCTGCATGCCACACAGGCAAAGGCAGCATCAGGCTCTACAATTGTGGCCATAATTCTCACAATCTTGCCCACATGCAGCTGGACTCCACCCCCACCCGGTTTGCATACCACACCCAACTTGTCTAAATACCTTACTTACTCAATCCCAAATTAACCAAACACAGGAATTAAGTCATGGGCTATTGTGGTGGTATGGTTACAATGTGCACAATCTGTGTTGACATGTTTCATTTGCAATCAATTAAATCCAGTTCAATGTTCCAAGCTATGGATGACATATGGACCTTCCCCAGCATATGCCAAATGTAGCATATTAATATTAATAATTTTGTTTTGGTTGTTGTTATTATTGTGCATTTGTGGTGGTTGTGATGGTGGTGGTGAATTTATTGAATTTTCACTTTGAGATTCTTGAGTTGGGGTTTTGATTTTGAAGGTACCTTGTGAAGCTGAAGGATGATGTAGACCCTGCCAAAGTGGATGAGATCTGCTCCAAAGCTGAAACAAATAATACAGCATATCCTGGATATTGCACAAACAAGTTAGCTGCTCCATTTCCATATGTTGTTTGTACAAAATCATTGGGAACTTGACTCTCTTAATCTACAAGATTCTGGTCTCTTCATCTTGTGTAGAACAGTTTCCAAATATATTCTCATTTTCAAGTTTGTTCCAATTGAAGTCCCTCCATGAAAATTTGAGAATTTATATTTTATTATTTACATGAACACAAGTTTCACATTTGCATATCAAGTGAAATCTAAATTTTAGGTTCATATGAATGTGAAAAGTATGTTGCACAGTTGCTGCTTGTTTGCCACAAAACAAAACAAAATAAATGTAAAATAAAAATCCAATAAAACCTCAATTTTCAAAAGGATCTATATTAAAAAAACAAAAAAACAAAAAAACATAATATAACATAACATAACTAAATTTTCCAAATTTGAAAACTTATTCAATCTACTGGATGCACATGCAAATTAAAATAAATTAAGATAAAATAAATTACTTTGTTATACATTTCCCTGTTTTTACCAAAATCTAGTAGTAAAAAGTAAACTATTTCACCTCAATATAGGTACAAATTACATTGGATTGGTATGCTAATAGTCATAAGAGGAGACAATTTGTATCGACTTTTAGATGAAGAAATAGATAATATAGAGCATTTGGAAGTTGAAGGTGTTGTACGTGTAAGCGGCTTTGACATTACCATTACAAATACAAATGTTACTCAAATCAATCCTACAAATTGGGGCCTGGATCGCATTGACCGTCGAGCTAATCAGCCCCTACTAAATAAACTATA
Source organism: Physcomitrellopsis africana (assembly GCA_036785485.1). Taxonomy (NCBI): domain Eukaryota; kingdom Viridiplantae; phylum Streptophyta; class Bryopsida; order Funariales; family Funariaceae; genus Physcomitrellopsis; species Physcomitrellopsis africana. Next base: position 299,373 of record JAWRVF010000153.1, read on the forward strand.
CACTGTTACAAGTGGAGGCAGCGGTGTTCATATTTATGTTGTTGACACTGTAAGTGTGGAGTTTCTATGTATACTTTTTAATTTGAAAATATTTTTGAAAATAAGAATGCAATGTTAATATACAAGACTGCATGTTTTTTGTGTAACATAGATCCTACTTTAGTATATACTATGTAGGGTATACATCTTAGTGTTTGTTATTTACATCAGCTAGTATTGTTTCTTTTCTCAATAGACAATTTCATACAATTGAAGCCAAAGATATGACAGAAGAAAAATAATTACATGTTAACAAAAAAAAAAGAAAATAAAAACTGTGATGCAGTGTTTGTTTTAGTAAAATGCGTATGTCATATTAATAATGTGAACTCAGGGAATCAGGTGTACTCATGTAGATTTTGGATATTTGGATGGGAGACTTGATTCCAACAAAATCCCCATGACAAGGTGCACAGAAGGGTTTGATGCAGTGAAAGATGGATATGGAACCAATGACTGCAACGGACATGGCACACACTGTGCTGGTAACATATATATATATATATATATATAAATAAACATAAACCCAGGTGGAATGTTTTACATGGTTTGATAACATAATTACAATAGAATGCTTTTTCTTTTTTTTTGATACCATGTCATGTTTTACTTTTGTCGTTTTTTCTAGATAATAAAAATCACTTATTTTTGGTCCATTTCACTAGTTGTGGTGTGGCATTCTATTTTGAAGTTATATTTGCAAAGTGTACATGTGTATACAGGCATAGTAGCTGGGTTGCAAAGTGGGGTGGCAAAGAGTGCCTTTGTTCATCCAGTGCGCGCTCTCACTTGTGATGGAAATGGAGGCTATGGAATGATCATGGCTGCCTTGGATTGGATCAACCTCAACATGGTCATGCCAGCAATTATCTCCATGTCCCTTGGTGCAGTGGCATCCATCAGCATTGACCAAGCCATTACAAACCTTATGAATACCAAAGGCATTTTTGTTGTGAGCAAAAACTTCATACATGATCAATTAACAAGGATTCATAACTAAAAGTGGGTGGGTGGGTGGGTGGGTATTCAAATATAGTATTTATAATATGTAAGTTGCTCATACTCTTTGTTGCTCTCTTTGAGGGTGAGTTCCATGTGGGGGTTGCTGTCTGGGGGGGTTATGACTACTGTCCAAAGGTAATGTCCAATGTGGAGTAAGGAAGGGTTTATCAGGCGGTGGCAGCAGGCAATTTCCATGAAGATGCATGTGGGTATTCCCCAGCAAGAGTGCTGTCCACCCTGGCAGTTGCATCAAGCACCAACAAGAATGTGCTGAGCTGGTTCTCAAACTATGGGCCCTGCATTTCTATCATTGCCCCTGTGAGTAACTAGCATTTCAATGGAATGAAAAATCTATCAAAATGTGTCTCTCTCTCTCCTGATCACAAGAAAAAGTGGACATTGATAGTGGGGTGCTGGGCTGTCATGTCATGCAGGGTGAGCTTATCACAAGTGCATGGAACACAAGCAACACGGCCTACAACACCCTCTCTGGAACCTCCATGGCATGTCCTCATGTGGTAAACCCTAATCCTAATCAAAGGCAAAAACCCCAATGCTGCTGACCTTACACAGGGCTACGATTTCATTCCATTCCATGGCCACCCACTTGTTCTGAGGGAGGGGGTGAGGGTGGGGGACAGGCAGGCGCAGCTGCCCTGTACCTCAGCCAGTACACAGACGCACGGCCCAAGGATGTGAGACAAGCTTTACTGGATGCAAGTGAACCCAGTGCTGTGAGCAGTGTGCAACCCTTGACTACCACAAAGCTTCTCAATGTCGTCAACCTCATGCAGCCCAACTTTATCATAAACCCCCGTGCCTTCTACAATGCTACTGAAGGCTCCACACAGGGGAGCACTGTCAGTTTGAGGGTGAAGCCCAAGAGCATTGTCATCCTCACCCCCACCTTGGTTGATGCCTCTGTTGGTACACACACACACACACACACACACACCCCCCCTTTTTTTTTTTTTTTTTTTTTTCCTTTTTGTCTTTAACCCTCTCACTCTAGTGCCACTTGTAATTTTTTTGTGAGCTGGATGTGAAGCATCATTGTGACAGTAGCTGCATTTCAAAAGGATTGTGAATAGAGTCACCCATGCTTGGTTTTTAATGCTCTTGCAACAACACAGAGGTTGTGGAGTTTGGAGTCTTGAAAACTGTTTCAACCTTGAAATAAGTTTTATGGGATTAACAATGCAACCAACATGGACTATCTTCAATTTCATATTTGATATTGAATGTGTGCCATTGTGTGGATGATTAGAACACACTTACATGCATTTGCTGTTGTTGTTGTTATTTGTGAGAAGGTTATTTTCAACCACCCCGCCTTTGTTTTCCAAATGATGCAAGCTGGTCAATGGCACAAGCCGTCAAGCTCTTTCTGAACAACAGAACAGGTCTATTTGTGAAACCTTGCATCTACATTTATTTTACCCTTGTTAAAATAATTTATTTTAGGTGGAATTCCTAAATCATTTTGATTTTTTTCCACCAGTTCTTCATTCACACATACTTGAATAACTAGTTAACATTGTTTTCCTCAAAGTATTCAAAAAAATCAAGTAGCACCAACTAGTGTAATATATACTGATAGATTTGTCCTCTAAGACATGCACCAAACAAAAATATAAATCAAGGATCCAGATTAGTCCCTTTCTACCAATTGTTCTCAATTTTTCTAAAAATGAACCCAGCAATATATATATATATATATATATATATTTATTTGTATATGCACACACTCACACACACAACTATCATCTGTTGAAAAGACAACAGATGCATAGCAATTTTATCACATGATGTTATGGATGCAATTTTTATACAATGAGTTTCTTTAACAACTATGCAAGAATTAAAAACACCTTTCTTTTTGGTTTTCAATTTTAATTTTGGATATGTTTATAGCAGATTATTTGGACAGAGGATCTGTAATCACATGGACATTTTCAAGTCTAGATGCAACCTACAATGTTGCTCCTGAAGGATATGTCATATCCCTTGATACTGGTCTCCTCCCTCCCACCTCCATTCCACTTTGAATACCACCTCCCAAAAATTGCATAAATTATTATTACAAAGCAGTTAGAGATTATTTTCATTTTACCACCTTCATTGATAGCATATTTTATGTAATGCAGCCATTTGCAAATGGTCCATAGACAATCCTTGTGGACAAACACTTGACAACCCAAAGATTATTCCCAAACTGCCTTTCAAATATTATGAGAGCTCTTTCAAATACAAGAATGTGTACAACAGCAGCACTGATTTTTGTCATAACATTGGACCTGATGTTGTATTCCAATACACTGCAGTTTCAAATGTGGTAAACTTTCATACAAAATTTGGATTGAAGTATATCTAAAATTAGCTGGTCTAAAAAAACTATTTTAACAGAGAAAAAAGATAATGGTTGATTGAGAAAGGATAATAACTAACATTTTGAAATGCAAGGAAATGAGGCAAGGGAAACACATGTTTCATTTTCCTATTCCAACTATTAAGAAAACAAACTTGATTACACCCATCAACTTTTAAAGGTGGTACTATATATATATATATATATATATTGTGGTAAAAGAGATGTACTAATAATTTGTACACATGGTTGGCTGTTATGTTAGAATGTGATGATATCTTTAAATGGCAGCAACACAGACTTTGACACATTGTTATCAGCATATGAGAGAACAACACAAAAAGGAGTGTCCAAATACTCATTAGTTGGATGCAATGATGATGCATGGAGTGACATTTCAATTTTGGTTCCACTGCCACTCAAAGCAGGTTCTACATACATTTTTGTAAGTTGTATAACCAAAATGACCCCCTAATTTGCTAATAGTTTTGTGTGTGTATGAGTGTAAGTGTGAATGTGTGTGTATATATATATATATATATATACATGAGAGTGGAGATATTAGATGGTAGAAAGATAGTTAGGTAGATTTATGACTTTTATTTTCTCAAGCTTCATGCATCTCATCTATCCTGAAAACTTAGTTCATACTAAATCTTCCAAAATGTTTAACACTGAAGATCATGCTTGTTTACAGACACTATTTTGAAATATGGATGTATGTATTTATGTATGTACACACTAAAAATAACTGCAATGACATTTTTGATGTTGCATCTCTTGTTTGTAAAGATTGTGGATGGGTGGAATGCTCTAGGCGGTGATTTTGACTTCATAATGCAAGATGTTAGAAGTAAATGACTTAACCTTAATACATTAAGTCAACTAGTGATAGAAAATTTCAAAATACATTTTGCACATAATTTTTTTTTGACATTTATATAAATATATAAATAAATCAATAAAAAAAAAGGGGCTTCTTCTACCTTGCTATTTTAGCACCAGATCATGAGGATTTCTTTTGGAAATTTTTAATATATTGATTAACTAATTAATAATTCAATTTTGATTTGAATTTTCTGCAGGTATGGTGGAGCCATATGAGAGGACTGCCCTTCCCTTAAGCAGCACCACCACGCGAATCTCCTCCGTGGACAGCGACCAACAGTCCTTCACCACGTGGAGCCTCCGCCTACCCGCCGCCAAACAGCCGCTGCCACGGCCTTCCCCTCCCCAAATATCCTTCTTCTGGAGCGCTGTGGCTTGGGGCCCTTGTAGCCGTCCATGTGGCGGCGGATTACAGGTGCGCATCACTCCGACCCCTCCCTCTTTCTCTCCCAGCCAGCGTGGACCTGGAAAATGTACACCTGGGATTCCCAGATAGTGTGCGCGCCACGTGTCGAATCTCTAATCGCGGAGACCCTTGCCCGATCGCAGGAAGCTGTGCACAAGTGCTATTCTGGCAATTACGTGGAAGCAGATCCGTCTAAGTGCGTGGGTTTGCCCCTTCCAAGGCAGTCCCAGGTAAGCCACCAAAACCCTACAAATTCAAACCCTACAAATTTTGTAATTTGTTTAATAATCAAGAGGTAGTTTAAACAAAACCCATGAGAGAGAGAGAAAGTGTGTGTATAATTTTGTGAAGTGGGTAAATGTAGGTGTGCAATTTTGTGGAGTGCAGACGCTACAACCTCTACACTAGTCCATGGAGTGAATGTGATGAAATGTGTGGTCAAGGCAAACAAACTAGGTGATTCTAGCATAATTTCTCTCATAATTTAAACTAAATTTGATGTTGAGAATTGCATTAATGTGGATGATAATAATAACAGAAACCCATTTTAAGTTTTATGTTTTCTTTTTTTCTTCTTTTTTGCTTATAGGAGGCATTATTATAGTGGATTTCATTGTAAGCACATGTAAGCTTAAACCCTAATAAGAGAAGGGATGATTTTGGAAGGCGGGTGATGTGCATGGATAATTTAGGAATTGTGGCACATTCATCCCATTGTGGATTGGAAATTGAGGATGTGGAGAAGAGTAGACCATGCCACGTGGGACAATGCAATGCTACGTATTGGGATGCAACAGATTGGGAGTTTTGTAATGTTCCATGCGGAGGTGGCAAAAGCTTCCGAGAGATAATTTGTAGGTCTCAATTCCAAATTGAAAAAGACTCGGATTGCTCTCAATTACCACCTCCTATCATGGAAAAAGTTTGCAATACACATGTAATTATTTTTTATATTAAACATAAAATGATTCTACTGTAGAGTATTTAGTTATAATGATTAACTTTCAATTCCAGCCTTTCAATTTCAATTTTAATTTCAATTCTAACTTGTGTAGATATGTTGGAATATGAGTATATGAGATCATTAAGGTTTTTGCACTTGTGGTGAAATGCATAACATGTTTGAATATTTTTACTTAACTCAAATATGATATAAAATAATAGTATAAAAAAGCATTGCTGTTAGTTTTTAATGATGCAATTACATAATATTTTAACATAATTAGTTTAATGTCATCAATAGATGGGTTTTTCTTTTCTTCTTTTTAGACTTTCTCAAAAACACTATTGGGACACACATACCAAAATCAAGTTAGAAAAATCATTCTGAGTATAGCTATAACTGTAATGCTTGTAATTCAAAAGCTCACAGAATCATTTATTCCAATCAAATAACTTATAGACAACATTAAAATTAGACTATCATGTAACTGTTGCAATTATTTTAAAACAAAATAGACTTGAATTTTTAATATATGTAGAGATGCACTTATTCTTCATGTCTTCTTCAACAGCCTTGTCAAACATATATATGGTCAATGGGACCTTGGAGTGATTGTGAAGGTGTTTGTAATGCAAATCAAACACGCCAAGTACAGGTGAAAATTAGTTGCTGGAAACTAAAATTTATCAATATTTACAAATGAAGGAAAGATTTCAAGCTACTTTGTTAGGAATTGAGATCTTGGATTTTGTTTTATTTAAAAAGAACAACAAAATATTAAAAAATTATTTTTATTCCATTTATAAAAAAATATCAAATTTGATATTTAATTGTTTAAATTATAATAATTTTTTTTTAAAAAAGTAAATGATTAATGGTTGTATTATTTTTGAGTATGTTTATATATATATACTTAAATATGTTTGCACATATGTTCTTATAGGTTATTGATTTTGTTATAAATTATTATTTTAGAGTCTTTTATAAATATTATTATTACTATTACTATCATTATTGTTTTGATGTGTTGATGTATAGTGTGTAGATGAGTTAGGGAATGAATCTCCTTTACAACTTTGTGCCGAAAATAATAAGCCAATATCAACTATACCTTGTTCGCACACAAATATTATGTGCAATAATAGTTTAGACACTTATTGCTCCAAATATGGACATCTTCAAGTACACCAATCCTAACTCAGCTCTATACATATGTATATATGTTTTTTTTGGTTGAAAATTTATAAATTTGAAAGAAATTGAAATATGATATTTTATTACAATGGGAATTTTCAATTATATATATATATTTCAAAATTTTATGAGAGGAATGAAATTTTTATTTTATTTTATGTTATTTTTGTACATAAATAAATTTTGTAGGGAGACATATGTGTATGTGAAGATGGTTGGGAAGGTTCTCAATGTGAGATACTTAAGAAGTGTCAAGGGCGTCCCTTAGGGTTCCATGATGGCAAATTGGAGTGTTGTCCCTATTCCACAATTGATGTTAACCACAAGTGTTGTGCTACTTCATCCGCTGCAATAACTTCAGTATGGAAATAAATAACTAAATGATTACATAAGAATACCACATACTTTAATGCCAATCTGAGTATCAACTGGTTATATAAAATTAATTGCCAAAAATTAACCTTCTATTGAAAATGCCTGTGTAAAGTCGATTCTGTTATTGTGTTTCTATTCTTGAAAAAGATATTTACTACATTTTGAATTACAATTTTTTGTGGTAAGTTTTTATTTATTAATTTCAAATGTATCAGCTTTTAATAAACTTTGGGTTACACTTAAGCAGCATTTATTACATTGAATCAATTTGTACATGTGTATCATTTTTAGTATTTAGATATGTTGTAGTATAATCTTAACATAAACTTTTTATACATTGAAATTGATTTAGGATGGATTGTGTTGTGAAGAAGGCATCCTTGATGCATGTGGACAATGTAATGGCTTAGCAAAGTATGTATCTATCATTTATTTATTTATGTCATCTGTAAAGTATTTGTGTTTGATTTAAATAGTTTCAAGTTTTGACATGTATGATTAATTAGATGATATGAATTTGTAGTGTAAACATATCAATTAATTTATAGGATATGAAATTAGTGGTGCTTAATTATATTTTGTGCTTAATGAGTGTAGTTGTTTTTATGGATTATCAATAATTTTTCAAATTGAGGTTTCAAATTACATATATATAAATTATTGATGTTCTAAATTATGTTTCATTAATTATACAAATCTTATTAATTTTCACAATATTTTTGAAATGTTCTGAATTATTTATGTACTTTTCATTTTAAATAAAATGAAATATTGCAATTATATCTACCAAGTTACATTATCATTAATATTTAATTTTTTTGTTAAATACAATGATATGTTAAAATTTTGGTTACAATCATATATTTTATTGTATCACAGATTTAATTATTAATTATTATTTTTATGTATAATACGTTATTTTTTTAGAAACTTACATTATAAATATCAAGTACAAAAATTTATTAATAATAATAATAATAATAATAATATTTTAAGTATCTTAAATAAGAAGCATATTTTTTGATATAGTTTTGGAAGCTTTGAGAGCATTATACCATCAGCTAGTCTAGTGTGAACCTTGTCCAGACAAATAAAGCATTTTTTGTTCAATTTTAAAATGTGCCAATGCATTTAGTATTCCATTTTATAAAAAAATAATTTTAATCTAATAAAAAATAATTTTATATATAAAGATCTATCACAATGGTAGAACTAAGCATTTGTTTCTACTAAAATATTTTTATGTAGCACACATGATTCTGTGATTTGCTTTAACCTCAAACAAAAAAATATAAATAAATAAATGATGTCTTATTTATTTTTGTGTGTATGTGTTTTATTTTTATTTTTATTTTTGAATTATATTATATTATTTTTAAACAAAAAAACCAATAATAATTTAAAAAAAATGTATAACCATGTAATCAAGATTTGAAACTTATATTAAGTGGAAGGATTGGGTTTTAAAAATAAATAAATAAACAAACAATAATTGTATTGTAATGCACTTAAATGAAATCAACTAGTAATGGCAGGTTTGTAGACTCTCAACACAAATGCTGTAACACCATTCGTGATGAGAAAGGAATATGTTGCCAAAGTGGGGTGTTGGATGAATGTCATATTTGCGATGGAGATGGAATCACTTGTGCCACAAATGTCACCATGTCCCTTGCTTTTGACTCAAATCTTACAATCTCAAACCAATTACATGAAAAGTGGAAACCACTTATATTTTCATTTGTATCTAAGGCAAGTTAATTGGACATTAGATACCATCAAAGTATGTTATGAAGGTTTGTTTTATATATTACAACATACTTGGATGCTAAATAGATATAAAAAAATGCTTCAAAACAATATGCATTCTTATGTGATTTATCAATATAAATATTTAATATCTGTAAATATTTATTTTGATTTTGGGCATAGTAGTTTAACTTATAGTTGACATTGAATAGCATTGAAATGTAAAGGTTGCAACTCAACTAGGATTGGCTGATGATGCTATAATCTTATCATTCATAGACTTATCAAGTCATTATGAAGGTAAAACATTGGAAAAAATTATCACTTGTACAGAATTATATATTATTTTTGAATTTATTGTTTGATTCTAAAGGTCCTGATAATTATTCATGAATAGAATATCATATATTTACAAGTTAAAATTTTATAAATTTTAATACTAAAAGTAAAGTATAACATTAGGTGATTGTACAAACACTGAAGACCGTGCTCAAGCATGTTTGAATAATGGAACTTATAAAACTTATGGAACAGTGGAAGTGTCTCTTCTACCAAAACCAAATGTAATAATCCTGGTTTTACAAAATAAAATAAAACAAATGTATTGATAAAAAATCAATGTGATAATCTTGTTGAGATAAAATTAGGATAATTATATTTTGAGTAAACATTTACTGTAATTATTTTTGTATAACATATTTGATGATTTGAAATATATCATGCATAACAGGACCGTCTCACAAGTATGGTAACAAAAGAAAATGAAATTCACAGAGTGCTCCATAACTATAAATTTTCTAAAGAAACAGGTGAAAATGATAGCCAAGTGATGGTAATTACCCTTTTTCTTTCTTTTTTCTTTCTTTCTTTTTTAAGTATAAAATTTACATTCAATTTGACATATTGTGATATTTGTATAAAATGAAAATGTTCTTAATTTTTTCTTATGTCTAAATATAATATCTAAATTTTATTTAGGTTTTAAATTTTAAATTTTATTCATCATTACAATTATATAAATCACTGTGAAACTAAAAAGATAAAATGGAATGGTTTGTATCAGACCTCCTTGCATGTAACAAATGTTCCGGATATAAAAAAGTGTGGAATTTGTGGGAATGGAGAGTGTGAGAAAGGGGAACGATGTGATATGAAGTATGAGAGTGCCACCCATCATGGAAGCAATACTTGTTGCTTCCAAGATTGCCCATATGTGTCACTTCCATGCCCTATTCCTCCTCATTCTCCTTCCAACCCTTCTCAAGCTTGCTCTCGCAAAGGCATTTGCTTGGATTCAAGTGGTCAATGCAAATGCTTTTTGGGTACTTCTCCTATTTAATTTTTTAAACAGCACAATTCTAGTGCAGTATATATATATATATATATATATATATATCATGTGAAAAACTTAACAAGTAAGATTTATAAATTGTAGCAAATTTAGTTGGATAATTTTAGAATTGTTTTTATGAGACATGGATGTGCCTTTGAAGTCATATTTTGAGTAGTAATAGTAGATGTCAAAAAGGTGATATATATATATATATATATATATGTAAACAATCATAATCTTTTTTGTGTACAGGATATGCTGGACTAGCATGTGAACAATGTATGGTTGGTTGGACAAGAGTAAAAAATGGAAGTATATGTGTAAAGGATTTACCTCAAACATTGTTACTTCTAGATACATATATGAAGCCAGTTAATGATACAAATGCAGCAAATCAATCTGAATCTCATGCTTTGATCATTATTACAGCTATTTGTTTATTAGGTGCATTGGTATATTTTGCTTTCCATTGGTGGAAAAAAAATTATCAAAGATTTGGTCATGTACGCTTAAACCATGGTATATAAAACATTAGGCAGCTAAGAAAATCAACTATGGTTTGGAAATCAATTTTTATTTACATTAATTGAAATCTTGTATTCAACATAATGTAAGAAAATAAAATAAAAATAACCTTTATCTTTGCTTGTATTTAAAAAAAAACATCAATCCTTTAAAGTGTAAGTATCATCAGTAATTAGATAAATCATTAATGAAAAAAAATAAAGAATAAGATAGTATATTCATTTAAAATCTATAAACTATTAAAAGCTCAAAACATAATTGCAATATAAAATTTCATATTATATTTATATGTTAAGCAATTATATTGCTTATAATATGAAATTTATGCATCTTTTCATTATTGCTTTAAATATATTTTGTGCCTAAAAAAATAAAATAAAATAAAGAAGGATTGAACTAAATTTCAAGGATTGTATATAGTGTGTGTGTATATATATCTATATATATGATTTTATCTGCACAAGGCAATGAAAATTGAACTCAAAACAAAAACTCATTTAAACAGTAAAATTTTTGTATTAGAATTTTATGTAATCATAGAGTCATATGATAATTTAAAGACCAGACAAAAATCATTGTAGATTCAACAAAGGCGTTTATCTAAAATCTCAAATAGCTCATTTTTAAAAAATCTGAAACTGTAAAATTGTAAATATGAGTTGTTTACTTTAATTTAAAATTGTATCTTATTACTTCTAAAAATTCATTATGCTGGTTTTTGTGTTATTTTTTCATTTTATATATTCAATTTCTAACTTGTTTTAATACTTAACATTTTTATCAGTTATTTTCTTTGATGATGCATTTCAGTCAATTTTCAAAGCTATGATGTTGAATATATTCTTATTTAATTGACTTGAATTTTGGCTCAAATTTATAATTAAAACATTTAAACTATTTCTTCATAAAATATTTAACAAAATTCCTTGAATTTTTGTGAAAACCATATCACATTAATGTGTTTATATGTACATGTATGTTTGTGTGTGTACATACACAAACAACTCTATTTCTATGAATCTTTAAAATGATATTTTAATTTTTATAATAAAAATTAATTTATACAATTTATGAAATTTCATGAAATTATATACTTTGATGTTTTGAAGTTTTTTTAATATTATTTTTTGCTTAATTCGGTTGTTATAAACAGAGCGTCATTTAGTATTGATATTTCTGCACAAAGTATTACTTTATTGACATGCAGCCAATAAATTGGATTTTTTTTTTTTTTTTTTTTTTTTTTTTAAATTTTTATCACAATGTGTAGGTTTATCTTTAAACCAATTGTTAAAATTGTTGGGATCAAGGGTTCACAGCAATAAGCTTGATTTCAAAAAATAGGCTAGGTGTATGATATTTTTACCAAAGATTGGTTATGTATCAAAATTACGTGTTTTAAAATTTATAAAATTTAATTATAACTAAATCCAAAAATTTATGTTGGAAACGCATTATACTAATTATACCATCAGTGAAATTTATATTTGGAAAATTACCAAAAAGAATTAAAATAGACAAGTTTTTATCTTTCTTATTTTGAACAATAATGTCTTATTGTCTTGCCTTCCTCAACATACAAAAGACAAGTTGTACATATGGTGAGGAAGATTTGAATGTCAATTATTGTTATTATTATTTTTTTTGAGGCTTTGATGGGAGCACATGGATTGTGTTGGAGAAAATCAAGTTCCAAATTTATGAGAAAGTGAAATTCGATAATTTGTTTCAGTTTTGGGTGGAGTTCTGGAGGTAATTATTAAGCAAAAATCAATTTCTAAACTCCATACTTGTAATTATCTTCATACTTAATGGCACATATTACTGCTTGAATGAATGAATGAATGAATGAATGAATGAATCTGTCTTATCCATCTCATTGTGAAATTTTAACTCTATTTCAAAATACTGTAGTATTTCATATTTCAAATTGAATTTATCTAATGTTAGCTGAAATTTTCCATAGCATTACCACCAATTTGAATAACAAGAATTTGAAGTTTTGAGTAGAACTGAAATCTTTATAAAATAAGAATTTTTGGAATTGTTACAATATGGTGATTCCATAAAGTTTGTATTGTCTTCTGAAGGGTGCTTTGAGTTCACCATTGATTTCAACTCTTCACTATAAAGTAAAAAAACCCTATTAACTTATTTATTGAAAATAAATAAAAAAATAAAAAAATAAAACACACACACATACAATGTAAAATATTGTTGAAAATTTTCAATTTGAATGAGTGAAAAATAACAATTTTGGACAATTTTTTTTCTAAATCAAACATAGCATGTCTTATAAAAATGTCATATATATATATATATATATATATACTGAAATATCAAAATCTTATTTATACAAAATGAGAAGAAGGCAATAAAATTCATTTGTATCAAACTGTTTGAGTTCAGCATGTATGAAGTGAATATGAAGTATTTAAAAAGGTTTGGACCTCTTCAAAAAGGTTTTTTTAATTATGTACATTTTTGGTTGGTACAATATCACAAGTTTAAAATCCAAATCCTATTTCTATATCATGTAGTGGTAAATTTACAATTGTATTGACTTACCAAATTCTTTTAATGCACACTCCAACATATAACCACATTTAAATTAATTTCAAGAGAAGGGAAAATTGTTAACACTAGAGTGCCCATGTCATTAAATCATGCACATATGCTACACAAATCCAAAATTGAGATTCACTTCAATAGATCATTCAACTTGAATCTGTGATAATTAAGCAATTAATTCACATACATTTTAAACTTTACACATGCATTTTCCACACAAATCATTCAAGCATCTACCTTGCCAGAATTTGATCAATTCTTTTCACAATTCACAATGCATTACCTACACCACAATGCATCCTCTCAAATGTATCCAATTGTAATAAAAAAAGTTAGACTTAGAAAATCAATGACAAAAATGCCCATAAACTATATAGATATATAGTTTTGATTAATCTGTGGGTCATCATCTTCATCACTTTCATTTCCTCAGCAGCACTACCAATTGAAGCAGTAGTTGAATTAGTTGTATAAATGTTTTAATTTATTTTATTTTTTGACAGTGGTGGAGGTGGTAACAAGAACAAAGAAGATGCCAAGTTTGGGGAGGGTGCTGGTGATGGCAGCACTGCCAGTGATGAAGATTTTAGTGATGTGTGCAATTGGAGCCTTCCTTGCATCCCCCAAGATCAATGCCTTCCCTCCTGATGCCCGCAAACACTTGAACAAGGTGAGTGGCTGAAACACAAAATCCTAACCCTAATCCTGGCCCTAACCCTAATTGCCAATTCCAGCCTCCCCATTTGCTTCTTTGTCTCTGTCTTGCTCTACGTTGTAAAACCCTAATCCTAACAACCAAACCATAACTTCCATCCTCCATCCCTTTCCCTTGTGTCATTTATGCTTGTGTCAATATGCTCACTTTTGTTTCCATTCACCTCCATTTCCTTCAAGCCCCACCTCTCACAAATCCCTCTATTGCATTTTTTTTCTTCTCAATGCATTAGGGCAAGAACATGGATTATTTATGCCATTCAAAGTTTGTGGTGTATCTTTGCATCCATGTATTTATGTAGCACCTCCTCTCTCTTGCGGTTTCAAATGGATGAATATATGAATGAGATGGATGATTTTCTGCAGCTGGTGGTGCTGGTGTTTGCACCGTGCTTGATCTTCACAAAGTTGGCTGAGGCAGTCACAGCTGACAAGCTCATTGAATGGTACATGACCTATCTCTTTTTGGCATTGATCAATCTACACCTTTCTCAACTTTGGAATACACTAAATGGATACACAATGTGATATGAAACCATCTCTGAACCACATGTTGTGTTTAATCTCATAGAATTAGGGGTTCAACACGTGTGTGTGTGTGTGAATTTGGCTACATTCAGTTTTAATTTAAGTTTATTATGGTTATTACTTAAAGCACATCTAATTGGGTGCGTTTTTGGTCATTAATCTTGAAAAGAGTTGTATTTTTAATGACTGGGTTCATCTACTAATGTTGTAAGATATGTACCTTTTAAATATGTGGGTATATTTATATAGATATAGTTAGTTAGTGTGTGCTTCAATAGTGCACATCTGAAAAATGCAGGTGGTACATGCCATTGAATGTATTATTAAGTTTTGCAATAGGAGCATGTGTGGGCCTTGTTGTTGTTAAACTCACAAGACCTCCACACCACTTGGAAAACCTCACAATTGCATGCTGCTCTGCAGGTAGGTAGGTAGGTACATCTATTTGTATTTGTATTTTTAGGTTTAAATATTTTTTAATACTTCAAAGAAAAGAAAAAAAAAGAAAAAAGAAATCCTAGTACATCAAATTGGCACAAAGTAAAATAAAATAATGGGCACATGATCTAAAAGTATTTTTATCAAAAAATGATACAAATTTTTATTTTAAAAAAAAGAAAAAAAAGAAAAAAAAACTTTGATTCAATTTTGTTTTAATATGTTTGATTAAAATTACCAAGCTGTCTGAATGGAAAAGTCCATTATACTAGCTGCAGATATTTGTGTATTTCAAAATAAAAATAATAATAAAAAAAAACTTATTACTGAAATTTAAGGAATGCAAATTGATGACATTCACAAAAATAAATAAATAAACTTTGCAATTCTCTAAGATGAAATTGATTTTGGCTTTTTAGTTTTAAATTTTTATAATGTATAAAAAAAATCTCCCACAAATGGTGGATACACTTATCATGTATAACTTGCAAAACATGACCAAAAAGTTTTGATAGCTCTATCTATCTATCTATCAATCATTAAAGGACTTGTTTGTGACTCACAGGCAACACAGGAAATGTTCCTTTGGTGTTGATTTCTAGTATATGTGAAGCAGATGACAATCCATTTGGTGCCAATTTATCTTGTTCATTAAATGGACAGGCATATGTATCATTTGGTATGTGGGTACGTCTCATTTGATGTTTGCCTTTTTCCAACTGCAAATTTTTAATTCATTGCTTGAATAGTATTTTACTTGTACATTAGGATTAGTGGATAGAAACTAATGTTTCTTTGCTGATAAATTGTGAGCTTGTTTCTTGTGTGTTTTTTATCTTTTAAAATTAAAATTTAAACTTAAAATAAGAAAAGAACACGAAGTACATTAAATTAGTTATATAAGCTTTGGATATTTGAAACATGTGTTAATGTTGAGTCATTATATATATATATATATATATATATATGAGAGAGAGAGAGAGAAAGATTCATTTGTGAATATTTGGGTTGGAATATCAAAATGGATTAAAAACGATTCAGTCTAATTCATAATATATTATTTTAAGTGTGTGAATTTGGAACATTTATGTGGTATTTTCAATACCAAAGTGATTTTTATTTTTATTTAATTTATCATTTTATTCTTCAAGTAAAACAAAATATACATAATTGATTAAATCTTTCAAGATCTTATGTACTTGACATGTAAAAGATGGCAACATTAGTAATCTGGACATTTATTTACACTCTCTTAATCCCAAATAAATTCAATGATCAACTTCTCAGCTCTAAAGATGTTAAGAGAGTGCAATTTCAAACACTTAATGCAAATGACACTCATTTGATTAAAACATCAAACAGAACAGTAAAGCTGCTTTTAAACATTAGTTAACTATTGATTGATTTATAAGCATCTATCATTATTTAATACATCATTATAGTGACTTTTAAAAATAATCAAAATCTTGTATAATATTAGATAAATATTAGATAAATAAATGTGATAATAATAGAATTCTATTTTTATTAAATTTAAGAAGCAGTAACACAAAACATAATATCATGATACACAATCAAAACCTCATAATTTCATAAGTGCTAGTATGAGAGACTATTAACAATTAAAACCTACCATTGTCTTCATAGGATGTAGAATATACAGACAGATTAAATTTACCAATGAATGCACCTTCATTGGCATCACTGCAATCTATTGGTACCAAAATTTCAACAACATTAAATTTCCAACAAATTTTTACACCTCCAACAACAGCGGCTGTAAAATTTATATTTAAAATTGAGACCTTATTAGTTTTCAAATTGTGTTGTATAATCAAATATACTCATATACCTGTTTGTTGGATCAAAAATAAAACTTGCCAAATTTTTCTAAACAAAAGTTTAACAAGATGGGTTTTTTAAATTTATTTTTACTATTATTATTATTATTTTTCTTCTTATTATTATTATTATTATCTTTTCTTGATGTATTACATATATAAATAAAAATTCTGGCTTGCACATCAAAAAGATCAATGATTTATTATGATTGATATTACTAATAATTTACATAGTGTACATGGACTTATTTTTTAGTTGAACATATATATATATATATATATATTTAAATTGACATTTTCTGTGGAATCGGTTATGATATCACAGTTTTTGGCACTTATAGTGGGAGGATGTGTTCCATTGAAGAATATATTTATTGGCTCACATGCGCCATTACATTTTTTGACTGATTGTTTAGCTATTTTAGGGTTTGTCAATATCTATTCAAAAAATTCTGGTGTATAGAAATCACTTTAAAAAAAAAGTAGCAAAACAATATAACATAATTTTATTTATTCATGATATTTTCTGCATACAAATGCAACACACACACACACACACACACATATATATATATATATATACATATCTCAAAATTTAAAAAAGTGTGTATATATGTATATAAGTAAATAAATTAATAAAACAAATAACTTTGTCCAGGGATGCAACAATACCTTGCATGAATTTGATTCTTGGTGGAAATCTTATTTCTGGTAAGACACCCTATTAATAGTTGCATTGAATGTATAAAAGAATCATTTAGGACTTAACCTCAATAGCATATGATTAAAAGTAGTTCAAAATATATGATAGATATGCATACGCTTTAATTTATTTTATAACATAAATTCACTAAATCCATGTTGTGCTTATTTTTATTCCCATTGTATTAATTTATGTTAATTTTTACTTTGGTCAGTTACATAATCCAAATCCATCATATTCGAGAAAAAAATATTTATTAAATTTGTAAACACCTAGTTGGGTTTTTGACTTTGTTTACCCATAATTAAATTTTACAATTTTTTTTGTTAGGAATACATGGAAGTGGGTTACAACCTAAAACAACAATTGGGATTTTATGCACTCGATTTTTTATTCTTCCATTAATTGGGTGTGGCCTTGTTTTCATTGTGATAAATTTGAAACTAATTCCAGATGATCCGCTATTTCATTTTGTACTCCTCCTTCAATTTTGTATGCCAACTGCAATTAATATAGGTTGGTACCTTTTCATAAAGAAATTCATAAAGAAATTTAAATACATAAAGTTATAATGCTTTTATAATAAGTTTTACAGGATATGTCCAGATTGACATTACTGATTAAAAATATTGAAAATTAATTAGTTGAATTTTTTTAATTACTTTGTACAGGCACCATTGCACAATTACATGAAAATGGAGAAATGGAAACTTCCATGATTTTATTTTGGTCATACACGTCATCTGTAGTGTTTTTGACAACGTGGATTATTTTTTTCTTGGCTAAGGTCTAAATTTTGACTTACAAATGTAATCAACAATACTCTTTGACATAAGTTCTACAATATTTTCGAATATTATTAAATTTCAAAACAACTGCAAAACAAGTAAAAAATATGCTGAAGTATTAGTTACTGAATAATTGAATAAATGTTTTGGCTGTTTCTTTAGCTTTGATATATTTATAGTACAATTCTTCTTTTTAAATAAATGTATAATTCACAAAAAATTAGTGAGAAGTTGTATATTTAAGATTATGTGGTTGTATGAACTATATATTTTATGATTATTATGTTGATTTTTAAAATATTATTTTTTCATAGAATTCAGAATATTAAATAATGAAAAGAAATAAAAATAAAGTCTTACTGTTCCAAATAAAGTAGCGCAATTTGGAATCAATATGGGCATATGTGTGATTTTTACTAAAAATAACACTAAATTATTCTTGAATTGTTATGTTATATATATATATATATATATATATATATCCACACTTATATACATAAATTACTTGGTAAAAACAATCATTCTATGGTTTAATTATATGTGTAGAGAATTATTACTCTCAAAAAAAAGTTGAAACTCGATTAATGTTGGTTCAGGTTTTATTTTTTTGTGTAAATAAAACCTGAACCAACATTAAAAAATACATACATACATCTAAATTCATTAAAAAATCTGACAAATATCTAAAAATAATTGTATAATTGTATTGTAAGCTTCAGAATATTAAAATAAAATCTAATAAATAAGTTTTATTACACTAGTATTATAAATATAAATAAATAAATCAATCAATCAATCAATTAACATTAAAAAAAAAAGAAAAAAGAAACATCTGTAAATAACATGAAAATACTTTTTTAATCTTTTTTTAGTTTTAAATTAATGAGAATTCTTTTAAAACCATTTTTTTTTTTTTTTTTTTTTTTTTTTTAATTCTTCTTTAAAGTCCAAAATCAATCCTATTTGATTGTAGTATAATCATCTTTAATTATGATACTATCCTACAATGGATAATTTTGATTTAGCTTATTACTAATAGAACTTATATTAGATTTATTTTCAAATAATAACTTAAAATAAAAACATCAGTTTTTCTAATTAAAAAAATTATGTAAAAAATTATTAAACTTATATATTTTAGTTAATCATTAATTCTAATTAAGACTATTAAGTTTTATTTAGAATGTTTTGAATTTGGTCAAGATAAAATAGAGACTATATCTTAGTTCTCTAACTAACTAAATTTTAATTTTTTTACTGATAGTAATATTTTTTTACAAATCATCATATCACATAATTTTTTTGAAAAGTATTTATATATTTTATATATTTTTAAGTACATATTTTTACTCATATATATTTTTTGAAAGTTTTTACATGCAAAAAATAAGTACATATCTTTTCTTATGTAAAGTCTTTAGATATGGCAAATGGTTTTTAATTATTTAAATCAATTTGTCTATTATTAGATAAAATATGTATTAATTTGGTGCTATCTTCCAACTAATTTGAACTAAATTTAAATTAATTTAGAATCTACTCAAAAAAAATCGATCTCATAAATACATTGCAATTTTTTTTTTACTTATGGTTTTTAAATTTTGTAATATTGTATAAATATAAAGCCTATTGTTTAAGTATTCTAATCATTATAATTATTAATTTATAATTTAATTTTAGTATTCAATTTGAAATAAGTGACAATAAGATTATTTTGTTACTTAAAAAAGACAATTAAGACATAGATGCCATATTATTGTTGATAGTCAAAGGCATACTTTAGAGGCCACTGGCTAGTATTAAAAGCCAAGCATTTGATTACAATGGCCAAGTATCTTCTTACATGTCATTCTTAATCGCACCATAGATTGTTTTATTACAAATCCTATAAAAATAAGGATAAAATTAAGAATAATATTTAAAAGACTTATATCACTCACAATTATTATATCCATCTTGTCAAGTATCATATTAAAATTGATTAAAAAAAACTTTTGCATGAAGATTTTATCTTCATTGACACTAAGCATAAGTACAATATAATAGTAGATTCTTGCACTTATGAAAATAAAAAAATAAAAAAATAGGATTTTTCAACACATATATCCATTTTTGGTTAATAAGATTCATGACTAAATTTTATTATATTTTGTTATTTGGACCAAAGAATCCAATTCTAACTTGTAATACTTGTAACTTGTAACTTGTAATCCTTATTTGTATTATGAAGTTGTAGAAATTTTAAAAAACTAAAGTATATGCTTGATTGAAAAAGGATGTGGCCAATAAATGTAGACATTTGATATTAATCAAGAGTATATGGTTTTAATTCTACATTATATTGTTGATAATTAGAGCATACATTTTGTTGTCATTGATTTCATCTGTGTTGTATCTACACTTGGTTGAATATTTAGCTTCTCATCTTATTAAGGTGATTTTGGATGTATACAGAAATCTTCTTAGTTTAATATAAGCACTCAATATTGACAATGCTAGCACCAACCAAACAAATGTCTATAAGGTGATCTTTAATTTTTTTTTATTGATTTGCTCCAAATTAACAATGTTTTTAATGACACAACATTAAATAATATTGATATGCTTTTTACCAATGTCATTGTGAAATCTCATTGGAGACTTAGTTGGTAATAGGAGATTCTTACAATTTTCTATTGCCATTCAAAGACATCAAAATATTGATATTTGTTTATTGCAAGTTGGATAAGTATAAAGAAGTTATTTGTTATTGCAAAGCTTTTTTTTTTTTTTTTTTTTTTTTTTTAAATTTATTTGCATGTCAAGTCATTTTTAGAAAAAAATTAATTATTAAGACATAATTAAAATTTTTATTTCTACCAAGTTTGTTAAGGCATATAAGATTGCTTACTAGGCCAATCTAATGTTATTGTAGACTTTCACTAATATTGTAACCTACCAACAACAAGAAAACTTCTTCTAATTTTTTTTATATAATAATTTCTCTTCTTGTACAATAAATTATAAGTGCTCTTTTAAAGACTTTTTTTTTTGTTCTTTTGATGTTATGGGCCGTTTTGAGAAAAAATATATAAAATATATATTTGTTATATAGATGTGTCAAATTAATTTTAGGTTTTATTTAAAATTTGAATTAATCATGATAGAATTGAATTTGAAAGATTGGATAAGTGATGATTATCACAATTAAAATTTAAAAAGTAAAAAAAAGTGAAATCTGAATTTTCTTAATTTTATTTTTTGGATGTATTCAACAAAATAAAATTCTTAAATCAGATTCATTTCTGCTAATTTTATTATCAATACATTATACAGTACATATTTTTACAAACCTTTATTGCCATCTCTTCTATCACTGCTATCAATGCGTAAGTCATTATAATTCATGGATACAACTTTTGGAGACTAGCAAATCAAACTATCCAAGGGCTGAAACACCTGTATTCAGTACTTTTTCCCCCATTCTGTATGATTTTAGTATTCAAACACAATGGGAAAAATGACAAGTTGGATTATGTTCATGTACACCTGTCCAAGCAGTGTTCTTTGCACAGGCGAAACTTGACCTTCAGAGCAATATACACACGAGAGTACAGAAGAGATTAATTAAATTGGATGAAAAACAAAAAGACTAAACAGTGGCACATCCCAAAATGTGGCCGACACCAAGCTTTTGTCATCCTGGAATGAATGAGGGCAGAGGGGGGGAAGTTGGATCTGAAAAACTTCAGACTAAGTTCACTTATGTCATGGTACGATCTAGATTGATAAATTCAACTCTTTGCAATTTCTATCCGTTTAAAAGCCTCATGATCTTGCTCACTAAGGGAATGCTCTCTAAGATAATTACTAAGGAAAGATCACATTGCGGGTAGCCTGGTGGTTGCATCCTCCCGAGCTTTCATGGTGGTTGTTCCGGCTTTGCCTGAGCGTTTGTAATCTCTTATCTGTGGACACAAAACTCACCAAGATTGAACCCAAATTGCAATAACACATCGTCTTCTTTACGGCCAAACTTTAATCCAAAACAAATCCATAAAATCCACGATCAATTGAATCAATCAACCCTGGGATGAAACATTGCTATGATGTAAATCACACACCAGAAATCAATGAAGTTTCATGATCAACCATAGTGTCTTCATTCATGATATTGAAGCTCTACAAGTTGCTTTTCTCAAACCGCATGAAAGAATTAATGGAAGAGAGGGAAATTTGTTGGAATAAAATGGGCCATATCTGAGAAGGAGTAAATGGCATATTGGAAGGAATTAAGCTGGTGATTTCTTCAACTTAACGTCTTCTAGCCTAAGTTCATGAATTTCCCGAATTCTCACTGATCCGAAATCTCCCACCCGAGTGGTGAGCTGAATTAGCCTAAGATAATTAATGAGGAGTGTAGATTGCGGTTTCAGGAAATGGATCGACTCATGTGAGCAAAGATCAAGACCACCTGCTTACACTCTTACCATTTAGACAGCTGTGACTATGTCTTTCAATGATAAGGCTATCAAGCAATGACGATACTCCAAGAGTATAGGATAACATACCAACTTCGCGTAGTATTTTTGCGCATGAGTTCGAACTTGAGTGGAACTGCGTGTGCCTACGAACTTGGCAATAGCAGCAAAATCTGTTCCAAATCTGCGGATTAACAGGGTGTAATTAATCAGTTAAATAGAGTTCAACCATCTATAGCTTCTGAGCAGCTTTTGTACATCAATCTCTTGTAGTAATGTACAAGAAGTTCGGCCGAATCTTCTTGTTTTCATTGCATGGTACTAGTGGATCTCACGTTTTTAGAGCTTTTTTGAATCTTTGACGCTCTTCATTTGTCCAATATCTACTTTCAGAAACTTGCTGCAGTCAAAGGCAGAGGGGAATTAATCAACTTCCTCAATACCTCAAATCAGTTTTCTCTTCTTTCAGTTCTAACGCCATATCTAAATACTCTAAGCAAGACTAATAGTTTCAGAATCCACTTGCACGAGCAAAGTAACACACGCGGTAATAAATTGCAAAATATGGAACCTACCTTACAAGATTCTAGACCTTCAGGGACGCAATGCAACCGGATAAGCAAGATAGTCAAGTTATTCCAACAGCATGAAGTAAAACAACGACATGACCTTCAGTGTCATAAAGCAAAGCAAATTGACCAACACCTTGAATTAGATATGACATACGTACTTTGGTATCAGGAGAGGAAGTTTCGCGATGTTCCTGAGCTTTCAACACCAAAATCTGCTAGAACCATCAAGACCACCGGAACTATTTCAGCTTCTACCGAATGTGCAATTGAAACGAAATCCTACAGCATGAATCATCAGATTTCAGTTCGTGTTAATTGCATTCTTTCACTAGATAACATGTATTCGATTTCATGAAAGAACATAATAGCGAATATCTGCTGTCAAATGACATTCACTATTGAGTCTCATCAATTCAAATGCCATATGGACGGACAAAAGACATCGATAATCATCCCTCCCAATGTTCAGTAAGCAAGTCTGACTGGATGTCATGTTATGCTGTCATGAAGCCCTCCTACAACTTGCATAACCCGCAGTCAATTGATCTAGTGTTAGACAAGTGTCTTGCTTTGCCTTCAAAATACTTTCGAAACGTAGAACAAGATGTTTATCTAAAAATTTCCAGGTCAAGGAGATTCGCGCAGTGTGTGTAATACGAAAGCCTCATTCGAATCCTCAGAGCCCGCTATCGATGCAATAATCAGAAAGCATGGGCCAACCAATGCAAACTGCTCAATATTACCTTTTTCTTCGCTTGCTCCAATTCCTTCTCCAGATGCTCCAGTTGCTGCAATCCCAAAGAGTCCATGTTCTGCAGACAATGCTCGGGAATCATAGACTTGACCTTCCTGCTAGAGGCAGGCGCCAGCATCACGCCGCACTGATCCATTCGACAAATCCGCCACACCTCTACACTCAACCTTCAATCTGTTGATCCAACACACAAGCCTACAGACCATCTACCAACACAATCACGAAGCATTCAGCCTCCTCATCGAACGCAAAAATCCTCAATATAAAAATATTACTTCCTCCGACCTGACTTTAATCAAGCACGAATGTCATCATTCACCCTTTCGCGCCACCGTCACCAACCCGATCGCCGACGACCGAAACAATCAAATCAATCCTAACAATCCTAGCAATCAGCTTTCACAGAAAATCCTCTCCGCACTCGTATCACGCCAAGTGCACACACAAAAAAAATTACAAAGAAAGTGTAGCTGAACGAAGATTGCACAATTAGAAAAAAAAATTAAATGAAAAAAAGCGAAAAGTGGCAATAGGAAGGATAAGTGAGCGAAAGAAAATCACAGAAGACCGAGGCAAGGATGGGGCGCAAGTTACAGTGGTGAAGGTGAGGAGCTATACGAGGCAGAAGTAGCGGCAGCTGCACAGATCTGGTGAAGGAGGTGAAGCCTGGTGCCGCGGCATTGGCAGAGCGACAAGACGACGCCTGAGGGCTTGAGACTTGTGCGCATTGCAGCCCCCATGGCCACCTCTGCCATAACTGCCTTTGTCCTCAACCGTCGTCCACCGCGGTCCCCGTCTATGGACCGTCCGATGGCGATCGCCTGACACGTCGGGATTTCACGGGCTTCAGCTGGCAGCGGCCATGGGCCCCCCTGAGGATTCATCCCAATTCCTGGTTCGCGCGATTTCCGTTCGTGTTGATATGGATGAATATTGACAATTGTCCATTTCACACCCTCAGGGAACTGCGTCCTTCTTGGATGAATGTGGAGATAAGCACGTCTCTTTTACGTGAGTTCCATACATCCGTTAAATTTTGCGTTGTTCAATTAAACAAAATATTATCAATGTAGCCTATCACAAAGTTGTATTCTTTTTTCAAAGAAGATATTTATGAAAACTGTGTACATAAATAGAGAATTACATAAGTTTAAAAAATGTTACCAAAAACTCACAAAAGGCATAAATTATGAAATATATATATATATATATATATGTTCTCACATCTCTATCTAGAATGCAAATTTGATAGTAATGTTAGGTTGATAAGGATGAAATATATATATATATATATATATATATATATATGTTCTGACATCTCTATCTAGAATGCAAATTTGATAGTAATGTTAGGTTGATAAGGATGAAATATATATATATATATATATATATATATATGTTCTGACATCTCTATCTAGAATGCAAATTTGATAGTAATGTTAGGTTGATAAGGATGAAATATATAATTCTTGCCAACTTAGTAAAGAAAATTTCGGTTCAAGTCAATATGTGTTGTTTTTTTACAGTAGCTATTGTACCACTTTGTTAAACCCATGATAAGAGTGAAGGCACATGTTTTGAGGTTTTGATTTTTAATCTAGTTTATAAATTTCTAAAATTGTTTTTTGAAAGTGTTGCCACATTTTATGGAAGTTTGAATATCTTAAATAAATTTTTGAACAATTTAAAGTTTTTACCTTGTAAAGAAAACCACATATCTTAATCTGCTCAAACATCTTAAGCATAACATTAGTTTTGGCACAACAACCCAAAATGTAATCCTAAAAATATCTCACGTGAAAAAACTAAAAAAGTCTCATCTTATTTTGATTTACTTATTGTTTAGAGAGATTTTTTTAAACAAAATTTCAAATACATATTAGAGTTTATTCAAATAAATAAAATGTAGATTTGTTATCACATTTAGTACTTTATCTTCCTTTTCAATTCATTATCAAAAGCATGATTCTTTAATTCAAAAAATGTCACAATAAAAAAATGGAATAATAAGAATACATATTAATTTTTTATTTACATAACAATAACACATTGTAAATAATATTTTAAATTAAACACATAAATAAAATCCTTGTAAACATTCATCTTATTGGCTTTATTCAATTTTTTAACTGAAGAACTTCTTTATTTTTACAAAATTACTGAATTGGACAATTTGTTAAATTTTTTCTTCTTTCTTCTAATCAAATTTTTTGGCTCATCAAATTTACGAAATTAAAATAATTTATAAGAAAATCATATATTTTCTAAAATTGTATTAGTCTTTTAGAATATTCAGTAGTATACTATTAATGTCTAATTCATGTTCAGTTTTATTTTTATGTTATAAGTAATATTTTCATATTGTAAAAGTATTATGAAAATTTTATTTTTAAGTTTAGTATTTATTGTTGAATTCCCAATGGTAATTATTCTACATTTATTTAAATAGCAATTTATTTAGATTAAAAAGTATTCTTACAATTTTTCCAAAATATTATAAATGTATTGTATAACTAAATGTTGCAAATTTTGATAATATTATCTTACAAATCTTAGAAAGAAACACTTACTACAAAATCAAATTTTCTTAGTTTTTTATTTCTAAAAAACTGTAATGATTAATTGTATTAAAATAAAATAAAAAACTAATAAAAATTATTTATCTTTTATGCTAGATCTGTTTCTTTGTTATTGTAAAAGATTTATCTATTTTAGAATCAAAATGACATCTTAAATTTATCTATTTTGGAATTAAAATTATATCTTAAATATTTCTTTTTTTTAATTAAAATTACATTGTTTTTGATTTTAAATATTCTAAAATAATTAATATTTTAAATAAATAATTTTGAAATACAATCTTTTTAAACAATATGTTTTCATGCACATTATCAATCTACTATTTTAATTTTTGTGATAAAATTTGCAATAATCTTATTGTATATTATTGAACTTAATATTTAATATTGAAACAAGATTTTATATTTTCATCACCATGTGATTTAGCTATAAATTTTTATATCAAATAACTAACTGTTACAACTATAATTCAAATAGGAACAATATTCTAGATACACAAAATATACAAGTTAGTTAATATGGATCTATACTCTGCTAAAATACTTTAAATGTTTTTTTAAAAAATATATTCATATTGGGTATAGTGACAAAATCATTAACCACTACATAGCATACATTTTAAAACTTTTGTTTTGTTTATTTGTACACATAATCAATAACATAAATAAAATGATATTAATAAAACATAGTTTCAAAAAGATAAAACACAAAAAGAAAATTAACTAAATATATCCATTTGATTGTTTCATTAATACCAAACAAAAAAATAAAATAAAAAACAAAATAAAAATTCGCATATATACTGAAAAAAACTTACATAAATAAATGAAAATGCAATTACAAAAAGTAAAGAAGAACAAAACATGTAATTCATTGACATGAGTCTAATGGTTAAGATTTATAGTATATTTTTTAAAAAATTATACATGTAAAAAAAATCATTAAAAAATAATTAAAAACTAATTTACCTAAAATATTCTTTAAATAATCATATTTGTTATTGTCAAATTTTCTATCAAAAGTTTTATGAGATATTATAATAGAATAATTATTTTTTATATTTTATTGATATGTATGTATGTATATACTCCACTTAATTTATATCCCTTAACTAATATTCCTTGCTTACTTAATAATATTTGATGGAAGAGAGGTTGTTCCTAAGTTGTAAACTTATTACCTCATTTTTTGCATAACTAATAAAAAAAAAGGTGAAATTTTATAATTTAAGAATGAGAAATTAAGTGAATTTTTTTATAATATAAGTGCTAATTCCTCCTGCAACAAATAGATGAATATGAGTCCAATGAGAATAGAGATCATTTGTTTGTGCATTTAGGGTTTAGAATAGATGAATATGAGTCCGACAAGAAAAGAGATCATTTGTTTGTGCATGGTGAGGACTTTGAATACTCATGCAAGCTTGGGAATTTGCTTCTACGTTAAACTTGATTCATGATAGAAATAAACTGGTGAGCTCAATTTTGCCATTGTTGCCTATACTCTTCCCAGGAAGCTTTATCCCGTTCTGATTCCTCATGACTGGCGCCTTTAATTGTTAGAGTTTTGAACATCTTACAATACTGAAGTCCGAGTTAACCTTTGGCTTGTAACAAAGTCTCCATTTCCACTAAGGCAGATCTTTGTAAACAACCATTTTCTTCAATCCCTCATCGTAAGCCACAATCTAAAGCTCTTCTTCATGCCTTTGTTTGTGTATATTCACGGGCAGCGACTCAGCCACTCCAAAACAGAGTTCACGCAGATCACTTAAATCCTTAACCAACGATACATCCACAAAGGGGGCATAGTGAGCGGTAACATAGTCTGCTGCTTTATCGCTCAGATCCACATGCTCCTTTATTGCTTAGATCACCTAGAAACTACTTAATTGCAAATCCCACATAAATTTTAAAACCTCACATTATTTATAAAAATTTTATCCACCAAGTTTATAAATTAAGTGAGATACCTTTGTATATATATTTGTTATGCAAGTAGGTTGTTATATGCACACTTATAATATTAATAATACTAATACACAGTAAAAATTGAGAAAAAAACTTAGATAAATGATTTTGTAATATATTTTTGTATATAGATTATGATATATTTAAATATTATATATTATGTGTATTTTAAGTATTGTTATTAGTACTTAGAAACAAAATACTTGAAAAAATTAAACCAGTATTGTACTAATAATTTTATTAATTCTATTGGGTAAATATTTTATTATTACTATTCTTATTATGATTTTGTGAATCAAGTAATTATGCTATAGAATATATTTCTGTTGTGGAATGGACCTTTTCTTTCTGTAATGTCTGCAAATGACTTCAATTGACAATGGAAGCCAAAGTCTAGACTTTAAATTGAGAGACTCTGATGAGAGTTCAAGAACGACTAAATGGACACAGTAATCAAAAAGGAAAGGAAGAGTCCACGTGGACCACGACGCACCAAGGGAAGACCTCCACCTCAGCAAGTAGAGGTTCTAGAAGTATCTCCCATGAGGACCATCTGCTTTGCTGCTGCTGCTGCGGCGCCATCTTCACGGGACCAGGGCTCCTCCATGGCGCCGAGCGCTCACCACCTGCACATGCACTCAGCGGCGCTTGCATTGAATCGAAGTTCCTGCATTGAATCGAAGTTTCACACTCGCACAACAAGTCGTCCATGGATCCGTATCACGTGTGGCGTCGTCGTCGATACTCCTCCTCTCCACCTTTTTCGTTTCGCTTCTGGAACCTGTTTCCCTACTTGGAAAACTGCATTACGCGATGTTGGACCCATGTATGCACGGGGTTCTGTGTTGCACGCAGCCTCTCCTACTCACCCTACGCTGAACGGTCCCCTGAACATGTTGACTAATGCGTTGTTTGTGTGGGGCTTGATTTCTGTGTGGGACAGGCCTACCAATCTCTTACAGTATCTAAGCTCCAATCTATTCTACCTGTCGATGCGATATGGTTATTCCTAGCTCACGGAATCTCCTACGCTGTAATGCATCAACCCCTAAAAGTTCTCTTTACAGAATTTTGCAGAGCAAAAATTACTCTTAATTCTACACATCGAGGTGAAGCTCTGAATGACGTGCCTCCTCAAAGAAGTCGTGGAACGATCCGGGATAACTTCCTCAGCGACCACACACCCGCAGAATGCATATGCTCTAAACACATTTATCGCATAATTCCACCACAAATCCCGTCTCATTGAAATTGATCTATGTATGACTGGTACGAAGCATTTTGGCACATCTCCGAGACTTCTCTATGACGAATAGTTGAGGGCATTCGAGGGGATCAATCGCTTCCAAATTAGGTCCATCATGTCGTGGGAATTCCGCGACAATAATAGTTTGGTTCACTGGACGCATTCGGCAATCACTTTCCGGTTCAAACAGATGTCAGGACTGGACATTGATTTCGTCATCGCACGACTCCACATAGGCAGATCTTAACCCCACCACAGAACGCGAGCCGTGCCGTTCGATGAAGTTTTTTGTTGCAGCACCATACACGAGCCTCTTGTAGCCGGATAAGGTGTCTGCGCGCCATGGCTCCCATTGGACCAGACCGTGCGTCTTAGGCCTCCGCCCACTGTCCTAGACTAACGGGTCTTCTGTAGCCGAAGCTTTACGCCATCACCGTCTGTAGAGGGTGGTGAGCACTGGTATCCTCTTGTGTCCGGTCGCCTTGGTTTTGTTGCCGCGGCCTCCCCTGGTCTTGTTGTGGGATTCTGATGCAGCAAGCTGCATTTAGCGCAGCTCCAGTCCGCTAGTTACTCCCCTGATAATCGTTTTCTCTATATTTCTATTGCGTGTACGTGTGTATGTCTGTTTGAGAATTTCAATCTCCGAGAGTTTGTGGATTCTTCAGCTGCGTCATCAATCTTGAATAGGAGGTGGCTGTGAGAATTTTTATCGTCGGTTGTGGAGAGAGTTTCTTTCATTGGAATTGACACCAATTTTTTAACCTCTCAGAAGCACAATGGCGCTAGTCCGTGATGCTGTGCTGAGCAAGGGGATGACGAGTGGCCTGACATGGCACAATTCTCGAGTTTGCTCACAGGAGAGATCATCCTTTTCGACTTCATTGTCGAATGTATTCATTAGGACAGGCCTCGCGTCGACGAACGCATCAACTCATTACGGGGGTGGCTCTGCTGCCACTGTCAAGCTCGTCTCAATGGCCAATCAGGTTTCTCTTCCCCTAAGATTTTTGTACTGCAGACAGTCTACAATGAGGGTCAACCTGTTATCGCAGTCTTAAATAATCCGATTAGTATGGCTTCTATTCAGCAAGAATTTTAAGGGCATCACCCAATTTCAAGCTATGACCGGGTGACCATCCGCGGAGTTATACTGATGAT
The DNA here is from genome assembly GCA_036785485.1 of Physcomitrellopsis africana. Taxonomy (NCBI): domain Eukaryota; kingdom Viridiplantae; phylum Streptophyta; class Bryopsida; order Funariales; family Funariaceae; genus Physcomitrellopsis; species Physcomitrellopsis africana. The sequence continues at coordinate 330,518 of JAWRVF010000153.1, forward strand.
AGATAGGCAAACTGGAACAACAATCTGTCCCTGAGAGCAATGCAGATTACTGGGTGTATTGTTCTTCTATCAATTGAGACTTTTCTTAATGCGGAATTCATATCTGACAGAGATTTCAGAGCGCCTCGCAGCAGACAAGAAAGTTGGTTTGCAATGCCAAAGCGAGCCCTAATGGCAGCGAAGGGCCCAAGGTAAAGCGAGATGCGTGAGAAACATTTGAATAGTATTCATGCATTTAGAGAATTGTCCAATTTCGTGTGCCAATTATTTTGCCAAGGGTATTCATTCCTGCCTTGGCTGCTTTAACGGATGTTTCAAATGGGTGGCAGATGGTTGTAGCTATCACCGGTGCAACGGGATTTGTTGGCTCGAGACTGGTGGAAAGACTCGTTAAAGGTATCGAGTCCATCATGTAGCATTTTCTTTACTGGTCTCGACTCCTCCCTTTGGCTATTTGTGTTTCATGGTCCTGAAGTTAGGAGCTTACTCATTGAAGGCCAGCTGATACCACTGACCTAGGGTTGTGTATTTCAAAATACGTCTTGTCTGAACAGATTCGTTTTCTGTTGTGAATTCATGCAGATGGACATGAAATTCGAATTCTGACCCGCTCTGAAACCAGAGCCCGGGAAATTTTTCCTGGTGAGTATCCGTAGCCTAAAAGGTGTTTGATTTCTCTTCCCCATTATAGAGTGTGAGAGGTTGCTCATGTTCGGTATGCGTCATTTCAACGTAGTCCCGGTCTTAGATCGTGATTACTTTGCTGAGAATACCGGGAGGCCTTTTTCGCAGAAACAAGGTATCCGGGTGTGAAGGTAGCAGAGGAAAGCAGGTGGGATGAACTGATTCAAGGTTCCACCGGCGTCGTCAACTTGGCTGGTTCCCCTATTACCACGAGATGGACTCCCGAGGTATGCGAGATATGTTTTGATGTGTTTGTATTCTTCTGTGACCAAAGAATTACAGAAATTGCACCCTACTAGCGTGTTTGATTAGATGGACATGATGTGGATTGTGTTGTTTCATCATCGTTCCATTAAATATTCTTGGTTTCTGTTGAAATTCGTGTTACGAGGTCACATAACATTTCCCAATTTTTGGAGTTAGTATACATTATGCAGAAAGTTGGCAAAATGCTATTGGAATTTGATTTTTATAGGACTTGTCATTCTTGGGTAGTCAACAATTGGTGCTTATGTCCTATACGCTAATTGTTTATCACAGGTGAAAGCAGACATCAAGAACTGCAGGGTTGCAGTTACTAGCAAGGTGGGTGTTTCAGGGATTGAAAACACGTTCGAGATGTGTGAAATGAGCGATGTTCATGCATGGTGTACTTAGATATTTGAGGATTTCAGTAATCATATTGACAAAATCGAGGGCAATTTTAGACTCATAAGTCTGTTGAGAAAAGGTATGTAGGATTTTAGTCCAGTTGTTCTTGGTCTGAATAAACTAGCAAACTCAGAGAAGCAGATCAATCATTCAGCGAGATTCTGCAATTAAAGATGGTGCGCATGTTTGCTGGAAATTGTAGGTGGTGCAAGCGATCAATTCAGCACCGAAAGAGGCGCGACCTGCTGTTCTTGTCAGTTCGACCGCAGTTGGATTCTACGGCAAGTGAACTTCTTCGCAAGGAAATCATGTACTCAGCCTTTGATACGGTGCGAATATTATGAAGGAAATAGTAGTTAGTGATCCACACGCCTCTGATGCTGTAGTTTGTTTTTGCAGGGACAAGCGAGACGTCTGCGTTTGATGAGACAAGCCCTTCAGGGGATGATTATCTTGCCGAGGTACGTGCACTGGGTCATAATTTTATAATGCGAATAGTGTCTACTTATGCTGCTGAAACCTTCAAGCGATGGGGAAATCACATGTTTATCGGACCCTCAGTATGGAGTGCATTCTGGTGTCAAAAGTGGGATTTGGAACTGACGTAAGAGCCCATTCTGGTACATCTGGCAAGGGCTTCCTCTCATCAGATTCCTAAACTCAACTGGTAGGTCTTGGCCTTGATGGTTGTTGAACCCGTTAGTTACACCAAACCTGGTCAAGATGTATCTGGGTTCGTAGGTCCCAACTCTGTCTTTTGGAAGATTGGAAATCATCTTGTGTCGTATTGATAACTATCACGCTTTCAATCAGCTTCTGTAGAGTTAAGCTTCTTCGGAGGGAATGAACATTACAAGAGTTGTAGTATCATTGAGAATACTGGTAAATAACATAAGAATCCTACTATTATCTTTATCAGTTTAGCTGATGAAGAGGGTATAAGAGCATCGATGTAGATTTGTGGAGTTCAACACAGGTTTGTAAAGCATGGGAAGCAAGTGCTCGCAAGGTGCGCCAAGGAACCAGACTCGTTCTCCTTCGCACTGGAGTCGTGCTGGATGGACATGAGGGTGGTAGTCTAGGCACGTCTCTGGAACCCTATTCTTTTCTCCAACTTATTCTACTGAATGGTGGTAATGAAATGCTCGATCGGGAACGTGCGGTGATCGTTAGTGTATCATCTAAGCGATATACTATTCTTCAATAGTGTTAGTATCCCAAACCAAACTGCATTGACTTCTCACCTAAACTATAACTAAATTTGAAGTAGGTCGCTTTAGAGTTTGATACAGGTAGTTCGATCGTTATTAAGCCCGTTTTCGTCAACACCGCCTTGTCCCACTTTTGGTACCCGCTGCCTAAGTCGTGTTAATGTCGACTTGTGGGTCAAAATTACGACAGAATAGCTCACAATGATGAATTTAGAACCCCTCACTTCTAATAAAATGGTGACCTTCAGAATACATCCATTTTGCGAACGGGCTGGGGCAGGTGTGCAAAGTGTGGGAGGAGAAGGCTAAAGGATTGGAGAATGGCACCCGCCTTGTTCTCATCCGCATAGGCGTTGTACTCGATAAAGACGGCGGAGCACTAGGCATGTTCACCACTTTCTAACTTGCACCTAGACTTCACTTGAAGAAAATTCTCGAATAACACCGATTAACAATGTTAAATGTGAATGCTAAGGATGATATTGTTAGTTGGGGTATTCGAAATGATTGAATACACAGTCAACTTTACCTGAACCATGCTTTCGTTGATATGCTTTATGGTAGCAAGTAACTTCTAGTACAGAACCCTACAGAAACACTTGTAAGTACTGTTTAGAACATCTCAGAGTCGTTTGTATCCAAGCCACGAAGCTGCTCTTTGTTTTTCATAGGAGTGATGATCAACTATTTTCACTATCCCGTACGGATGTATTGATCGTATATAGTTTTCAAGCCATTTTGTTTAAGCTAGAAACATTAAATTTGTGTGTTCACATCATCTTTCGTCATCTCTTTCGGTAGAGCCATTGGGATAAGCCAGCAGAGTGTACGAGTCAGTGTTAGTGGACTAGTTCAAATGACTGACTCCTACAGCACATGAGTTAGTTGAAAATGGACCTACTCTGTACCTTCCAGCGTATAAGCTGTGTAGTAGCTGATTTGGAATGTTTCCCTTTCGATGATGTTGAGGGGTTTTGTGTGACTTCCTGTTCAGAAATGGATGTATGACCTACTTTTCATGTAGTTGGATTTGAGAAACAGGAGGTACAAGGTTTATGAGCGCTACGTAATACTACTTCCTGATTGTTCGTTTTTTCTTTTTTGTTCCTTTGCAGCCAAAATGGTTCCTATCTTCTCAATTTTCGCGGGTGGACCACTAGGCTCTGGAAAGCAATGGTTTGTTACTTTTCTCAATCGACTTACGTTCTTCAGTTCTTGGTGGTGCTCCTAATTGAGTACAGGATTCTCTTTACAGTGTTTATCAACAGTTCCCTCTTGCAACTGCCTTTCCTCTTAAGCGTTGAAGTAATGTGTAAAGATGGGCAATTAGTGTCTGTATTATAATTGAGGTAGAATTAGATTCTTGTTCGAAATCCTTACAATGCACCTAACTATCACATGTGTACTTTCAATATGAAGGTTTTCATGGGTGCATCGCGATGATCTAGTGTCTATGATTATTGAATCTCTCAGAAATCCGGCGTATGAAGGTATGCAAAACCCCTCAAATTGGTTCATCTTAACCTTTGTGGTGCTCTAATTTCGAAGGTTTAAAACCTAGTTTGTCTGCAGTGACGATTTTTATTTTTACAAACTACTTTACCCATTATGTTCCAATGAGAAATGACATGCATTGTTAATTTGTGGGTCGACCATATGTTGCACGATAGGTGTAATTAATGGAACAGCACCAAATCCAGTGCGAATGGCGGAGATGTGCGACCGACTTGGCGCCATATTGGGGCGCCCTTCTTGGCTTCCTGTTCCTGAGTTTGCCCTCAAGGCCATTCTTGGCGAAGGAGCCACTCTTGTAAGTTTTTGTGCGCACTTTATCGTGGAATTTGTATGGTTTGAAAATTTGCAGTGCCGGTTGTCGCATTTCATACTGCAAACGCAGTGGTTTTGTACGGAACATGTGAGCGATTTTCATGGCAGTTCTATATAGGCTTTACGTCGCTTCATATGTGGCTTGTGTCGAAATGAGTGTCGGATATCTTTGTGCAGGTTTTGGAAGGACAAAGAGTGTTGCCAAAGAGAGCACAAGAACTCGGGTTTTCTTTCAAGTATCGCTACATTTCTGATGCTTTGAAAGCCATCTTGACCGGCTAGAACCCATATCTTGCATAAGCCAATGTGGGCTGTTACTTTCACAAACCATTGTAAGCTTGGAAGACTTGCATCTGGATTGCGGCACTTTGATTCTCAGGAAAGGTAGACTAGAAGGGAAAGATATCGTTGGCACAAGATATGAATATCAATTTTGTCTTTTATGAATTAATCCCCTAACTCTGTGTTAAGCAGCCTATTGTTGCTAGTAGACAATTAGGAGTTCTGAATGCCTGTTAATAACTAAAATAATAATAAAAAAAAAAAACCAGTTATTTTCAGCGCAAAGAGATTGCTAGACCAAAATCTCACCTCTGAAAGTTGAAAATTTTGTCGCAGGGTGATTAACTTCGCAAGAACAACTGTTGTTTTGAGATCTGAATGTATGACATAGTCATTACGAGGGGGTCAGTGATTCATGGACACAAGCATGGGTACAAATTCAAGGTTTCTTATCTCTTTGCTATTTATTTTCATATCTATGTAAAACCAAAACACCCAAAAAATCATGTAGGATTTGGAGAGTATAGATGGTAACAAGTGAAAATATTAATTTATACTTTTTTTTGGATTGTAGAATGTACTGTCATAATGTCCTTGCTAGTAATATCTTGTTGGCTTGCTATAAGAGTCTAACAACCAGTCTTGTTTCAAGTCTTAAAAGGTTTTGTGGTACAATCCAAAGAGGTTTATGGCAACATTACTAAGTAGCAAACGTATTGTTATCAAGTATAGATTATAAAGTATTGTTTGTTAGATTTTAGAGGGATTGGAACAAGATATATATATATATATATATATATATATAAGAATAATGATTCTTTAGCAATGATTTTAATATTAGATTTTAACCGAATGTTTGGAGTTTTTTTCAAAAGGTTTTTTAAATATTTATTTAAGAAGAGTTTTTGAACAAATAAATAATCATTATGTTTGAATTTTTTGCATTATAATTTATTTAGTAATATATCAATTATATATATATACATATATAAATAGATTTTTTTTGGATAAGATAGGATTGTAAAAACCATCTAAATTATTTTTAAATAGATTATTAAGACATTCTTCACATGATTATTATACTATAGTATATACCTAACAAGACCATCTTAATATGAAAAAGTTTTAACAGAAAAATATTTTTAACTCCTATAATAAAGAGAAATTTAATTAATTTAACTAATTTATAATAATCATTAATTGTAAAAGAGCCATGTCAATATTTAATTATTATAAACTATTTTTATTTTTTAAATAAATATCTTTGATACACATACATTTTAAATAAATATCTACATATATGTATATTTTACATAAATATCTATGTATATGTATATTATAATATATTACAATTTTTTTGAAATATATACATGCATTGATATAGCATTTTTTATTATTTAAGTATTGATTTAATTTTTAAAGTTTTGTGGTCATTAAGTTTTGAAGTTTTATTTCAAAAAATAAATAATAACTTAGAATGATATTTAGAATGCTCTTTTTCTTGGTTGCATTTTTCAATCTAACACCAAAAGCATTAGGTATTTTCTGTCATAAACTCTCTGGGATATTTCACAAATCCTTCTTTATAGCTTTTGATTCTTGTAAGAATCAAAAATACATCAAACAATCCAAATCCACAGATTTTCAAACATATGATATATAATTAATTATTTAGAAAAATAAGTTCAGAAAACCAACTTCCATTCATATTTATATTACAAAAACAATTCATATTTCAATGTAATATGAATTAAGTAGTCTCAATGTTTTTGAATTCTTAACTTGATAAAATAAAAGTAATTCTAAAGATAAGTATCCTGAACCATTTCTAATTGTGCGACCCTTAAAAACTCTAATTATTCCAAAGATAGCATGACATGACTTTTACAATACTAGTTCAGAACACAAATAAAAGACACCTACAGCATGCATAAGTTAACGGCACCCACTTTATGAAAATCAAACTGTGACACAAACATGTAAGGTATTAAAATACTAATTCCTAAAAAATTAACAACTATAATTGGAAGTGGATACAACCTTCTCCAAACATCTATTTCTTTTCAAACAATACCAGCTGGAACTTTGAAGAGAAGCATCAGCCCAAAGATAACATGGGTAAGAAACTACCGGTGTCATTCTAGAAGAAAGAAAAAAAAAAGAAGTGTGGCTTATTGGTCTGGTCATTTGTTAGTTACCATATCAGTGTACCTAAATGCATACCATTTACAACCAACTCACTCGTCATATTGACAAAGTGTGAGTGTTCTTTTCCTAAAACTGTCGCATGTCAGTCCTGTAGTGAGCCCTTTGGGACAAGGTACAGAAAATGCAAAGCCTCACGAAGTAGGCATGCAGACATGTTACTGGGTGCCTGGCAATTGCACAATGCTTTGAAAAGAATGAAGAAGACGTAGAACTATCTATCGGGTGTTACTTTGATATGGATACATCGGTGGTAGTGATTTGTAGTAGCTTGCGTTCGAACGTGGGGGTGAAGAAATGCTGCCAGATGGTGACGTTTCTGGGCTTTCGGAAATCTCAATAGGTGTGGGCAAGTGACACAGAAAGCTGCCTTGGATGTGACCATTGAGGCCTCCTTGAGCATCTGAAAAGATAATCACATGAACCCATGTCAGCTTGACAAGCACGTCTTCATGTCATCTTACAATCATCAAGCACGATGTTTGCGTGTACAACACTTCGGAAGGGTTCAAAAGGAGATGAGAAGAGATAGCACTTTAGTGTGAAAACACTGCCCTGAAAGATGAAGTGATCTAAGCTGAAGATATTACACAAGGCCACGATCCAAGCAGTAGCAGAGCATCTTCCTCAAACCAGCGTGAACAGGAGAAGCAAACTCTCACCGAAGAGGGTCTTGATTGATGGCCTCTTTGGCTTTCCCTTTTTCTTCAGCTCCGCTGTTCAGGAAATGTGAAAATTAGCTCAAGCCCACAAGCACTACTACGATGTCGACATCTATTGATATTTGATAGAAATAAATAGAGGACATGGGCAACTTTCAAGATTGGGACTATTCCATTGAATAACACCAAATTTGGGTGACCTTAAAACCTACCAATTCCAGGTATATTGACATCTTGGACAATCTCGAAATTCTTGTAAGTATAGCCCACAAAGTTGACGTCCTTTGATGACAGCATCTGCACTCATAGAATATAAAAATAAGCTCCCCAATTTCTGTTACAATCGAGCCCAAACAGACACTGTGACCTCTTACAAAACCTGTACGTTCTGAATACGTTTGAGTGAACATGCATTAGGCACGGGCTGAACAGCTCAAGGCAATCTGGATTGAGATGACGCATTTGACACTTGAACTGCATACCTTTCTCCATGGTCCTGATCTCGTAGATGATGGTATTTGGGAATCATTCTGCAAATATCAAGCTTCAATGAGCATCAAAGATTTCCGGATCACGAAGATTCACCAAAGTCTACGAGTTATCAGTGGGGACAACATTAAAACGCACTCTTATAACATAGTCACATCAATTTTTTAGCTATATCAACCTCAAGAAAGTGCGAACAAGGCAGTAACCTACCCTTCCATATCCCAATTAATCCAAAATTATACACACTTCGGCCCTATTTATCAAGTCAACTCATGCGAAGGAATATCAGCAATTTGACAGAACTACTCGGGGCACGATAGTAAGAACTGTGATAAACTAGCTGAAAACTATTTGAAAATTATCACAGTTTACCAACTCTAAGAGTGCCAAAGATTATCTGATATGCAAGGTAAACGAATGTTCTAGATAGGAAGAACTGTTAACCTCTTCAAATTTCTCAAAATTCTGAGTATCCAACTCATCTTTCACTTCCGGTTTAAAAGCGGCCTCCATTTCATACAACCTTTCCCAAGGCAATCCTTTGAACCATGGATGATTCTGCACTAGTCACAAAACGATGATGAATTAGACTCGTCAAATAACGTCTTACAAATACAGGCAACACCTGAACCTGTGAAGGAGATCCTAAATAGCAAGGTTTGTAGGAATCGTGTTACAATAAGTGCGAAATAATCCTAAATGCATTCTCTAGTTCGACCCAAAATGTACAACCCAAAATGTAGCCTACCTTAATCTCCGCGACACCCCTGGTCCCAAGGCGGTGCTCCACGTCACACAACAATCTACTGATAATATCCTTCGCCTCGGGTGCTAGTTTAGCTTCGTCTGGGAACTTTAAATTATTTCTCCAGTTGACGATCTAATCCATCACCCATAACCAACACATCCAAGAATAACCAAAATAAGCCTAGAGTGCCAGAACTAAGATTGTTCACATTCTCAAATTTAGCAGTTTTAGAACGTACAGGTAGTGACATAATTAAGACAATTAAAACATGTTATGTTAATTGTTTTGCTTATGGAATTGAGTATTAGGAAATTTGAAACATGGACAATGTTCATTATAGACAAATGAAAGCATACAAAAAGAAATGAAAAAACGACAAGAGATACTTACCTTGCGACAAGTTGTCATGGGTTCATCAGAGTAGAAAGGGGGATAACCAACCAGCATCTCGTACATGATTGCTCCTAGTGACCACCTGCAGGAAAATCAATGTTGAACTGTTCCGAGCTGAACAAAAACCTAACATGCGGGCTCCCTCCTAACCTAGTCGAGTATAAAGTATCTCGAGTAATTCCTATCTTAAGAAACAGATACCATACATTTGGAGCTACTTTGTGTTTATATATGTTATCGTCGGGCAACTCCAAATAATTTGTCAATGTCAAACAGGGCACAGCTCAACTTAGACCAGGGAGGGACATCAAGAGCAAGTTTCAGTAATATGAATCAATTCAATGCATACCAGTCACACTCCATCCCATAACCTTTCTTCAGGAGTACTTCAGGAGCAATATAATCTGGAGTGCCGACTGTTGAATATGCCTGAATGCGAAACTTTGTGTCAATACTTGAGATTACAGATGATCAATGGAATGCCACTTGCACTCCTCTATATGCGAACCTTGAAGATAACGTCTGTGAAACAGGCAGAAATTGTGAAGAGGAAGCAGAGCTACTGCAAAATGGAACGCAAAGAAGATTACCAGCATTCGTCTGTTCCTTTGCCAGTGAAGTAGCTGTTCCTGCTGTGTTCGCCTTGGTCCGGGTGAAGCAGATATATGCTGCCTGGGATTTAGAGGATCTTTGGTGTTATCTTGAGCTAGCTCGTACTCTTGCAATGCAGGCAAGTTGGAGCAGTCTAAAGGCTTACAAAGACCAAAATCGGATAACTTCATGTGTCCGTTCTTATCCAAGAGCAAATTATCCGGCTTGATATCCCTAGTAGAAAAACCAGAAGAGATCAGAGTCAACAGAAAATAATCTCAAAAACATTTTTGGGAAGAAGGACCAGTAAACTGAGATGTCAGAACTCTTTTGTGGGGCCCCCCTATGTGATAACTAAATCTCGGCTCTTCCCTACTCCAACTGTTAGATTGCGTTCGTAAGTACATATGTTTGATGTTCGATGATACTGTAATAATCTCTACTTTGTTCATCGAGAAACTTCTACTGGCAATCAAGTTAATTTTACTTTAAAATCTTTTTAAGTCGAAATGCTTCCTAACTATCACATGCATCATAAAGAAAAGAGAAAATCTATAGCAGTATGATAATTTATAAATTACAAATTATAATAAATAGTAGATCATTTTTCAAAAGCCGTATCCTACAACTAATTAATTTTATGGAAATGCATACTAAAAAGATGACATCGTTAAAGAATGACGAAATGCCTTGAAAAGCAATCAGTTGCCCACAAGCAGCATGTTACCAGCAGCTAAAAATTTGAGATCCCACCTAAACACAGTCAGAGGTTAATAGGACATTTGGAATTACCTATGTATATAATTGTGCTTGTGGATTGACTCAATAGCCAAAACACACTGCCCAACATAGAATCTAGCTTCATCTTCCGACAATGTGTCCTTACGCATGAGAAGTGTCATCATGTCTCCTCCAGGCAAATACTCCATGATCAAGTACAAATATTCCTCATCTTGAAACGAGCAATACAACTTCACAATACAATTGCTATCGACCTCTGCAAGCAAATTTCTCTCTGCCTTTACATGCTCCACCTGCAATTACCGCAAAATTTTCAATTCAATGACTATAATTTTTCACTATCATAATCGATAAAAACATTTATGATTATTATTATTATTATTATTATTATGAAAAAGAAGAGTTAGTCCTATATTTTCAATTATGCGGTAAGATGACAGAGAAAGTTTCTCAAGAACTTGCATGCTACAGCAAAATTCAAGAATACAAGAACTGGTTTCCGATTAAAATTTCTCCCGTTTCCCTAGCGTCCGATTACTTTTGCAAGTGATCTTAAAAGTAGAAACGAATCTTTCAAACAAATAAAAAAATACACAGATTAAAGTACCTGGCCTCTTCGAAGCATCTCAGACTTCTTCAATTTTTTCATGGCATAGACTGTAGAACTTGTTTTCTCTCTGCACAACCTCACCTGTCACATGCAACATCAGCCTATATTAGCTAATCTCAAATCCACGATGTCTTGATCGAATGCATTTTCACATGCTAGGAAAGGCACTCAGCATGTAACCTGAACCATGACTGAACTTGGCACGGTTAGCAAATTCGAGTGCATTTAAACAAACTAGTAGAATACGGAATGCAGATTCAGACTAAGGACACATACCTCGCCAAATGCTCCACGCCCAATGATGGTCAGAAGCTCAAAATCCTCCACTCCCATTTTGTGGCGTTGCAAGCGCATGTACTCCGTTTCTTTTCTCTCAAGATCCTTGAGAAGATTATTCTGCTCCTCCTCTGTAACGTCTGCATCAGCCAGCTTCCGCTCCAATGACCAACGTCTGATGAAGTCAACCAACCAATTGTCGTAAGTGTTAAGTGACTCCACAACCACTACGTTCGAAAGCAGTTCAACTATTATCGTCTAAGACCATAAGAACCTCTTTAGCCGATTGTACTCAAATGCAAAAGTTTCTCAAGCACAACCTTTGCAAATCCAACAATCGAAACTAGCATAAATATTGAGAGATGCTTTGATCAACTCAATAACAAACATGAACGACGTAAACTTCCGAGCAAGGATCCTTAAGGCTCAGGGATAACAGTGCTGTAACATTCAACCGACTTGTACTGCAGTAGAGCAATACCATCAACTACTTTACAATTGAATAGCGTAAACTGCGTTTGAGATTATTGAATATCAATCTTGATCAGCTGTTTCACCAATATAAACACTTGTGAATTAAGGATGTGCCTGCAGCAACTCGTAGCAACGGCGCGGTGATAGTGACTTAAAAATATAAATAGTTTCTCATCTTCGCGAAGTAAGAGAATGCTTATCTAAAATGTGCAAGTGAAAATTACCTATCAAAAATTTTAAAAAAATCAAGGGCTAGCACAATCGCACACAAAATATATAAACATAGTAGAGGAGAGATGCCTTAAATGCTTAATAAAGAAACAGTTGGACCGGCTTACAGAAGACTAAGCCCACAAAGAAACACTAAGCGACTTTCTGATTTACCCCTCTTTAAAATATAGCGAGTTCACCGTGCCGTTCGTCTTTCTCGGTTATCTTAACGAGGACAGACAAAAGCCATAAACAGCTCAAGAACATTCGATTCCCACATCATTCGCAGAAATGCGTTTCTTGTGGTCACAAATACTTGGAGTACAATCCAAGAACATAAAGGAAAGAAACGGAGAAAATTTGGGCAGCTGAAGTGAGAAGCAAAGAATTCTTAAAAGGCCTCAATACCTTAGCTTTCGCTCGTGCAAGTTCTTCATTTGTGATTTGTAGTGATTTTCAATGTACTGCTTAGCGGCTGCCACTTTCTGCCTGGTGATGCTTGAAGGCAACTCATCGCTCGCATCAGCGTCAGATCGAGGGCTTTTAAGAGGATCCTTGCCGCTATCCGATCCCGCCGATCCATTTTTCTTAGACTCGTTACCCTTAATCCTGTCACCTCTGGGTTGGAACCGATTGAACCAACTTCTTGTTTGCTCCATCTCAGCCTTTAAGGTCTTACCTACTGCTCTCTACCCTTGCAATACTTGACAACAAGACCATCCCGCTAACTCCCTGTTCTCTACACCATGTTCAGTACTTCTACTTTCCAGCTCAAGCTCCTCTTGGTCAAATTCACCTAATTTCCTCTGCAACACTTATCGCATTCATAAAAGACAGTATAAAGAAGAGACCTTCTTTGTCCTTGGCTTCGATTATGTCCCAGTTACTGGAACACGCTGCAGGAAATGGGAGCAAAGAGACTTGAAGTTCCCTATCGCTGGCCAGCATTTCCACACTTAAGCCCAAAACGAAGCTAATGAGGTGGGTTAACCAAGCATGCACCACTCCTCGGCACACTTACAACCTTCTTCAGCTGGGAAATGTTATACGAATAGCGCCGTTGTGTTCTCACATGATCAACGAAGAGGAAAAATCCTGTACGGCCAAAAAGGTCCCCCCTCCCCCTAGTTAACAGGCGATAGGGACTACGCTTCACATCGCTACCCCAAACCTCTTAGGTTTCCAAAGCCAGCAAGCAGGCCTAGAAGAACGTCAGGACTCCCAGGACTTCCTCAACAACCGGGAGTCACATCACCAAGCTCTCAGAAAACTCAATTCTTCCAAACAATACTGCTTCTTTCCAAAACAAAGAAATTTCCACGAAGGCCAGCAGTCATGCAGACGCTCTTCAAGACGAACTAAAACCCAAAGCAGTTCATATGGCAGGGGACCACACGCTCTCCTCTCCGACGTAACATGCATGCCTCTACACCAACATTCGCAGTAGTTCACCCACTTGAAAAAACAACAAAAACCCAGCAATGGTAGAGCAGGGTTTTGTACCACGATACGTATGGCAATAAAGGCGAGCAGATGAGCCCAACACTCTCAACAGCTCGAGAAACAACTATCGACAATTACAACGCTCGCGAGCCTCACGCCTCTCACCCAATTCCCCCATCCCCACATTTAAGACCAGACAAGCGCAGTATATCAAATTAAACGGCAAAGGTTGTCTTCGCAACCGAATTCGTTCATCATTTGCGACTCCAGCTGACAGACAGTCTAAACGAAAAAAAGGCCAACCCACTCTCGACCACTAACGTCCAGCCACTGCACCAAACTGCACCAAAACCTAAAACAACAGTCTAGAAAGCCGTCACGCGCGCAGCGTGCCAACCTTCCCTCCCATGAGCATTCCAGCACCAATTTTTCACAGCTTCAAAAGTCGTTCAGAATTGCGGGAGGAAAATCGAGCGCAGGTCCCAACGCAGCGGAGTCCGCGCGATTGAGAAGCAATTCCGGCACGAAAGGGTGGAAAACGAAATGGGGCGGAGTCCTTCCCTCAGCGCTGTCTCTCTCATGCTCTCGCCTTCCGCTTCTCGTCCTCCCTCCAGACGAATGTTCCCTGTTCGTCCGCTAAGACGAAAATTCATCGTCGGAATCCACCTCTCGCCGCCCATCGTCGAACCCACGGAATTTCCGTCCCGCTTGGTTCCTTCACAGGTGTCCGCTAATGAGAGCACAAGCTCGAATCTGGTGTTGCCACGTTTCATAACTGTTGGTTTTCAACCACACTTTTATTAGTTAACAAGGAACAATTCGGTGATAATATATTTGCCCTGGAGGGGGTAATAAAAAGAACTACCATTCTTAGCATATGCGAGGGTTTTAAACAGGGTGAAACATATTTAATGCGGAGAGATTGATCCAATCCTTTGCACCAAACGCAGTCTTTAGCTTTTTTCCCGTAAGTGCAGTGGGGATGCATTCATTTACTTCCCAACTGATTAAAACTTTTTAATTATGTGTATATTTCAAAATAGAGCGGAAATGATAACAAAGCGACAACAGGAAAGAACCCTTTTCTTTCTCCACTTGGGGAAATGTTATAAATGTGGACCGTGGATAAGCTGTCACGGGCTTCATCAAAATTCTCCTAGAGTAAGGGACATCACTATTGATACCCTGCTCTTTGGTGGAGCGGGATGGGTATCTTGAAAAATCGTTGGAAAATGGATTTGAATACTTGTTCAAAACAAGTGAAGAATCTGACGATGATTTCATGATATATATATATATATATATATATAAACCCACACACACATATATATATATATATATATATTAATTAAGGAAAGTATTCCCTGACTTAGCCCTTCGTCCCCTTCCAAGAACAACAAGTCTCCAAAAATGGTATCACAAAGTGTTGATATGCACTCAATAGTATTCTATTTCCATCTTTTAAACAACAGAATAGATGTTGTTGTCTGCTTTGACTCAGGGTCCATCCCAGTTTAGTTTTCAATGTTTGCAATTATCTGATGGGAGAATGAATGGTGAAGGCAAATGCATATCTCATCCATCTCTTTTCTGTCATGTGTGTGTGTGTGTGTGTGTGTGTGGGGAGTGTACTCACTGAATGGGAGGGGAAGGGAAGGAAAGATGGAAAGAGATAATGCTAGTACCAAGTTGCCAAATGGTCGTGTCCCTCCCATCGTCCTCCTCTTGACACCCATTGTCTTGGTGACGACCACAGAAGCTGAGGAATGGACAGAGTTTGCAGGGGGATGAACATTTGCAGATGGGCAGAACCAGAATGGGGGATGTTTAATGCACCCAGGATTCTACTCCTAGTGCCCCCCTACTGGGGCACATTCAGGAATATTGTGGCCTGAGAAAACTTGATTGAAGTAAAAGCTCTATTGGAAGGTTGCTCTATAGAAAGGTTGATGTATATGTGGATGAATGTATATATATATATATATATAGTGGATGGATGAGTAAATGAGTTGAGTCAGATTGAGGCTCCACTTTCTGCATGTTCCTGCTTCCCTCCACTTTTGACCACCCCATGATGAGTGTATGCTTCATAGGGCCACCATGGCGGAATTCAGGGTCGTGGTTTGAAATGGAAATGGATTAGAAGGAAACAAATTTATAATGAAAAAGAAAAAGAGAATCATTCACTTACACTCCCAGAAGGAGAATGATGTGGTGTATGGAATAACCAAATACAAAATCAAGCATCTGTTGAATGAAGTAGCATCATGATTTGAAATTTGAAAAAAGTTGTATTCTTATTTTATTATTTTCTCCATTGTTCATTCAAGATGACCAAGAATATTTCCTTTAGAAGGGCTTTATCAAGATCCATGTGAAGGCATCCAAATATTGTGAAGTTCACAATGAAAGGCATATAAAATTAACAAATAAATTATAAACATTTATTTATATTTTAAGATGTGTTATTTCATATATAATATTTTTCAGTAGTATAACATAAAGTCACATGTGAGTGGAATGAATGGATAAATGTAAAAAACATGAATTGAAAGAAGATGCATAATCCACTGAAATCTGTGTCAAAAGAAAGCAACAAAATAAAAATAAGAAAGTACATATATTCAAAAAGAAATTGGAATGGCTATTGCCAAAAACTAGAAAATATAAAGACTCTTGAACTAAATTAGAAGTAAAAAAAGAATTGACAAGAGTAAAGAAGGCTTTATTATTATCTTCATATATATTATCTACCTAAGAGCTATATGGCAACACTTTATAGGACTTCCAATACATGTTTAATTTGCAAGACACATATCAAACTTACAAGATAAGTTTCCTACATACATACCACATAATTAGCTTGTTACATAAGCTATCAACATGTGCAATACGTGGCTAATTTGTTGACCAAGTTCATAATCTACAAATCACTTATAGACGTGTTTAAAGGTGAAATTGCATGTATAAAGCTTCTAGGAAGCTAATCTATAAGATATTATCAAACTAATCTATTTTTACTTACTTCTATTTATCTATATTACTTAGATAACTATTCCAATAGATCTTATGTCTATGACATTATCTCCCTTTTTTGAGATGAGTTCCATGAAGAGTAGTAATTATATATTGAAAAATTTTAAGATGTGTCAAATTATACTTGCCACATACTTTGATCTTTATTTCCTTTGAAGATAGTTGATAGATCCTTTCAGCTACTGATAGTATCTCACATTAGGATAGAAAGACCACCTTGATATTTGATCATTGTTGGATCTTTCATAACTTTCTTCAAACGAAATATTTGAAACACCATCAAGAGTAGTTCCTACCTCCAAAAATATGACCAAACATTGAGAGTCTTTTTTAAAGTTGTGATATCAAACATATTATATCTTATCATTAATTCAAAATTTTTTATTTTTATTTTTAAGGATCTTCATTTTTATTTTGTCGTCTTGAAGGTTGTGATAATTATAATGTTTCATCCAATAATTCAGCAAATAATAGTTCTTCAACTGAATTTATTGATTGATTTTCTATTTCTTTAGTATTAAAAAATCTAAAAAAATAAAAAATTAATAATATAAAATAGAATAAAAATTCTATTGAAATTATTTTGCTTTATAATAAAGATTTTTTTTATCTCTTCATCTTGATTTTAATGGATGTCATTGATGAAATATCTTATTTTTAATTAATGCATTTGTTAGATTCTTAGATGGCTCTTACGTGTGTTCATTAATATTATATTTGTGCGAATGTACAAGATATTTTAATCTATTTTAGCACCACCTCAAATTTAAGACCTCTTCTACATCAAATTCTTCATTATTATTCTCTTCTATAAGAAGCGATGGCATTTGTCCTCTTCCTTGTATATTCCCTATCTTATATGGTTTAAGTCAAAACATATAGAATATAGGATGGATCTTCATAGACTCCAATAGATTTAATCAATATTCAACTAGATTGATATTTTCACAAATAAAAAATAATTCAAGTCTATGATAATTCAACTTGTTACAAAGATGAATAGTCTTAATACTATGATAAAATAACCATACCTTGTTGTCTATGTAAAATTGAGGTTGTTTCTTGTAATAGACATCTATATTGATCTTTTATCGTTCTTGAACTTTTTTAAATTGTATTTTTATTGTTGCATACAACTTTGACAATCAATTTATTAAATCTTTTGCCGTAAGATTATTAGCTTTTAAAAAGTCAAAAATATCAAGTTGTGGATGATAACCATAATATCAAAGAATGGAGTTTGTTGAATAGAAAAATGTATTAAGTTATTATAAATAAACTCTACCAATGACAAAAGAGTTGTCCAATCATCTTAATAATAGTTGATGGTATACCTCAAATATTACTTCAAAATTTGATTTACTTATTCTATTTATCTATCAATTTGAAGGTAAAAAGTTAAAGATAGTTTTATGTCCACCTTCAATATTTTAAAAAAGATTCTTCAAAATCTTGATATAAATTGAATCTCTCTATCTGATATAATATCCCTTGATAATCTATGATATTGATAGATGTTATCAAGGAAGAGTTTAGTTATTTCTTCATCTATGATAGATTTTGTATATAATACAAAATGTGTCATCTTGGTGAAATAATCTATAATCATGAATATAGAATCATATAAACTTGAATTTAGAAGATTTGTGATAAAATCTATAGAAACAAAAGACCAAGGTTGTTTTGATATATGTAATAATTAGAGAAGTCCATAAGATTGATGATGAAGAGTTTTTGATCTTGTACAAACTTTTTAACATCCTTCTACATTTGAGGCCACCAAAAATCTTTTAATATTAATTTGAAAGTTTTGTTATATTCAAAATGTCATGGTGCAAGAAAGTTATGATGAGCTTTAAAAGTATGTAGTTGTACTTTACTTTTTGGAATATATAAGTGTTATTTAAAATAAAATAGATTGTATTTAAATTTTAACTTTGAAATATCATGAGATTTAGAGGAATTATTCTTAATACAATAAAAATAAAATCTAAAGATATATTTAATTAGATTTACTTAAAAAAAATTGAATCAATAGTCAATATTGATTTTATTGCTTGAAGATGAAATTGCTCTAATTTAAAGAGAATCATTTTTTGTTCATTAGAAGTTACATTTCTTTCTTTTAGTACAAGATAAAAATGTCTAAAAAGAACATCGGATAGACCTTATTATTTTCTTGGCCAGTAAGTGATAATAAATTCAAATCTTAACAAAAACATACTTTAACAAGCTTAATGATAATTTAATACACATATTGACATGAAATACTCAAGGTTCTTGTAATCTATATACATGGTGAGTGGACTAGAAGCGCCTTCTACATAGTAACGCCATTCTTAAAAAGAATCCACAATTTCAAAAAAAATTTATCATGGATTTTTTAATTGATCTCTTTTGTTGAAAATTTCTTCAAATAAAAAGTTACTCAATAGAATTTATTATTTACTTCTATTTATGAATATATTTCATCTAAGACAAAATTTGATACATCTATTTTCATAAAAAATACCTTGATATATGATACATGATAATCTTGTAATATGATATAAGATTAGTACAGAAGTAAAAGATATCTTCAAAGCTTCAAATGATGCTTCTACTTCTTTATTCTACTCAAGTTTGTCTTTACAAATTAAGTTTGTAAGTGGAGTTATAACTTGAGAAAAATTCTTGATAAAGATTTGATAATAATTAACAAATCCCAAAAAATATTACACATCCCTTATTATTTTTGGAATCTTCTAATCCATAATTGTTTAGACTTTCTTAGAATCTATTATGAGACAATCATTCAAAATAATATATCCTAAAAAATCAACTTGAGTAGTGTAAAATATATACTTTTCTATCTTGGTATACAATCCAATATCTCTAAATTTTTATAATACATAATAAATATATAATCTAGATATTAAAGATAAAGAGTATCTATTCTTGATGGTAATTTTGTCGAGCCTTTAATAATCTATACACATATACAATGATCTATCTTTTTTCTTTACAAATAAAATATGAGCTCCTGTTAGAAATTTTGAATGGCATATAAAATTCTTGACGAAGTTCTCATCAATGTATTTTTTGAATTCAGCCAACTTATTTTGTGATAAATTATAAATTGATCCAAATAGAGGCTAAATTCCCTCTTTGAGATTGATTAAGAAATCATATTGACAATGTTCTAAAAGAATATCTGCATTCTTTTTCTCAAAAATGTCTTGATAATATTGATATTAGCTTTGAATACCACTTGAAGTCTTTCTACCTTCAGAAATAGATGTAGTATAAATAATAAAATGTGATCCTTCTTTTGCTACATGCATAAAAGCTTTTGTATCTATAACTATGAGATTTATTATACTAGACTTATGACTTTTTACTTAGTTAATAAGACTCTTAATAATGCTTTGAAAAAAACTAGGTCTATAAGAAATTTAGTCTACTTGAAGATTATATTTTTTTGGCCATAATAAATCTAAAATGACTAAATTAGAGGAAGATTTAATTATATTAAAGATTATATAATTATTAAAACTATCAATTATTACATTTATAGGAAGGATTTTGTGAATAATATCTCTAAAAGACAACAAATGACCATCTATAATTTCTATATGTACATGTTTAGTATTTTGTACTAAAAATATTCTATAATTTTTAACAAAAAGCTTCATTTAAAAAACACATTATGGCTCTTAAATCTAATAAGGTAGAGGCTTTGTAATTTTTAAGTCTCAAACACACACCTATTATAAAACAAAAAAAAGATTTTTAAGAAAAAATAGGACCTTTACTAGGAATTTTATAAGATTCCAATTGCATGGTTTCTATTATATTTGAATAAATTCATTTCTTATTATATTATCTTCTTTGACAATCGTATTTTTTATTTTATAATTGTATCGTTTTTTTGAACAATATTGAGCAATTGTCAAGGACAAGAACTCGATGAAAGCAAATTAACATATGAAACTTCTATTAAGAAATATAATGAAATAGAAGTAAGGAAGTATGTATATTAAAAGAAATTAAAATGGCTATTGCCACAAGACAAAAAAACTATAGACTCTTGAAACTGGACTAAAAGTAAGAAAAGAATTGATAAGAATGAAGAAGGCTTTACTCTTATCTCTATTTATACTATCTATCTAAGAGCTACATGGCGGTATTCTATAAGACATCCTATACGTGTCAAATTTACAAGACACGTGTCAAACTTGCATGACAAGTTTTCCACATAAGTGCCACATATTTGGCTTGTTCTGCAAGCTACCAACATGTGCAATACATGGTTAGCTTGTTTCACAAGCTACCAACATGTGCGCCATGTGGCTAGCTTATTAATTAAGTTTCTAACCTACCAATCACTTATAGACATGTATAAAGGTAATTTCGTATCTATAAAGCTTATAGGAAGCTTTTCTATCAAATATTATCGAATCAACTTATTTTACCTATTTCTATCAATCTATATTAATTAGATAATTATTCAAATAAATCTTATGTCCATGATATTATTCCCCCTTCTAGGGATGAGTTCCACAAGGAGCGGTGATTACATGTTGAAGAAGTCCAAAATATGTCAAATTGTACTTGCTAAATATTCTAATCTTTGTTTCCTTTGAAGGTAGTTGATAGGTCTTTTCAGCCATTGATAATGTTCTATACCAAGGCAAGAGGATCGCCCTGTTATTTAATCATTGTTGAGGCGTTTATAACTGCCTTCAAAGAAAACATTAGAAACACCATCAAGAGTAGTTTCTACTTCTAAAAGTATCACTAAACATTGGGAGTCTCTTCCAAAGTTGTGATATCAAACACATTGTATTTTGCCATCAATTCAAGAAAAGACATTTCATTCTTGAGGGTCCTCATGTCTATTTTGTCATCTTGAAGGTTATGATAGTCGTAATGTCTTGTCCGATAAATCAGCAAACAAAGATTTTTAAATTGAATCCATTGGTTATTAGTTCTCCATCTTTTTAACGTCACAAATATAAAGAAGCTACAAACAAGGATAAAAAGTAAAATGTTATCTTGCCTAGATCATGTTTCTTTTATAGGGAAGGTCCTCATTTTGATTTTGATGGATGTCGTTGATGAAAAGCCTCTACTTTCCTTACTTCATTTGCAAGATTCTTTGCTAGTTCTCATGTGCGTTCACTAATATGATATCCATGCCAATGAACAAGATATTCCAACCTATTTTGGCACTGCCTCGAATCTAAGACTTTTTCTACTTCAAATTCTTCATTATTGTCCACATCTATAGGAAGAGGTGGCACTTGTCTTCTTCTTAGTATGTTCACTATCTTGTATGGTTCAAGAAGAGACACGTGGAATATAGGATGGATCTTCATGAACTTCAGTAGGTATAATCGATATACAACTGGATTGATTTGTTGACAAATAGGAAAAGGTCCAAGCCTACGATAGTCCAATTTATCACAAAGATGAATAGTCTTGACATTGTGACGAAGTAACCATATCTTGTCTCCCATATTGAATTGTGGTTGTTGCTTGTGATACGCATCTGCATTTATTTTTTATTGTTCTTGAGCTTCTTGTAATTGCACCTTCATTATTGCATGTAGCTCTGACAAACGATTTGCCAAATCTTCTATTATTAGATTATCAACTTTTAAAAAATCAAAGTATCAAGTCATAGGTGGTAACCATAATTGGCAAAGAAAGGTGTTTGTTGTATAGAAGAATGTATCGTATTATTATAAGCAAACTCTACCAATGGTAAGAGAATTGTCCAATCATCTTATTGATAGTTGATGGTACACTTCAAATATTGCTCCAAGATTTGGTTTACATACTCCGTTTGTCCATCACTTTGAGGATGGAAAGCTATCAAGGACAAGAACTCAACGGAAGCAAATAAGTAAGTGAGAAACACTCTCAAAGAAATATAACAAAATAGAAACAAGATAGTGTATATATTAAAAGAAACTGGAATGGCTATTGCCAAAAGACAAGACACTAGAGACTCTTGAAATCAAACTAGAAACAAGAAAGGAGTTGACAAGAGTGAAGAAGGCTTCACTCTTGTCTCTATTTATACTATCTACCTAAGAGCTAAGTGGCAACGTTCTATAGGACCTCCAACACGTATCCAATTTACAAGACACGTGTCCAAGTTGCAAGACACGTGTCGAACTTGCAGGGCAAGTTTCCTATATGTTCGCCACGTATTTAGCTTGGTCTTCAAGCTACCAATATGTGCGACATGTGGCTAACTTATTGACCAAGTTTCTAATCCAAAAGTCTACTATGGACACTTATAAAGTCAAAGCAGCGTCTATGAAGTTTCTAGGAAGTTTCTCTAAAGATATTATGGAATTAACCTGCTTTTACCTTCTTTTATCTAATTCTATCTGATCATATAGGTAACTATGTATATGTCCGTGACATTACCCCCTCCTTTAAAGGACGAGTTCCACGAGGAGCGGTGATTACATGTGTAAAAAGTCTAAGATGCGGCGAATAATATTTGCCACATACTCTGATCTTTGTTCTCTTCGAAGGTAATTGATGGATCCTCTCAGCCATCGATAGTGTCCCATTCCAAGGCGGAAAGACCACCCTGTTATTTGATCATTGTTGTGACCTTCATAACTTCCTTCAAATATCACATCTGGAACACCGTCAGGAGTTGTTCCTATCTCCATCAAATCACCAAACATCAGTCTCTCTATAAATTATGCCATGATTACTCATATATCTAAGCCATCTATTATAGGAAAACGTATAGTTCTTGAAGATCCTTCCTCTCGGGATGCGTCAAGTCATGGGGAGTTGTAGCCGGTCCTTGATATGTCTACCGTCCGGTGGGTCAACAAATGAAGGCTCTTGGAGTCAAATCTATTTGTTTGTTGATTCTCTATCTTCCTTAGTGTGCCAATATAAAACCCTGAGCAAGGATAGAAAGTTGAATGTTATCTTGCCTATATCTTGTTTCTTTTAGGAAAGTCTTCATCTTGATTTAGGTGTTTGTTGATGAAAGATTCCACCTTCTTCATTCGCCCGATTTTTCTTTTAATTGTAATAAGCTCGCTAATATCGTGTCATGCCGGTGAGCAGATATTAGAGCCTACTTGGTAGCCTTGAATCTAAGACTTCTTCTACTTCAAATTTGTCATTATTATTCACTTCTATAGGAGAAGGTGGCACTTGTCTTCTTCTTGGTATGTTCATTGTCTTATATGGTTCAAGAAGAGACACGTGGAATATAGGGTAGATCTTCATAGACTCTGGTTGGTGTAATCGATATACAACTGGATTAATTTGTTCAGAAATACGAAAAGGTCCAAGCTTACGATAGTCCAACTTATCACAAGGTCGTGTAGTCTTGATATTGCGACGAAGTAGCCATACCTTATCACCTACGTTGAGTTGTGGTTGTTCCTTTCGATACGCATCAGCATTTATCTTTTGTCATTCTTGAGCTTCCTTTAATTGTGCCTTCATTGTTGTATGTAGTTCTGACAAATGATTTACCAAGTCTTCAGCCGTAGGATTGTCAACTTTCAAATAGTCAAAAGTATCAAGTCGTGGATGGTAACCATAATTGGCAAAGAAAGGTGTTTATTGTGTAGAAGAATGTATCATATTATTATAAGCAAACTCTGCCAATGGTAAAAGAGTTGTCCAATCATCTTGTTGGTAGTTGATGGTACATCTCAAATATTGTTCCAAGACTTGATTTACGCGCTCCGTTTGTCCATCAGTTTGAGGATGAAAAGCTGAAGATAGCTTTATATCCACCTTTAGAATCTTGAAAAGCGTTCTCCAAAATCTCGATACAAACTGAGTTCCCCTATCTGATATAATATCCTTAGGTAATCCATGATAGCGGTAGATATTGTCAAGGAAAAGCATAGCTGTTTCTTTGCCTGTGATAGATTTTTTACATGGTATAAAATGTGCCATCTTAGTGAAGCGATCTACTATCACGAATATAGAGTCATAAGAACTTGAGTTTGGAAGATCCGTGATAAAATCCATAGACACAGAAGACCATGGTTGTTCTAGAATGGGTAATGGCTTAAGAAGTCCGTAGGGTCGGTGGCGAGGAGTTTTTGATCTTGAACAAACATCACAAGTTTTTACAAAATCTTTGACTCCCTTCCACATTTGAGGCCACCAAAAATCTCTAGATACCAACTCTAGAGTCTTATTGTACCCAAAATGTCCTGCTGCTGGGAAGTCATGACGAGCTTGAAGAACACGTAATCGTGCTTCACCTTCTGGAACATATAAGCGCCCTTCGAAATAGAGTAGATTTTTCTTGAACTCAAACTTTGAAATATCATGAGACTTAGAAGAATTATTCTTAATTTCATGAATAAGGGGATGTGAGGACATACTTAACTAGACTTGCTTGAGAAAAGTTGAATCAACAGTCAATGTTGATTTTGTTGCTCGAAGATAAAATTGCTCCGGCTTCAAGAGAGTCGTTCTTTGTTGATCAAAAGTTGCATCTCCTTCTTTTGGTGCAAGATAAGAACGTCTAGAAAGTGCATCGGACAAACCTTGTTGTTTTCCTGGCCGATATGTAATAATGAACTCAAATTTTGATAGAGACATGCTCCAACGAGCTTGACGACGATTCAACACGCGTGCTGACATAAAATACTCGAGGTTCTTGTGATCCGTATACACGGTGACTGGACTAGAAGCGCCTTCTAGATAATGATGCCATTCTTGAAAAGAATCCACAATTGCGAGAAGTTCTTTATCGTGGATTTCGTAGTTGATCTCTGCTGCCGAAAATTTCTTGGAATAGAAAGCTACTGGATGGAGTTTGTCATCTGTTCCCATTTGTGACAATATTGCGCTTAAAGCAAAGTCAGATGCGTCTGTTTCTATAAAGAATGCCTTGAAAAAATCAACGCGATACAAGATTGGTGCAGAAGTAAAAGCTATCTTCAAAGCTTCAAATGATGCTTCTACTTCTTTATTCCACTCGAGCTTGTCCTTATAAGTCAAACGTGTAAGTGGGGCTGCAACTTGAGAGAAGTTCTTGATGAAGATTTGATAATAATTGGCAAATCCCAGAAAGCATTGCACATCTCTTACTGTTTTTAGAATCTTCCAGTCTATGATTGTTTGGACTTTCTTAGGATCCATCATGAGGCCATTATTCGATATGATGTAACCTAAGAAGTCAACTTGAGTAGTGTGAAATACATACTTTTCCATCTTGGCGTACAACCCTGTTTCTCTAACATGTGTTTCATGCTCTTCTACATTCTTAGAGTAGATTAAAATGTCGTCTAGATAGCAGACAACAAAATCATCTAAGAATTCACGAAAAATATCGTTCATGAGATGTTGAAAAGCGGTTGGTGCATTCGTGAGTCCAAAAGGCATAACATTATATTCGAAGTGTCCATACCTTGTTCGAAATGCAGTCTTCCATTCATCTCCTTCTTTGATGCGAACCAGGTTGTATGCTCCTTGTAGATCTATTTTTGTATAGATCTTAGCTTGATTCAGTTGATCAAGAAGTCCGGAGATTAAAGGTAGTGGATACTTGTTCTTGATAGTGATCTTGTTAAGCCCTCGATAATCCACACACATTCGTAACGATCCATCTTTTTTCTTCACAAATAGAATTGGAGCTCCTGCTGGGGATTTGGAATGGCGTATGAAGTTCTTGGCCAGATTTTCTTCAATATACTCTTTGAGTTCTGCCAACTCATTTTGTGATAGACTGTAGATTGGTCCAAATGGAGGTTGAGATCCCTCCTTGAGATCAATTGAACAATCATATGAACGATGCTCCGGAAGGATATCGGCATTTTTCTTCTCAAAAACATCTTGATAATCTTGGTATTGGCTTGGAAAGCCACTTGAAGTGCTTTTACTATCAGAGATGGGTGTGGCATAAATAGCAAAAGTTGATCCTCCTTTTGCTTCATGTATAAAAGCTTTTACACCTAAAAGTACAGGTTTTACTATACTAGACTTATAGCTTTTTACTTGGTCGACGGAAGTGTTAATAACGTTTTGAGAAAAATGAAGTCTACGAGAATTCCAATCTATCTTAGGATTATATTTTTCTAACCATGATAGACCTAAAATAACTGGATTAGACGGAGATTTAATTATGTTAAAGATTACGTATTGGTGGGTCTCATGAGTGACATCTCCAGAAGACAATGGACGACCATCTATGACTTCTACATGTACAGGTTTAGTTTTTTGTACTAGAGGTATTTTACGACTTCTAACAAATTGTTCATCTAAAAAACATGCTGAGGCTCCTGAATCTAATAAAGCAGAGGCTTTGTGGTTTTTAGGTCCTAAATATAGTTCTATTATAAAACAAGGAGAGGGTTCTGAAGAGAGGATAGGACCTTCTTTAGGAATTGTACAAGATTCCAGCTGCACGGTCCCTATTGTAGTTGGACAAATTTGTTTTCCGACATGTTGTCTCCTTTGACCGCCGTACCCCTCATTTTATAGTTGCGTCGTTTCTTTGGGCAATGTTGAGCAGTGTGCTTAGGTTCTCCACAATATAAGCATAATCCTCCCTGGCGACGATGAATCTTTTCTTGCTCAATAAGAGGTTTGAAATGTACTGCGTCAATTTGCATGTCTTCTACTTCCGAATGTACATTTGGTGAAGATGTTGCCATTGAGTAATAACGTTGAGTTTCCCTTGTACGATTCTCGGATTGAAACTCAAAAAGTCGATTGTCACACTTTACAGCAAAATCGATTGCTTGACTCAATGTTTGAGGATCAGGTAAATTGAGCATCAATTTCTTTACTTCATATTGCAATCCATAAAGAAATTGACTGATGAGTGCAGCATCATCCCACTTGATATCGATTGCAAGTTGTCGAAATTGTGAAGCATACACTGTTACAGAGCGGTTTCCTTGTCGTAAAATTTGGATCTTGTTTGTTGCAACACGAGCTGCATCGTGTTCACCATACATAGATCGAAACTCTACCAAAAAAGCTTCCAAATTGTCCAGTATGGGATTTCGTTGTTCAAGAAAGGACGAAAACCATGATAATGCAGAACCAGAAAGTAGAGTTCCAATAAACCTGACTTGTGATCCTGGAGTTGGATAGCTTTGCGGTTGAAGTTTGATTGCCAATTGTACTTGATTGATGAACCCTCGAAACTTTGATCTCGTACCATCAAATTTCTCGGGTAAGGCAATTCTTGGTTCTCTGGCGCTTACAGGGTGTTCTACAATTGGAGAAGGAATGTGATTTGATGCAGGTGTTGAAGCAGCTCCAATCATCTCTACATCTCCACTTTCTGCTATTCTTGTTCTTCCTTGTGGTGGTAGATTGAGTTGATGCATTGCAAGCATTAACTCCCTTAATTGTTCTTGCATTTGTGCCATTGCAGTCTTCATTTCGATAAGCTCTGCCATAATAACACTAAGAAGAAAAGAACTATGTGATATTGCTCAAGGCAAAAGAAAAAGAAAGACTTGATAACAAAGAAAATGCTAAGAACAATATCAATTTAGAAGTGGGTAATCCGCAACTTCTAACACGCTTATGTCTTGTCAAGAGAAAGGGGTAATCCACTCTTACTCAAGAAAAGACAAAGCTCTGATATTGTAAGTGTACTCTTGTCAATCTGTCAAGGACAAGAACTCAACGGAAGCAAATAAGTAAGTGAAAAACACTCTCAAAGAAATATAACAAAATAGAAACAAGGTAGTGTATATATTAAAAGAAATTGGAATGGCTATTGCCAAAAGACAAGACACTAGAGACTCTTGAAATCAAACTAGAAACAAGAAAGGAGTTGACAAGAGTGAAGAAGGCTTCACTCTTGTCTCTATTTATACTATCTACCTAAGAGCTAAGTGGCGACGTTCTATAGGACCTCCAACACGTGTCCAATTTACAAGACACGTGTCCAAGTTGCAAGACACATGTCGAACTTGCAGGGCAAGTTTCCTATATGTTCGCCACGTATTTAGCTTGGTCTTCAAGCTACCAACATGTGCGACATGTGGCTAACTTATTGACCAAGTTTCTAATCCAAAAGTCTACTATGGACACTTATAAAGTCAAAGCAGCGTCTATGAAGTTTCTAGGAAGTTTTTCTAAAGATATTATGGAATTAACCTGCTTTTACCTTCTTTTATCTAGTTCTATCTGATCATATAAGTAACTATGTATATGTCCGTGACAAAAGCTGAAGATAGCTTTATGTCCACTTTTAAAATCTTAAAAAATGTTCTCCAAAATCTTGACATAAATTGCATCCCTCTATTTGATATAATATCTTTTGGTAATCTATGATAGCGATAGATGTTGTCAAGGAAGAGTTTAGTTGTTTCTTTACCTCAGATAGATTTTATACATGGTACAAAATGTGCCATCTTGGTGAAATGATCCACGATCACGAATATAGAATCATATGAATTTGAATTTGGAAGATCCGTGATGAAATTCATAGAAATAGAAGACCAAGGTTGTTTTGGTCTAGGTAATGGTTAGAAAAGTCCGTAAGGTCGATGACAAGGAGTTTTTGATCTTGAACAAATATCACACAATTGTACAAATTCTTTAACAGTCTTTCATATTTGAGGCCACCAAAAATCTCTTGAAATTAGCTCCATAGTCTTATTGTATCCAAAATGTCCAACTGCAGGGAAGTTGTGACGAGTTTCAAGAGCACATAGTCATGCTTCACCTTCTGGGATATATAAACGTCATTTAAAATAAAATAAGTTGTCCTTGAACTCGAACTTTGAAGTATCATGAGATTTAAAAGAATTATTCTTAATATCATGAACAAGAGGATTTGAAGGCATACTTAATTGGATTTTCTTGAGAAACGTTAAATCAACAATTAATGTTGATTTTATTGCTCAAATATGAAATTGCTCCAATTTCAAGAAGATCATTTTTTATTATTTAAAAGCTGCATCTCCTTCC
This sequence comes from Physcomitrellopsis africana, assembly GCA_036785485.1. Taxonomy (NCBI): domain Eukaryota; kingdom Viridiplantae; phylum Streptophyta; class Bryopsida; order Funariales; family Funariaceae; genus Physcomitrellopsis; species Physcomitrellopsis africana. The sequence continues at coordinate 359,984 of JAWRVF010000153.1, forward strand.
TTTAGTGCAAGATAAGATTGTCTAGAAAGAACATTGGATAGACCTTGTTGTTTTCTTGACCGATAAGTGATGATGAATTCGAATCTTGATAAAGACATGCTCCAATGAGCTTGACGACGATTTAAAACGTATGTTGATATGAAGTATTCAAGATTCTTGTGATCTGTATATATAATGACTAGACTAGAAGCGCCTTCTAAATAATGGCGCCATTCTTGAAAAGAATCTATAATTATAAGAAGTTCTTTATTGTGGATTTTATAATTAATTTCTACTCTTGAAAATTTTGTGAAATAGAAAGCTATTGGGTGGAGTTTGTCATCTGCTCCCATTTGTGACAATATTGTATCCAAAGCAAAATCTGATGCATCTGTTTCTACAAAAAATGCCTTAGAGAAGTTGACGCAATACAAGATTGATATAGAAGTAAAAGCTATTTTTAACATTTCAAACAATGCTTCTACTTCCTCACTCCACTTGAGTTTGTCTTTACAAATTAGACACATTGTCATGTTGTGGTTCGGCTAACATGTAAAAAAATTGTACAGATATATTTAATGTACAATTTACTATGCAATTAAATGAAAGCTATAACAATAGATTCATTGGTTACAAGATGTGATTAGGTCATTAATTTAGAAGGAATCTACTTAATAGGGCTATTAATGAGATTTATGTAACTTTTTTTTTTTTTTAGTAGTGATTTTGATATTGATTTATACTGACAATAACTTATACATATCTCAAGTCACCTCTGTTAGACATCGATGACCCTTAAAATCTTAGTTTACTTCTTTTATTTAGTGTTTAAAGCACAAAGTATATAAATCTTATAAGAAGAAGGGTTAGAAAATGGTTTTTAGTGTAAAAAGGATAGTTTGGCCATCCATGTAGATAGACAGAGGTGGATGATAGAAATCTCTATTCTAATTGGCCAAAAATCATGCCTAATGGATTTTAAGGAGGCTGCCCAAGGGTTTATTAGGAATTAGGATTTGTTTTTTGCAGGGAATCAAACATTAGAGGCAATGTCTCTTTTATAAGATTATAATATTATTTTTCCTTTTTATTAAGGATAAATCACTTGTTGGATTTTTGCCATCAAGTTTCAAATAAACTCTCTACAGTCAAGTACTCAGTGTATTCCTAGATAATAGTTTACGCCATACGACAACGTAAGTATAGCTATGACTTGAGAAAAATTCTTGATAAAGATTTGGTAATAATTGACAAATCCCAAAAAGCATTGCATGTCCCTTACTGTTCTTGAAATCTTCCAATCCATGATTGTCTGGATTTTCTTAGGATCCATTATAAGACCATCATTCAAAATGATGTATCCTAAGAAATCAACTTAAATAGTGTGAAATACACACTTTTCCATCTTGGCGTATAATTTGGTATCTCTAAGTTTTTATAATACACAATGAACATTTAATTCATGCTCTTTTACGTCTTTAGAATAGATTAAAATATCGTCTAAATAAGAGACAATAAAATCATCTAAAAATTCACAAAATACATCATTTATGAGAAGCTAAAAAATGGCTAGTGCATTTGTGAGTCCAAAACGCATAACATTATATTCAAAATGTCCATACCTTGTTCGAAAAGGAGTCTTCCATTCATCTGCTTTTTTGATGTGGACCAAGTTGTACTCTCCTTTAAATCTATTTTTGTATAGATCTTAGCTTGATTCAATTGATCTAGAAGTCTACATATCAATGGTTGAGGGTATTTATTCTTGATGGTTATCTTGTTGAGTCCTCGATAATCTACGCACATCAGTAGTGATCCATCTTTTTTCTTTACAAACAAGATAGGAGCTCCTACTGGAGATTTTGAATGACGTATAAAATTCTTGGCTAAATTTTCATTAATGTATTCTTTGAGTTCAGCTAGCTTATTTTGTGATAAGGTGTAGATTGGTCCAAATGGAGGTTGAGCTCCTTCTTTGAGGTTAATTGAACAATCATACAAAAATCATGCAAATATTCTTCCGACACATCATTTATTTGATGCTTCAGAAGAATATTTGCATTCTTTTTTTCAAAAACATCTTGATAATCTAGATATTGGAATGCCACTTAAAGTCTTTCTACTATCAGAAACAGGTGTGGCATAAATAGCAAAAGTTGATCCTTCTTTTGCTGCGTATATAAAAGCTTTTGCATTTATAAGTACGGATTTTACTATATTAGACTTATAGCTTTTCACTTGATTGACAAGATGTTTAATAATATTCTGAGAAAAATCAAGTCTACAAGAATTCTAATCTATTTGAATATTATATTTTTCTAGCCATGATAAATCTAAAATAACTAGATTAGATAGAGATTTAATTATATTAAAGGTTATGTAGCTATTATGACCATCTATTATTATTTTTATAAGATGGATTTTATGAGTGACTTCTCCAAAAGAAAATGGACAATCATCTATGACTTCTACATGTATAGGTTTAATTTTACATATTAAAGGTATTTTATGATTCTTAATAAATTATTCATCTAGGAAGCATGCTGAGGCTCCTGAATCTAATAAGACAGAGATTCTATAGTTTTTTGGTCCTAAATATATATCTATTATAAAACAAGGAGAGGATTCTGAGGAGAGAATAGGACCTTCACTAGGAAATGTACAAGGTTCCAATTGCATGGTCTCTATTGTAGTTGGACAAATTCGTTTTCCGACATGTTGTCTTCTTTGACAGCCGTTGTCATGATATAACGCGACTATTAGGTGAAAGAATGTGGAAATAGTATATTATAGAAGATCTTAGTTTAAAATATTATAACAAATTATCTTAGAAAAATAGATAATAGTAAAAAGGGAGTAAAACTAATGAATGTTAATGCTGCGCTTTTTACAAATGAGCTTCTATTTATTTTGTAGGGCCATAAGTAAGGCAAAATAAAGTAGATTAGAAAATAAAATAATATAGACATATATAAGAGGGAATTAAGAAGAAGTTTCAGAAAAATTTATTACAAAAATCTCAAAATAGATACCCGGAAAGAACCAATTATAGGCTCGAGTTGAAATGAGACCCCGAGGCACAAAACCATGTGCCTATGGCGGATCCAAGGAGCTTTTGCAGATTAGAGATTGGGATTAGGGAGTGGACTTGAAGGATTTTGTATACTAGTTGATTTCGAGTGATTTGAATAAGAAATGACTTTGTAATAGCTTTGCAAAGTCAGGATTGTTTTTGGCAACTTGGGATTTTGTGAATTAAAATAGGGTTGATGTTTTAGACAATTTCAGAAGTTTTGTAGTAGATCCATAATTAAAAATTTGTAGATTTTTAGTTATTATTATTGTTAATGTGTGCTATGAATTTGAGCTGATTCTAATAGTTTAGTTGTACGTAATTGAGGTTAAAGTGGGTCAAGGTCTTGGAAATTAAGTTTTGAAGGTTAGTTAGGATTTTTGAGATCTTGAGCAATTTGCTAGTTAGATTGGAGTAATTTTTGTTTGTACAGATAACAGACTTATTTTCCTATAAATATGAGTGATTTGAGATTGATTGAACAATGAAGAAGGGAGAAATCAGCACTAGAAGATGAGCATCAAGGTTGGAAAAAGAGGCCAGCCAACACCCAAGAAGTTTTTAGGATTTTTCTTGCATTTGATAACTTTGATTTCCTTCAAATTTGATGTGCTTGTTGTTGACTGAGAGGTTGAAACGTATACAAAGTTTTAAGTAAGATCAATGATCTAATCAACAGATATTAAGGTTCTAATTTTTCCTAGGATTGATTTGAATTGGTTAGAATTTGATTTAAGATTTATTTAAGGTTGGTTTAGAGTTTAGAATTTATTTAGGATTTGATTTAAGATTTAGGATTTGACTTAGGGTTTAACTAGGATTTGACTAAGGTTTGACTAGGATTTGAACAAGATATGACTTAGGGTTTGAACAAGATATGATTTAGGATTTTAAGATTTTTATTTTTAGTATTTTTTAAATTTAGTATTTTATATGTTATTTTCTTTTATGATTAGTGTATGATTTATTTACTCTTGTTTCATAATTTCTTTAAGATTGAATCAAAGTTTGATTAATATTGTTAAGGTTTGATAGAAGTTGTTTAGGATTCTATTAGAGTTGTTAGGATCTTGTTGTTGTGTATTTCCTTTTTATCTTCCACAGCCAGATGTTCGGAGTATTCTCGAGCAAAATTGCACGTATTACAACACTGTACTCTTCATTTTGTAGTTGTGTTGTTTCTTCAGATAATGTTGAGTAGTGTGCTTAGGTTCTCCACAATATAAACATAATCCTCTTTGATGATGCCGAATCTTTTTTTATTCAATAAGAGGATTAAAACATATCACATCAATTTGTATGTCTTCTATTTTTGAATGTACATTTTGTAAAGATGTTGATGTTGCCATTGAATAATAACGTTGAAGCTCCTTTGTATGATTCTTGGATTGAAACTCAAAAAGTCGATTATCACACTTCATAGCAAAATTAATTGCTTGACTCAATGTCTAAAGATCAGATAAATTGATCATTAATTTTTTTACCTCATATTGTAATCCATAGGAAAATTGTTTGATGAGTGCAGTATCATCCCACTTGATATCAGTCGCTAGTTGTTGAAATTATGAATGACACTGATCCATTGCTTTGTTGTAGGATACAAATCTTGTTGGTTGCAACACGGATTGCATCATATTCTCCATACATAAATCAAAATTTTGCTAAAAATGCCTCTAAATTATCCAATATTGGATCATGTACTTCAAGAAAAGATAAAAATCACAATACAGCAAAATCCAAAAGTAATGTTCCAATAAACATAACTTGAGATCCTAACATAGGATAACTCTGAGGTGGAAGTTCAATCATTAATTGTACCTGATTAATAAATCTTCAAAACTTAGATCTTGTGCCATCAAACTTCTCAAGTAAACTAATTTTTGGTTCTCTAATGTTTGAACGGTGCTCCATCATAGATAAAGTAGTATGGTTTGGTGTAGATATTGACATAGCTCCAACCATCTCTATATCTTCACTTCCTGCTAATCTTATTGCTTCTTGTGGTGGTAAACTGAGTTGATGCATTGCAAGCATTAATTCTCTCATTTGTTCTTGTATTTGTGCCATTGCACTCTTCATTTCCACAAGCTCTGCTATGATAATACAATAAGAAAGAAGGTGTCTACTCTCACTTTAAGAAATATAGAATAACACACTCAAAAGAAAAAATTCTAAAAACAATATCAGTTTAGAAGTAGGTACTCTACAACTTTTAATATGCTTATGTCTTATCAAGAGAAAGGGATAATCCGCTCTTAATCAAGAAAAGACAAAGCTCTGATATTATATGTGTATTCTTGTCAATCTGTCAAAGATAATAACTCAATATAAATAAATAAATATATGAAACTTCTATTAAGAAGTATAACAAAATAGAAGTAAGAAAGTATGTATATTAAAAGAAATTAGAATGGCTATTGCCACAAGACAAGAAAATTATAGATTCTTGAAACTGGACTAGAAGCAAGAAAGGAATTAATAAGAATGAAGAAGACTTCACTCTTATCTCTATTTATACTATCTATCTAAGAACTATGTGGTGATATTCTATAGGATCTCCTATACATATCTAATTTGCAAGACACATGTCAAACTTGTACGACAAGTTTCTCACATAAGCACCATGTACTTGGCTTGTTCCGCAAGCTATCAACATGTGCGACACATGACTAGCTTGTTCTATAAGCTACCAATATGTGCACCATGTGGCTAGCTTGTTGACCAAGTTTTTAACCTACCAATCACCTATAGACATGTATAAAAATGATTTAGCGTCTATAAAGCTTCTAAGAAGCTTCCCTATCAGATATTATCAAATCAACTTGTTTTACCTACTTCTATTGGTTTATATTAATTAAATAATTACTTGAATAAATCTTATGTCCATGACAATAATATGCTTAGATTTTCTATAATTTAAGTATAATCTTTTCAGACTACGATAAGTCTTTTTTTATTTAGTAAAAAGTTTAAATTGTATTATGTGAATTTACATGTCTTCTACTTTCAAATATATATATTGAGAAGATGTTGATATTATAATTGAATTATAATAATATTAAAGCTCTCTTGTGCAACTTTCAAATCAAAATTCAAAAAATCATTTGTCACACTTCACAACAAAGTCAATTATTTGACTCAATGTTTGAAGATCAAATAAATTGAACATTAATTTCTTTATCTCATATTATATTATGTAAAAAAATTAGTTAATGAATGCAGCATTAGTTCATTTGATAATAGTCTCTAATTATCAAAATTATAAAGAATATATAATATCATTAATCAATTGTTTTGTTACAAGATACGAATCTTGTTGGTTGCGACATGAATGGCATCATATTTTCCATACATAGATCAAATCTCTATTAAAAATGCCTCCAAATTATCTAATATTAGATCATATCATTTAAAAAAAAGATAAAAATTAGGATAAAGTAGAATCTAAAAATAATATTCTAATAAATATGACTTGTGATCCTTGAATTTGATAACTTTGATGTTGAAGTTTAATCACTAGTTGTATTTGATTGATAAATCCTTGAAACTTAAATCTTGTGCCATTAAACTTCTCAGGTAAACTAATTTTTGATACCTTGATGTTTAAATGGTGTTTCATTATAGGTGAAGTAGTATGGCTTAGTGTAGATATTAAAGCGGCTTCAATCATCTCTATATCTTCACTTCTTGATGATTTTATTGCTCTTTGTGGTGGTAAATTGAATTGATGCATTGCAAGCATTAACTCTCTTACTTGTTCTTACATTTGTACAATTACACTGTCATGTAGTGACACAACTATTAGGTGAAATAAAAAAGAAATAATTATAATATATAGGAGCTCAAATAGAAATATTTGAGGAAATTATCTAAGAATCATAAATAATAGAGAAGAAAGTAAAAAAAAAGTTAAAAGACTAATGCTGCCTTTTTATAAGAGAGGCTTCTACTTACTTTGTAGGGCCATAAATAAGGCAAACATAATAAATTAGAAAAATAAGTAATATAGAAATCTTTAGAAAAGAATTAAGATGAGGTTTTAGAAATTTTTATTTTAAAAATTTTAGAATTGATACCTGGAGAGGATCGGTTATGTGCTTGGGTAGGAATCAGACCCTGAGGTACAAATCGCATGCCTACGGCAAGTTGAAGGGCTTTTGAGAGATTGGAGAAATAGTTGAAAGAATAGACTTGAAGGTTCTTGTTTGAGCATTGATTTGGATTGATTTGAATTTGTAATAACTTTATAAGGGCTTTGCAAAGTCAAGGTTGATTTGGTGACTCTGATTTTTATAAAATACATTGGGATTTACATTTTTGAGCATTTTGTGAGATTGGTTATAGATCTATAAGTGAAATTTTGTAGGTTGGTGCATATAGTTGTGCTTGTAGGATGTTGAGAATTTGAGATTGATCTAACAGTTCAATCAAAGATTATTAAAGTTTATGTAGGTTTGGATCTTGAAAATTAGGAATTGAAGGTCATTTAGGTTTTCTAAAATTTCTAGCAATCTACTAATTGGATTAGAGTGAAATTTATATATGTATACAGAAGATTTAATTTTCTACATACATATGAAATTTAGAAGCAATTGAATAGTATAAAAAAGAAATATTGGCACTCGACAATTGGCATTAAGGTTGGAGAAGGAGGCCGGCCGACACTTGATTGAACTTTAGGATTGATTTTCTTATTGATATGTTTAATCTTCTTCAAATTTCATGTGCTTGCTACAAGCTTAATTTTTAAGAGGTGCGTAAATTTTTAAGCAAGATTAATAGTTTAATCAATAGATATTGAGATTCTAAATTACCTTAAGATTGAAATAAATTGGTTAGATTTTGGTTAAGATTTTGTTTAGGATTTGATTAGGATTTTAGTAGGATTTGACTTAGATTTTATATAAGTTTGTTTAGAATTTGATTTAGGATTTGGTTAAGATTTGATTAAAATTTATTTAAGATTTTATTAGGATTGTTAGGATTTAATTAGAATTTGTTTAAGATTCATTTAGGATTTGATTAGGATTTAGTTAGAGTTTGACCAAGATTGACAAGGATTTAGTTAGGATTTATTTAGGATTTGGTTAGGATTTAGTTAGGATTTAATCAAGATTGATTATGATTGTTTAAGATTTGGTTAGGGTTTGATCAAGGTTGATTAGAATTGTTTAGGATTTGGTTAGGATTTGGTTAGGATTTAATTATAATTTGACTAAGATTATTTAGGGTTTTTTTAGGATTTGATTAATATTTAGTTAGGATTTGACTAAAGTTAACTAGAGTTATTTAAAATTTGATCATGATTGACTAGGATTTAATTAAAATTTACTTAGGATTTGACCAGAGTGTTTAGAATTTGCTTAGAATTTAGTTAGGATTTGATTAATATTTATTTAGAGATTAATTAGAGAGATTAGGACTAATTATTATTATTTCTTTTTATCTTTTACAGCCATGTGCTCAGAGCATTCTTGAGCAAGATTTCACAATATATGACAACGTTCTTCATTTTAACAAGCTCTATCATGATAATATTATTTTTAAAAAAAAGATATCTATTCTTATTCAAGAAATGAAAAATAAAAAATTCAAGAAAAAAATAAAATAAAAAAATAAAAAAATAAATCTAAAAATAATATCACTTTAAAAGTGGATAATCTCTTACTTCTAATACACTTATGTTTTATCAAGAAAAAAAGATAATCTACTCTTAATAAAAAAAAGACAAAACTATGATACTATATGTGCACTCTTGTCAATCTATTAAGAATATGAATTGAAAGAAGATATATAAACCACTGAAATTTATATCAAAAGAATATATCAAAATAAAAATAATAAAGTATATATATTCAAGAAAAAATTGGAATGGCTATTGCCAAAGATTAGAAAATATAAAGACTCTTCAACTAGACTAGAAGTCAAAAAAGAATTGACAAAAGTAAAGAAGGCTTCACTATTGTTTTTGTATATACTATCTACCTAAGAATTACGTGCCAACGCTTTATAGGACCTCCAATACATGTTTAATTTGCAAGACACATATTAAATTTACAAGACAAGTTTCTTACATGCATACCATGTAATTAACTTGTTCCACAAGCTATCAACATGTGCAATACATGGCTAATTTGTTGACCAAGTTTTTAACCTATCAATTACCTATAGACATATATAAAGATGAAATTGCATCTATAAAGCTTTTAGGAAGCTTTTAGTAGAAGATATTATTAAATTAATCTATTTTTATTTATTTCTATTTATCTATATTATCTAAATAACTATTATAGTAGATATTATGTCTATGATAATAAATCATATATATATACATATATACATATAACAATATAACTGAGATGAATTCCAATCTCTATACAATGAAATAAAATAAGGAAAGAAATAGAAATTATGTGGTAATGATTGAAAATCTAATCAAGATTTAAATCCAAAATTATTAAAGTTTGTTGAGACATTGTCCAAATGATGGTACTCCAAGAATGTATAGGTTGATCCTAAATTATAAATAAAACAACATATAATTAATTCATGAGAAAAAGAAAAAAAATTGTAATATTTATTGACTTGTTTACCTTATAAAGATTAATATGTATGTGTGTGTGTGTGTGTGAAGGTGACCTTAGTAAACTTGCAATGTAAGATTTGGAAGTAATTAATTTGATTTTAGGATATTGTTAATGCCATCATTGTTAAGAACATATACATCAAAAGTTCACAAAACCTTCTAAAATATTCTAGAGATTTTTTAGTTAGTGGAAGTTGCTTGAGAAGCTTCCTAATTTATAGAAGTAGCTCGAGAAGCTTCATAATTAGTAGAAAGAGCTTGAAAAGCTTCCAAGTTGGTAGAAGTTGCTCAAGAAGCTTCCTAGTTTGATAGAAGCCGCTCAAGAAGCTTTTTAAACAGGGATATATATTAAAGACGAGGTTGAAGAATTCTTTAGTCTTGACAACACATCTCTTGGAATTCTAACTCACCTTTCTTGTTATTGTTTATGCACTCATCTAGATAATTCAAGTCATTGTGAAATTTTTTTGAAACTTCTTTCTAGTTCAAGTCTTTTATTTTGTATTCTCATGTCTTTAATAATCACAATTTTTATTACTGCCACCACAGTCTCCATCCACCACATGCTCCTTTTATTTAGTATATTTTAAATTAATTCATTTTTTTTTAATCTAATATCTTTCAAATCATTTGATTGAACATAATTTTTTAATTGAAATTAAAAAAACTAAAGAAATATATTGAGTGAGTGACACATTATGGTGGCAGTAGTAAAAATTGTGGTGACATTAACAATATCCTAGTTGTATATATATATAGTTATTTTTCCCCATTCAGCTTTCTCTCACCACCATTGGAAAGACATCCTCTATTTCATTGCCCTCAGAAGCCTAGTCTTAGTTGCACCGTTCCTGATCCAAAATTCCACCCTGTGTTTTGAACCTCATGGAATGCTGAGCTAGAACCATAGGTCACAGATGGACCTCCAAATTTAGCGTCGCAAGGGCTACGCTAAAACTGGAGGAGGGGGCCTCCAAAGGTCTTGGTCCAACTCCCGCTTCTCCAATCCTATTCACACCACTACCCCTCCTCATCTCATTCAATGCGGGCTTTCTTTGTAATTTGAGGTGGAGCAGAAACCGAGGCGGGTGCTTTAAATGCCTGCCTACGTGGACAGCAAGTCAACTTCAAGGCTCTAGTTACTGCCATAAATTCTTGCCCCCAACTTTGAAGAAACGGATAATGCTGCGAAAACGAGTTCTCAGTGATGGTCCTTCTCTCTCCGAGATATTCATTTGGGGGTACAGACTCATCATTTCATCGTGTCAAAACTCCCAGTTTTGAAGACTGGTGCCTCGCCGTGTTGACCTCTGGAATTCAGTTGCGTGCACCCTCTTTTCTCTGTACCGTCGAAGCAGAAGGGTTTCACAAACAACGGTGGATGGGAGAGGGGAGAAGTCCGTGTCCTATTTATGGAATCATTGTGTGGACTGTGGGTTTTTTCTGAGAAGCAACTTGGTAGTCAAACTGACCAAATATACACAAGAAGAGAGAACGATCCCCGCGCGGTTTTCTGATGTCTCTGGGTTGCTTCCATCTGTGGATGAGCACAGGGGGTCAGCACTCTACGACTGCTCCACGGTTTAATTAGTATAGGGGAGTGGGCGCAGCATCATGGCTTGAGTGGGAACGATCATGAGAATTCAGTTTGCCTTTAGAAAATACAAATTATTCCATCAATAGCAAGTCTTGCTATTGGTTGCAGGTTGCGGTACCACCTCATACAGATTCCAATCGAGTGACGAATGAATTCATGCATAATGGGTGACAAGTGGGCACCGCCAGCTAGAGGTTTATGCACCACAGGCTTTGCCATGTAGACTCCGGTGGTTAGACGAAAGCATTAGCAGCCACATTCAAATTTGGCTTACGGGAATCGTTTGTATGTTTGGAAGAGTGTCCCAGCGTCGAGAGATTTAATTTATGAAGTCCTCCTCAAGAGTGCGCCACCTGATTATCATGTTCACTTCCAATCCACTGTCCAGTTGGTACAGCAACCAGTGGCCGACAGCAAGTCTTGCTTTTGGTCCCTGGTTGCAGTACCCAATCCAGAGCCTCTACGCAGGAATCAGTTAAGAAGCTGCAAATTCTAATTTTGCTTTTCAATAAGAAAATGTTTGAAGTCACGGGTCATTGATAAAATTGGGCGCCATCTTCGATTGAAGCTGTTGCTGAAGTGGAAAAACACATTCCATTTTGTGTATGTAATCGAGCTAAAACTGAGATTTAACACTGGCGCATGTCATTTGAAGAAGGGTGCAGAAGCTGAGGACATTCATGACTTAAACTGTCTGTAACAACTAAAAAGGTCCAACTTCCAACAGCGATACGCTGACTTTCAAACCATGATTTATCAAGAAAGGAAAAAGAATTCTGTCCAGTAATGAATATCATTCAATCACCTTCCAGGACTTTGCGCATGATCTCTTCTCTCAAGCTCACCATATGCAATGGCAGAAGCTGGCTTATGGTTGGAACATAATCTGGATCAAAAACTTCAATCCTAAAAAGGAGACGTACACTACAATACGACCAATGTGGGTAGATTTAATAGTACAAAGCGTCGTGTGAACAAGCAGCTATAGTTGGGATTTTGTAAACACACTAAACTGAGATGATGTTTCATGAACTTGTTGAAAGAATTGGCTCAGCCATGAATCTTAAATTGGGCAGCTATGGGGCAGGTCACTTAGATATTTGTCCGAAAAACGAGATGAGATCCCACGTTACTATATGCAGCAGCGGTATTTTCAGCGTGGTCCTTCTAAGCCGTAGAGGACAACCCAACATAAACCAGATACCTCCTGTACCCTGTCAACATTGTGTTATCATTAAAAGGATTTGAATATCATTAAAGACATCACAAGGATTTGAAATGGGCTCGGGCTTCGCTGAAGGCGAAAAAGAAAATCCAAATTGCCAAGAGCCCGACTCACAAGCATCTCATTGTCCAAAAATGATGGGTTGTATCATTGATCCGATTGAAACCCTGCACATAATCAATCGACAAGATCTGTTATAATAAGTCCTCACAATTTGAACATATAGAAATTTCGTTACAAACAATACCACGCCAAATTAAATAATTATAACCAAATTCTAGATTAAAAGCAATACCATGTCTTTGTTTTCTTCTAAGCTTTTCAGGTCGAGCCTGTAACCCTCGCGATTACTAGGCCAGTGGAAATCGCAGATATAGGCACCTTGCAAGCAATACCTTCTGTGATCGAATTCCCGATCGACAGCAGAATAACATTGTCAAAATTGACATGCAGCAAATTATTCACCTAATCTTACCAGAAAAGCAATAAAACTAAATTGCCATCAGACACTGTCAGAATCAACAGAATAACTGATGAAAGTTATTACACGCTAGCATCCTCAAAGTAAACGGATCATGCAAAATATCACAAAATACGAGGAGCCCGCGAGAGAGGTTGTTAAAAATATTCCGATTTCCTTGTCTCAATTTAAAAATTTGTGTAGATTTGCAACTAGCTGAACACAACTCTTTTAACGCATGCTTCGGCAGACATCTTCAACTAGAACATACTTAGAAAAATAGATAATAAACAAGGCACGTGCTATGAGAGAAAAATTGCATCTACAGAAGTCCTGGCACTCTCCGTCGAATGATGTTTTCAACCATGCCATCGCCTGTCGTTCTTTTGCACTCAAGGTTCTGGCATAGCTGTCATGCTATACATACACGAAAAACATGCTTACATTCAGTTCCACAACATGGAAGGTCCCTCCAACATAAATCTAGTTAAAATTTAACACAGCAAAATGCCACCTATCTATACCTACAAATGTTGATGGCGCGTTACTGAATGGGAGAAGGTAACGGTGTTTCACCTGCAGCAAAAGGAGCACATCAGCAGTTTGTAAGATCTAGATAGCATCAGGAGCGGTCGTATATCGTCATAACTAACTTTTGTAAGCTTGATCTAGCAGTACTGGTGACTCTGCATTGAATGTCTCCACCTTCACCTGGCTTTCCCCACGCAGATTACCCTGCGCCAGTAATTATCATCAAAACACATCCAAATAGTTTCAATAGAGAATACAGTTACAAATTAAAATAATTCCACAAATCATAAACTACCCCGCTTGAGAAACAAGAGGTTGAAACTGAAAACTGAGCATTTCCAATAATAATCACTGAGAAATACACCTATTCTTGTTTGTGAATTGGATGCTTCATCTTCTTGAGTATTGACACAGTAAGTGGAATGTAGTGGCACCGTAATAAAGCTTGACCTACCCACTGAGAAGACCTAATATTTCATAATATCAAGCTTGGGATTGTACTCACTGTCAGATAAATAACCTACCAAGGCCTCATGTATTGCGGCACTTAGCTCTCCACCAACTGGTTGAGCCCTTTCGGACTTCATCACTGCCCGAAGCAGATCCGTTCTGGCCCTGTCCGCATCACGCTCTCCGCCCTGATTCATCTGAGCTTGCTCTCCTCCCCGAATGTTGCAAGAATGCCCTTTAGAATGACGTGTGGCAGAACCAGTTCCAAATAGAGCACACAACGATCATTTCCGCGGACTTCCATATTCGCAAGCTCAATCTACAGAGACTGGCTAAGTTCATTTTCCTTTAAGCGAGAAGTGGTTTCATTTCTCAAAAACCAAGAGAACCCTAATCGAGCACCATTACATCTTAGGGCAACTTTCATTCAAAGTAACATGCATGAGCTTAATGGCGATGTAGTTTACAACTGCAGTATGCATGTAAAAACTTTTACGTGAGCTCAAACAAAAATTTAACACTGGTGCATGTCATTTGAAGAAGAGTGTAGAAGCTGAGACCATTCATCATTCAAACTGTTTGTAACAATCAGGATGTCCAACTTCCAACTGCGTTGCGCTAAATTTCAAACCATGAAGAAGAGAACCAGAAATCCGTCCAGTAATAAATGTCATTCAATCACCTACCAAGACTTTGCGCATGAACTCTACTCTCAAGCTCACAAAGAATAGCGGCAAAAGCTGGCTTATGTTTGGAACAAAAGCTGCAACAAAGGCTTCAAATCTACAAAAAGGAGACGAACACTGCACACTACGACCAATTTCGGAGGATTTAGTATTCCAAAATGTCGCATGCAGATACTGCTGTAGTTGGACGAAACTCCCTGATCGTCTCGGATTTCCCCAAATCCCACCAAACCTCAATCCTCTCCGATGTAAACGCACCGCTGTTTTCAGACACCGTAAGCAAATCTTCGCCACCCGCAGTCCAGCTCCATCAACACGGCTTCTTCACTCGGGATTGAGCCAAGCCGCGTTGCAGAGACTACAGGAGTGGAGGCAACAGAGCTGCAGGTATGATCCTGGTGTGACAATTGCAATGTCTGTGCTGCATGCGGCTGATTTCCGGACGGCGGTGACGACATGAGATGCTCCAGCAGCACGGGTGTGGGAGCACCACGCGGCTGTAGGGCAGTTCAACCCCTATCTCCGCACACATTCAAGAGTGTACTCACAATAAAGGAGGATGGATTGAGGATGCGTATAAGGTAAAAAAATTATAAAAAAAAAAAAAAAAAAAAAAAAAAAAAAACTCTCTTTGAATAGGTCTCAAATGCAACTGACATTAATATATATGATATTTTTTAATATAAATAAATAAATAAAAGCTAAACCATCTAAATTACATTATTTTGAGCTTAATTGTAAGGAATTTTATTAGTTTGATATGTTTGAATAGTAATTATAATTAATATTTTAAAGTGTGTTGAAAATATTTGAGGTTTAAAAATACATGTCAAGGATGTAGAAACAAGGAACCAAATGATCAAGAAATTAAAGAAAAATAATACATTAAATTTTTAAAAAGATTAGATAAAAAATTAAAAAAATTAAAAAAAAAAAAAAAAATTACTCTAAGACATTTATTAACAAGATTTAGATATTTTTGTTTTTTTTATTTTTTTCTTCTCTCTTTATTTGTATTATAACAACTAGGTATATAGAAGCTTCTAAAAAAGATTCTAAAAATAATAGAATGTTGAAGAAGTTTTAAAATTTTTCTACAAAAACTTCTATATGGCAAAAAAAAAAAAAAAAAAAAAAAAAAAAAGTTATAAGACTATGGAAGGTTCTAAGAAACTTCTAAATAATAATTAAATTTTTTAGGATCTTATCAAAAATTTTGATATGCCATAGAGATTTTTAAAGATTTATAGAAAATAATACAAATATTTATTAAATTTTAAAGATTCTAAAATGCTACAAAAGATACTTGAAATTATAGTTTTTTTATATATTTCTTATCAAGAAGAATAATATGTATGAAAAAAAGATTTTGGATTTTTTTTATTGAGATAGATCTTTGTAATAATATATAAATTAACTAGTCCTTTTTCACCTCTTTTAACACTTCTTACTTCTAAAATTACCATCCACAATTCAAATACAAACAACTTGCACATTCAATATATCTAATCATATTCTTTCTAATTTACACTTATATATTACAATGTATAAGTATTAAAATAAAATATCAATAATTTTATACTTTTAAAAAAAATATTAAAGTCTTTACATCCTAAATTTTGTATTTACCCAAGTTATACATCAATTATAATAGGTAATATTTTTATGCTAATTTATTAGATTTTTTTTTTTTTTTTTTTTTTTTTATAGTCAACCTTCAATTATTTTTTTAAGTACATATTTTTAAATATAAATATTATAATCTTAATAATATATAATTATTAATTAGAATAATTAAAAATACTACAAAAAAAATCTTATAATCATATATATTTTCTTAAAGATTTTAAGCTTGGATTCTCTAGAGTTTAAAATTAAAAATTAAAAATATGATAGGTTTCCTGAAATTGAAATGTCTATTGCTATTTGATTTGGAAAAATTCTTTGTCTTCAAATCACTACAAAAAAGTGATTTGACTTATTCAAGCGACATTGTTATATTTCCATATTAACAAACCACTTTAATTATTTGCAATTGATTAAAATGAAATAATTTAGAATCTATTTTATTCAAATATCAAAGTAGAAGATACAACTAATACACTTGGTTCATCTTCTTATTCTTTCAAGTCATTCTAGCATCTTCAAAACATTCTAAGTACTTAGTAACCTTCATTCTTATGCTTAAATCTCCTTAATAGTTTAAATGTTTAAATTCTCCAGTTCCTTGGTATTAAATTAGATCTTTTATTTATTTATTTATTATTCAACAAGAAGCTTTTAAAGCCAAGGCTTGAGGAAGTCTTTGGTACTTGGGATTTTGCTTGTGTAACTTTTCAAAACTCTCTCAAATACAATGTCTTCTTTTTAGACCTTCCAATCTTCAATATAAAGATTAATTATCAACTAAATTAAGAACTAGTACATAAATTAGAAGATAAACTAAAATATATATTAGAATATAAACTAAAAATATAACAAAAATATAAATATAATATTGAAGTCATTATAATATTATATTTTAAAAAACCTCAAATACTTCTAAATATTTAAGACTTATTTACTAACTAATTTACATAATGATACCATGACAATACTTTTTTAGCAAGTAATTCTGTAAAGAACTTAAACTATTGATTACTTCATATTTATAAAAAGTTATCACAAAATTGTTAAAAAAATTGTTGTAATGTATGTTATTTTTTGTCTCTATTAAATAGATGTATAAATTTATTCAACCAACAATTAAAATTGTAAGTACTTGGTATTAACAAATTCATCATAATAACTTAGTTTAATATAAGATCTTCAAAATATGTTTAAAAAATGACTTATTAAGTACCAAAATCAATGCTACTAACTTATATAACTTGTAATACATATTCCTTAGAATATATAAAATATTTCAAAATTTTGGATTTATTTTATAATCTAAAAATTGATAAAATTTAAATTTTATTTTAATCTTAATTATAATTGCAATTGCTGGTAGAATACTTCTCTCTAAATATATAATTTATAATTGGAGCTTAAAAAAACAAACATAAAGAATTTCAGAGATTTCATGCAAGGTGGAAGCTTAAGGTGGAAACTAACCATAATTTTCTACTATGTAATTATGAATGTATTTAATCTTTGATAGTTTAATTTTGTGATATATATATATATATATATATATATATATATTGTTATTTTGTTTTACTTTTCTTAAAGAAACTATGTGTATTTTTCTACTTTATATTTTAATTAAAGCTTTTAATAATAATTTTTATGACTTTTATATTAAGTTTGGATTTTTTATAAATAAAATACAAGTTTATTTTGAATGATAATAAGCCCATCAATCAAATGTTTTGAAATTAGGCTTCTAACATCATTAATTTAAAAATATTGTAATTAAATTTTTATATCGTAAAAGAATTCTATTAATAGTAAGAAATATATACAATCATCTTATTGATAGTTTATATTGTATCAAAGATATTGCTTCAAAATTATATTTTGTATATCCAATCTTACAATCTATTCTTAGATAATTTGATGTAGAAAGATTAATCTTGATATTTTAGATTTAAAATAATTTTTTAAAATTTTATAAATTTTTAATAATAATCATAAATAATTTATTTATAATAATATTTTTAAAATTTTAATAAATATAGTTGATATTTCCAAAAAAAAAAAACTATATAAATTCTATCAAAAAGAATATTTTTTCATAGGATAAATAAGCCATATAATCTTACATCTTGAATATAATCTTACATCTAATCTAAGCATATAATCTTACATCTTTGAGTTTTTGTAATATAAGATGAGTGTATTATTATGCTATTTATATTTTTATAATATAATAAAATAATTATTCTAATAATATAAATCAAAGTTACATATACATTTATAAACTTTATTATTTTTCAAATGTGAAAAACTTAAAGATATATATATATATATATATATATATATATAATATTTTCTTCAAGATAAAAGCATTAGATTTTATATTTGGTTATATATATATATATATATATATATATATGTGAGTATGTGTGTGAGTGTGTGTGTGTAATTAAAATAGACTTTAAATCTAATCAAAAGTTTTATTAGTTACAAGAACCTTAAATATTGCAATGTCAATATGTGTCAATATATTTCAATATGTATCTTTTAAAATTAAAGCAATTACATCTTTAAGCTACAAAATTAATGATTTATATTGATTTTATATTTTTTAATATAATATATTCAAATATGTTACTAAACTTTCTTGTTCTTAACATTTAGAATCAATTTTATGATGGATTAAATAAAATTGATTTTTAAAAACAAGATTCTTTGCTTTGAAAGATATTTTTATGTTCTAAAAAGTCAAACATGATTATAAGCTTTTTAAATATATATGACTTTTTAAAAGTATGATATTTTGGGAACAATAGAACTTTAGAGCTTATTTTAAGAGATTTTTTATGCTCTTGAACATAAAAAGCTATTAAAAAACTTGTATAATCTTGTGACATTTGGTCTCAAGTGAAGATTTTATATTGTTAACTATATAAACTTTATTAACCAGTACTTATTCTAAAACAATGGTAGTTATTTGTTTTAATGGATTCTATTACAAATCTACCAACTTCTAATTCTTTTGATTCTATTTTGGTAGTAGATTGTATAACAAAAATGGCACATTTTATACCTTAAGCTAAACTAACATAGGTGAAGAAATATATATATATATATATATATATATATCTATTAAAATTATAGACTTTAATTGATATTATATCTTATTGAGGATTTTAGCTTGTATCAAAGTTTTGGAAGATACTCTTTAAGGTATTAAAAGTACAAAATAAGTTATTTTTAACTTAATATATATAAAAACAAAGTATTGTAACAATATATGCATTATACCTTCAATTACTATCATGAAAATCAAACAAATTTTATGTTGCTAATAAAATATTTATATAATAGCACCAAACATTCTTCTACACACATAACTATTATTTTTTGTCAAATAACCATGAATAAAATAAATTTAAGATTTTAAATGCATGACATTACAATTAAAATGTATCCATAATAAAATAAATTATTATTTTTATTATTATTCTTAATTTTATTTGAGATTATATATATAAAAAAAAAAACATAAGTAAATAGAAGCAATGGAGTAGTTGCCTCATCTATGGATAATTTCATCCATAATTTAGTTCAATCTTTAAGAATAATCATCTAATTTTTTTTAAAGTAATAGTTTACTGTTATTTTATTACTTACTTAAGAATATGTTTTAAAATAAACATTTTTTCATTCTTCTTATTTAAAATGTCTTATTCATAATAAAACTAAAAAGGATGCACAAAAACATAATAACAGTAAATCATCTTTAAAAATATTAATAAATAATAAAACAACTATATTTAGACAATCCAATTTGGATTTAAAATTGCAACAGAAACTTTGTTATAAACTTCCTGATAATATATTTTAAACAACCACTCGACCTTGATTTCTTTATCATTAAATTTCTAGCTATAAATTGATGGATTTTATACTTTTACTTTTTTCATTTTCTCCATTTTTTCCCGATGTCTAAAATGGTGACATGGTCGTCTATGTCATGGAGGAATTTAAGCACGCGGCGTTTTGGTTTTAACATGTGATTAGCAATGATGGAACTGCCTGATGAGGAATTCCAGGCGGAATGGGCGTCCGCACCGCCACACTTCCAACTGCCTCGTTCCGCGGGACGAGGACCACCGCGACGAAGACAGAACGAAGGCGACGATCGTTGATTCTGCATCGTCTCCACTGACGACGAGCGTTGCGAAAGGGGACGTAGTGTGGGCGGCGACCGTCGCCGTGAAGAGAGGGATTCGGGGCCCATGTTGTTGCAGCGTAAGTGAAGGGCTCATCGACATAGCCAGAAGCTTGGTTAGCAGGAAGTAAGGCTTTGGAGAGTTGCCGAGGGAGAGAGAGAGGGAAGGCAGGGGGATTTGGGTGAGAGACGGCCTCGGCGAGACTGCCGAATACTATCTTTAGCGTCTGTGAGGGGGCTTTCTTTGGCGTCTTGTGTTGCTTTGCCTGCACTCCCCTCTTCCCCGACTTTTGCAGCTGTGGCTACGCTTGATTTTGCTGCAACCAAGTTAATTACTTTCTGCCTTCCGCTTCAGTATTGTTTGCGGTCGCGGGATTCACGTTCTGGAGTTTAATTTTGAGGGCAGAAGGAAGGTGATGACGTGATTGTAGTGACGAGGTTATGATGTCAGGGCTTGATCGACAGTGATCAAGAGGGATTTGGAGGGATTGTGTGGGGGGACAGGGAGGGAGAGATGGAGATGAGACGACGTTGAGGTTGCGGGGGATTTAGATCGAGACGGGAACGGAGGCAGATGGAGCATAAAGACATGGTGTCGAAGGGAGGGCAGGGATTAGGGGGTGGACCTGGAGGATTGATGGTGAACCAAGACGAGGCGTTTAAGACGGTGTTGGCGACGGCGCAGGACGGAATGGGAGGGTTGCACGTGGGATCGGAGGACGGCAGAAGAGCTGGAATTGTGGATGGCGTGCCGCCCGACGACAATCTCGCCTCAAGTATCACACGCCAGAAAGTTGCTGCGGCGAAACAGTACATTGAAAATCATTACAAGTCGCAGATGAAGAGCTTGCAGGAACGGAAGGAAAGGTAGCAGATTATTCCTCCCCCGGTTTTACTCGTCACGGCTTGGATTTGGTTTTGCGGTGTGCAATCTATGACAAACTCGTTCTCGACTTTTATCTCCATTTTCATGTTCTAAGCTATTTGGCTCAGTTAGCCTACCTGCCTCTCCTCCATCGCCAGTCTGTAAATTTCGAGATTAAAGGTCATCTATAGTCGAGGGAATGCAATCTATGATTACACTGACTGTATTCATGGATGCTAGGGCTTGTGAAATCAATCACTTCACCGCGTAGATCATGGTCGTTTGTTTATTTTGGGAGTTTGTTGCGGAAGTTTGAATTCTGTATTTCGAATGTGAGAATCAAGTTAGTGGCAGCACCAGGATCTGACTTGGTGCAATCTGTATTCCTGGTAGATATGTGACGTTGTGACCTATTTCACAATGCCAGCAGGAACTTTAGATTATAAACTGTTTTAAGTGTGAAATAGTTGCTTTTTGACTGGTGCTCTCATTCCTTCTGAAGCTCAAGTTGTGGTTAACGTTGGAGACTTCTTTTAAACTGATCAAACAGTCATTGGTTACATGCTCTGGTGGAACCTTTCCCAGGAAGAGTGAAGTTCGAGCACTTTTAGATTCAGAGAGATCGAATTCTTGTTGTCTTGGATCCAAAGATTCGTTATATATCAGTGTTAGATATGCATGGAATCAGATCCGGCAGTTAATGCTTAAACTCGATGACCTTAGTTTCCTTTAGGACTCGCAGGCAGATCTGTACTAAATATGTCACATGCGGCTTGAGTCACTCAGCTCGCAGATGATCCCAAATGCAGAGTCTGGCACCCGACTTACCTGTGCTTCGATAAAACCCTCTTAGGTGGTCTCTTTCTATTTGAGTCATGTCGGTAGATTGGTAAGTCACTAGGTTGGCGGTGTCTGCACCAGGTTGCACAGTGGAATTCTTCACAGATTTCAATTTTATACCCTCATACTTATTTATTTATTTATTTATTTAAGTATTGTACATGATTTTCTTAGGTATTAGGAGTTGAGAGCTCGTTTACATTTTCTTTACCTGAGATTTGGCTACATTACAGAGCTTCATTCGACCCATGCATCCCTCCAAATTTGTCCGATTAGAGGACATGTCTTTCGCAGCTTTTTCTTGAAGCAATGTTGCTTAAAACCACGTATACACCTTGAGTTTTTCAAAAGATTTCCGTATCAGGGAATGAACCTATAAACTCCATTTTTTGTATCCACTGGCGAGGGTTTCATTATTATACTTCAGAGAGGATCCAGAACATGTGAGTATTGAGTCGTTGAGGTTTCTTTCATCGACAGGCGCTGGACCCTGGAGCGAAAATTACAAGATGCCGATGTGTCTCCAGAGGATCAGCACCACTTGATAAAGGATCTGGAGCGTAAAGAGACAGAGTTCATGCGGTTGCAGCGTCATAAAATGGGTGTGGAGGATTTTGAGCTTTTAACAATCATTGGACGAGGCGCCTTTGGAGAGGTGCATGTCTATTGAAGGGCACAATATATTCATATATTTTTAATGATTGATAGTCATTACAGTAGAGAATGGTTTTAAATGACACGGGATCTTTTGGAAGGGGCAACTTGGCTCAATCAAATCCTTTCTCTCCTAGCCTTCTCAGTGTCTCATGAATGAGCCTGAATTATGAGTGATTTGATATTGACTAAGAACACTGGATACTTCTGAAAGTCCCGGGGTGCCGCATAGAATTTTGCCAAGAGGCTTTTCTTTACTGTAAAATGTGGGGCTGCAGGTAAGACTCTGCAAAGCAAAAGCCACAGGCGAAGTTTATGCCATGAAGAAATTGAAAAAATCCGAGATGTTGTCAAGAGGGCAGGTATGTGATACTCAACTTCATTCTTCACAAAAGAAAACCACGTCTTGGAAACATATTCTATTTAGTGTTTAATATTTCATGTTAACAGGAATGATCTGTAAGCTGAAGTTCGTTATGAGAGGTTTTGGATTTGATTCGTCTTGTTATTGTTTATGAGGCTAGTCATATTTGTGTGCTAAGTTCATTTGGTTTGCATTTTCTACAACTTTTTTTTTTGAGCCAATTGGTAAGTTGTAAATGATGGATAAACCCTGGAGTCATTTCGTCCAGGTTTAAGGTTACACTGAAATTTGAAGTGGATTTTAATGCTGTATTGGTTTGTTTGGATCATGTTTCTGATCAACACCAATACAGGTTGAGCATGTGAGGGCTGAAAGAAATTTGCTGGCAGAAGTGGATAGTCACTGTATCGTGAAGCTTCAGTATAGCTTCCAGGACTCTGAGTACCTATACCTGATCATGGAGTACCTGCCTGGAGGTGACATGATGACGTTGTTAATGCGTAAGGATACCTTAACAGAAGACGAAGCTCGCTTCTATGTGGCACAGTCCGTTTTGGCGATTCAGTCTATCCATAAGCACAACTACATCCATCGGTTAGTTCAGATCTTCGAAACCAAGTATATTTTTTTTCCCATTTTGGCAAGCATGAAATACTATAATTAGCGTTATTGGTCCTGGCCACCTGCACTAACCATATTCGATCCAGTTTCCACAGTATGGTTTGACGTGGTGCCATTTCCTATATTTGTTGTGTCAGGGACATCAAGCCTGACAATCTGTTACTGGACAAGCATGGGCATATGAAACTGTCTGATTTTGGATTATGCAAACCTTTAGATTGTAGGGCCCTATCAACACTGCATGAACATGAGCCCAGTACTGATGAGGAATACCGGGAGCCTATGGACGTAGAGAGTGGGCGTCTACAGCCTTCCTCGCGAGGGCAGCCACATCGTAGTCAGCAAGAGCAGTTGCAGCATTGGCAGCGTAATCGGCGGATGCTGGTACAAGCTCTCACTTTATCTGGATAGTGTTGGATGAGTATAGCCTTTTCATGATGATATTTGTGGTAGCTAGAGATATGTTGTTAGGTTAATGTATGGGTTGGTTGATTTGGACAAATGATTGGTTATGTTGTAGTTAGTGTGGCTACGAATCTAAATTGTTTTTAATATTTTTATTTTAGCTGTAAAAAGGGAGTGGCTATTAGCAAAGTAATTGTGTTATGCTTCGTGGATCTGTAGGGCCTCATTCTTTAGCTGCAGTCTTAATTTCACTATGATATTGAATAGTGCTTGCTGCTATGTGAAGTAAAATTTTGGACCGTTGTTACGTTAAGCAAAGTCAGCTCTTATCTTTTAGGACGTGGTACATGTTACTACTTGTGAGGCTTCATGACCCGAGCTAATACGTTTGTAAATAAATTTAGGCATATTCTACCGTTGGCACACCAGACTACATTGCACCTGAAGTGTTGTTGAAGAAAGGTTATGGCATGGAGTGTGATTGGTAAGTACTTGCCTAAAGCTTTTGCTATCATATCATCAGAAGGGGGGACTACCTACGTAAATATTCTTGTTGTATCTGCGGAAGGAACTGCCTTCCATCTTCAACAGTTTCGAAAAAGGCTTGTTAACTACCGGATTATAGCTGAAGTTTTAATAGAATATTTTGTGTAAAATGACCTTTTCTGTGATGATGATGTGATGATTACCTTCACAGGTGGTCACTTGGAGCCATCATGTTTGAGATGTTAGTTGGTTATCCACCTTTCTATGCGGATGACCCTATGAATACATGCAGAAAGGTTTGTGCCCCATGTTTTGACAACTTTCAAAACTTCCCTTGTATTTAATTTATTGGTAATCACTTTACACAATATTTATTTGTTTGGTTTGAGCTACTGTGAGTTTGATGCAAATTTTATCCTTATCCTGAAAAGGGGTATACTTCATGTCCTACTTTATCCAAGAACTGTAATCCATTTACGATGGTTGATTCATGTGTGCAGATAGTAAATTGGAGAACATACCTCAAATTTCCAGATGAAGCTAAGTTAACACATGAAGCTAAGGATTTGATTTGTCGACTGCTCTGTGATGTAGAGCATCGCCTAGGAAGTAGAGGTGGAGATGACATCAAGGTGAACTTTCTTTTTATTAGCTTGTTACGTATTCATTTTTGTGATGTTGACCGAGTTGATAACTACAACTGCAGTTCTCAGGTTCGTTGATCTTGCCGGTGATGTGATACTATACCTTCTTTATTGAATTTGATTTAGTTGATCAGGTGGACTACTTGGTTTGGTCGGAATGTATCAATGATTTTTTTTGTGAATTGTTTTGTTATTTAGGCACATCCGTGGTTCAAAGGGGTTCTATGGGATAAACTCTATGAAATGGAGGCGGCGTACAAGCCAGAAGTTAATGGGGAACTTGACACTCAAAATTTTGAGAAGTTCGATGAGGTACATTTTTCTACCGTCTGATTTGGGTGTCCAATATTTTGTTATCCTTCATCGGCAGCGCAAATGTACCGTTTGGATTTTCAAGAGATTGTGACATGTTAGGATCGTGTTCAAAGCTGACAAATTGGATGATTTATCTTAGTCCATTACTTTTCTTTGTGTGCTGCCATACGTGTTGCTCATTTGCATCGGGTTGAATATCCTCGTTGTTTGTGATTATTGCAGGTCAATTCTCAGCCTCATGCTTCAAGATCAGGACCTTGGCGAAAGGTAACTAAACTTATTCGTTCCATTTCGAAATTTTCAACTGATCCCTCTGAAAAGATAGCCAGAGATGATTGTTTCTGATCTTTAGTTGGTTGAGATATCGATTTGGTCAGAACTTAGGGTGCTGTTTTTTTTCTGTTTTGATCGAATTTTAGTTTGTTGAACTTGGAATTCAACTTCTTTGAACGATAATTTTGATTGGCGATTAATTTGTTTATGTCGTACGCTGCCGATTTTAAGGAATCTCACGATAATTTTGGATTCTACCAGATGCTGACTTCCAAGGACGCAAATTTCGTGGGATATACGTTTAAGAACTCGGATGTGTTTAAGGGGATGATGAACTCGCCAATTGGTACGAAGCCTCATTTAATCTCAGTACAATTCTTGCAAAATATCAATCTCTCAATATGTGTTATCAAATACAAAAATAATTTATCTGTTTTGGTGAAGCGATTACGGTCGTGCTGACGTTTTAATGCTATGTTTTCTGAGCAGCGGAGCTCAAGAAAAAACCTCAACCCAAGAGACCTTCCATCGTATCTCTTTTTGGTGGGTCACTAGTACCTCTATGTCAATCATTGCTCAAATCGTCTTATTACTACTAGAGATAACATTGTTGGTTTGGGTATATTGAAAGTTATTTGCAATCTGTTACTTACGACGCCATTAATATGTATCCACAGATCATACGAACGTAGGTGTAGTATCCAACGGTGAGGAGTCTGGTGACACACACATGGACGTCTCAGCTGGCCAATGTGATGAATCAAATTCATCATCCTCACTACGTAAACCTCAAAGCAGTAGATGACGGATATTCGATTCAGGTGGTTCCAACCACTAGTGTCTGAGAATATAACTATTCGTATCTAAGAACAGTGGAACTAGAGCCCGTATATTAAAGGGATGTGTCTGGTATATAGCTGTAGTGTTGAGGATGTAACGTTGACGGATTTATATTCTTAAATACTGGTTGGTTTGGTAAATAGTTCGACATGGTTTGGATGGTGTCTTGAAGAATACAGTCTTGCCACGCTAAAAACTTGTGCTTGTTTGATGTATGCGATGTGCTACAAGTACCATCATGAAGTGATACCAGATAGCTGAGTGTAGGCAAAGACCTTGGGTTAGAGTGACGAAGCGCTCAAACTAGGTGTTCAGTAAAATATCCAGTCATGTTACGGTAAGTTGCAAAGAAACCATCCTTTCGATGATTAGTTTTCACCGAAGATCTATATGCTGTATTCCTGTGGGTCATGAATTGAAGCCTTGCCACTAAATTCCATTAATTCATGACTCTACGAATGCCAAAAGCTGTAAGTCAAGAATTTTTCGATTCAAAAAAACTTAGTTTCAGCAGTTCAGGTTTTCTCTAACCTTTCCCACTCATTGAATGAAGACAATCGTGTACAGTGGGAGGTGGGGGATTTAGATTTGTTTTTTCCACTTCAGCTTCCCACCACATTACTGGCAGTAGCCTGCGTATATAAATTCATTGTCGAAGTCGGACAATTTAGTAGGAACACGACGATCATTCGATCGTTACTCTTTATCCAATCATTAGCACCAGCTTGCAAGATCCAGTGTTGCACCTTGAGTACCTTTGTGGTGGATTTACTATGCGGAAATGAAATCATCGCCATGGAGAATCTGTCCCACAATTCCCCTGGGGTACATAATAGACTTCTTTTAATTCTGGGTATACGATTCCACTTTGCTATATGTTTCGTCCAATTGCTACCGATGGAATTTTCAAAATTCAAAAATTTTAAAATGTCGACGAGTCTTTTGGAATTTGGACTTCACCTGACCAAATCCTGCTATTCTTTTAGTCACAATGATTTTGCGCAGAAGTGCTTTCAGCAACTACTCTTGAGGGGTCGAAGCAAAAGCAGGCACTGATGGAGGTGAGAAAACAAAACTTTCTAGACTCTTCGAGATGCAGCCGATGCAGAGTTGACGATCCAAAGAAATGCTCGACTTGCATCAGATTTGGATCTATTAGCCACTGCCGCTGCTTCTGCTGCTGCTGTCATGTGGTGTGATTGGGTAAACGATTTACCGTTTCCTTGCAACCAATATCCTCTACGCTAGGTTTACCTTTCTGACCTAATTCCTGGTTCAAATGTCGTTGGTTCCGAAATGCATGAGCGAAATTTGTTCGTCGGAAGTCGTGTTGAGGCGAGTAGAACGACCGTTAAATTTAGGTGGAGAGCGAGAGAGAGAGAGAGAGAGAGAGAGAGAGCGAGAGCGCCGTGACGAGTATTCACGGGAAAATGACTTGAGACCTATTGCTGTTGTGCAAAGGATTAGGGCCAGTGGGAACCATGCGGTCGGATTCAAAGTGCGCCGACGTCGATCTTCGGGGAATGCCGGACTTGGCAGGTGGAGGATGATCACTTGCTCGAGTTCGTGGCGGTCGATCCGCGTCGGGGTTTGGTCTAGTGGCAGCACTCAGGGTAATTTTTCTTTTTGCTCTGCAGACGACGTGTCTCTGCTGCTCACCGCAAGGGGACAGGACGTTGCGTTGGATTAATTTCCGCGTCCGACGTTGTCTTTGGCTTCCACCCCGCAGCATGCTAAGGCTCCATGCACCGTCGGTGAAGTACTCGGCATCGCTCGCCTGCGGAAGAAGGGCAATGAATTAGTCTATTGTGACAGGATTTAGTCGCTGGTTTTGAATATTGACTAACCAGATGAGGATTAACTGGCCTTCGACACTGTCTTCACGACATCATTTGCTACACGCTTTCTAGATCCAACTTAACAGGGTCGGTTAAAC
The DNA here is from genome assembly GCA_036785485.1 of Physcomitrellopsis africana. Classification (NCBI taxonomy): domain Eukaryota; kingdom Viridiplantae; phylum Streptophyta; class Bryopsida; order Funariales; family Funariaceae; genus Physcomitrellopsis; species Physcomitrellopsis africana. Next base: position 388,635 of record JAWRVF010000153.1, read on the forward strand.
TTTTTGTCGTGAACCTCAATGCTACGCGGCTCCGCCATCTTTCGCATCTCGATTCGGTGGAGGCACCGCAGCTATGACTAAGGATTAGTGCAGAGGAAATGCTCGGCCATGGCGTCTACGTTCAGTACGAGTTGTATGAGATTCTATGGCAAGCAAATGTGGCTGCGTACCTTGGAGTTTGGGAGATTGCGCTGTGGTATTCCCCTCGCAATCGTAGCCTGTGGAACGTTTTTCAAATCTGCGTTCGTATGTCTCTCTGAAGATGCTGCAAAACCGGCCACAGGGTCACACGAAACTTAGACTTACTCTGAGCTATTGAGTTCAATAATATTTTATAAATTGAGTTCTGTAATTTTTTTCGCAGCAATGCAGTATTCCTTGGGATGAACCATCTCGTAGCTAGAACTTGCTCTTCACGGACAGAGATCGTGATGTGCCAGGTAGACAGAGTTTGCACTAAAAATAGATATCAGGCGCAGGCTGCACTCACTTCCTACACAGAGTATCAGCACAATAAGGTGCGCAATATTCCCACGGGCAGCCAAACCACATGATCGTGAATCGGGATATCTTGGCGTGTAATTCGCAGAAGAACGGGGTTTAAGAGCTTTTTGTTCATTGAGATAAAAAGCAGTTCACCCGCAGTCATCTTGGTTCAAAGAGTGCAAAGCAAGCCTCATCTCTCACGTATTGCTGCGCAGGAGGAGTTTCCTGACTTTTGCGGCCTCAGACTACACTGAACTGAGAGAATGCGGCAAGCGATTTCTCAACCATTATTAGAAGTCGATAAAGGGAGCATGGCTTACCTGGTGTGGATTGGAAAAGAGGTTGACTGAAGGTGATAAGCGCGACTAATGTGAGAACTAGTAGCAGTGCAAAGCTCCAGCTGACCGCCATCGCGGATACTATACCTCCACACTAACACGAAATTGCAAATGTCTGACATGCAACTCCTCCTCCTCTTCTAGTGCCGAACCTCAGAAGTCACGTTGGTCACACGAAAGCAACAACCGTTTCAATCTCGACTGCCAGATTGAGATTCAAGTATAAGGATTACAATTCGCCTCGACTCCTAATGCTGGAAGTGCAAGCCGGATTCATGCCAACATAGAGCGGCTCGTGGAACTAACGCTGGCGGATCCTCAGTCCATAATTATGCCACAGATCTGGTGTGTAAAAGTTGCCTCGCATTGAGACAGGCAGCGTCTGGGGCCACGCTTCGACATGATGCTGTGAGAAACGACGTCACCAGCTCAGCATCGTTGCTGCCAGAGTTGCGGGCTGCGCACTTGGTACAGTGACAAAATCGGGTCATCGCCCGACCAGATGCCTCCAAGTGCACCCCACTAGAATTTGGTACCGGCAGTACTCCTGACACAAAAATCGTATATCACACATGCACGGGAGAAAAGGAGGGATAAAGGGAGGTAGGGAGGGAAGTTGTCATTCACGTAATGCAACGTCCTAGATTACACTGGTTGCGAAATTTTCACGCGCGGTGGCAGCCACCACAACCGATCGCAAATTCCAGGCACAGAAATAAGCAGAGGAAACCATCGAGCACATGAGAACGTGTGTCTTGCATATTTTGTGGCAGTGGTTGCAAGTGCAACATCAAAAATATGTGAGACGGCGACGCGGCATCTAACGGGCACCACGGGCACTGGCAGTGGCAGCAATCTCCAGAAGCAGTGCAACCTCAGTGAGTACTTGATCTTCTTTTGATAAGCAACTTCATCTTCCCCAGAACCGAAACAAAACAAAAAGATCCCTCTCCTCCTCTCTGCACTTCAGTTTAGAACTGCCCCTGGTGATATATCTGTACAGATTGCTGTTCCGTATGCTCTTTCTCATTTCTACATGATTCTACTTCCATACGCAATATCTGTAGTAACTCTGAAGAGATAGTGATGGAGATGGTGCCATGTACAGCAGCCGGCAGTCGCCAACAAAGAGGAGGGACGGCATGAAGTACAGTCAAAGTGTGAAGACTAATCATAAAAACATGGACCACCTCGTTCTTCTCCCTCATCACAGGATTGAAGGTGGATATGGTGGCTCTTGTGAGGATTCCTCAAAGACTCTTCGGCCCTCAGGATGTTTGTGTGAAGCTTTGCAGGCAGCCACAGATCGATGCAGCAACAGGGGAAGCCCTGGGGTTGTGCCTTTGTGTTGATGCTTACACAAAGGAGCTCAAGTGTTTGCAATCAATCAATCACGAAAGGGGAGAGGGGAAGGGGCTGCCAGCAAACAGCCCTCCATGAAAAAAGATGAGGATAGCGGTGATGACAATGATGATGTTTTTATGTGCCACACAAACCAGGGCTAATTTGCGGGACTCATGTGCCGATACCGTAATGCTCCCATGAGTGCCATTTGTGAGAATCTACAACAGCAAAAGGCTCCTCGTTCCAGGGCTCAGAAACAAGATTTCTGTGAGTTTTTTTTTTTGTCACCCTTCCCATGCTTCTTTTTCTATTCAGTACCTGCTCTCTCCCCTTCTGGCTCTCGTTCCTTCTGGGTTATAACCAGAAGTGCCTGTAAATATTGAAGGTGAGATTCTGCATTTGAAACATATTCACTTCTCAAGTGCAGTTTTAACACCATTCTCTCCAACCCAAGTACGAATTGGATAGAAGGTTTTATGATTCATGTAGCCCTTTGTATTTTGTTCTTGGTTATGAATTTGGCTCCCCCCTAACCCTCCAGTCATCACCTGATCACCAAGCTGGGTTCCACAGTACAATTCTCATATCAGCTTCAAATTGAAGTTCTCAGAAACTAGATTTGCAGAATGGTTTCTTTAGAATATTCCACAAATAAGAGCGTTGATCCGATTGGGAATATGAATGTGATTGCAGCAGCTACTAGTTTGTCCACCCTTGAAAGAATGGAAAAAGCAGTGACTGTCATTGGATTACTTTGCACATGTTTGCACATTACGTATGTATATATATATATATATATATATATACATACATACATTTGTTTTATTTTCTTTTTATTTTTTTCTTTTATGTGTATTCATAATCTATTTGTTGAAGATCCTTCAACCACATGTTTGTGGTCATATTTCTTTTACTTTTGGTGATGGATTTTAGGTATCTTAGTTAATCGTTGGATGTCAAAGGTAGGGATGATTGCAGGTTGAGTTCTTTGAATGTAGCTCTTTGTATTTTCCAAACCACAATTTATTGAAAAACATATTTATTTACTTATTAAAATTATAATTATAATGTATGTTTATTAGTAAATGTTTTCTACTATTATATTCTATATTTGAATATACACTGAAAAACTATAAAAATATTTATTATTACCAAAAGTAATCACAGAAGATAAGCTAATTATTTAATTTTTATGAGTAATGTGTTAAAATAAGTTTAGATAATATTACTTATAGATAATTAATTAATAATATATTAAATGCTAAATAATAATGATATTATAAATATATATAAATTATTTATTAATTTAGATACCATATATAATAAGTTTTATGTATATTAAAAAATACTTAAAAAATTAATATAAATAAATTTATTAAAAAATGATCAAATTTTAATACATACCTAATCCATAATGATAATGTCAAATCCTTTTCAGTACAACAAAAGTGCCACATTGATCTTCTTTAATTGTAAAGAATCTTTAAAATCAGGTCTTATATTTAAAAAGTCTAAGTAAATTCTTAACTATATTTTTAAAAAAACTCAAATATCTACAAACTTAAAGTATATAAATTTTAACAAAAATACATATACTTGGAAACTTATCATATTAGCATTAAATTGTATCTTATAATGTATACAATAATAGAAGTCATGTTTCCAATGCTAAAGATAAGAAAGCTCATAGGGTGTTGGTGGGTGGTTCCTAGCTTTTGTGTACTACATGGCATCTATTTGTACACTTTGTGTGTTGTTGTAGTTAAAAAAATAAAATAAAAACTAAAAATAAAAAATTCCATATAATCTTAGAAAAACTAACAAGAAGATTATCTACATGACTCTCTTCTAATATTATAAAGTATAAAATGGACTCTTCTTGTAATTGTGTCATGCAATATATATTTATAAATTATCAAATTAAATTAATAATAATAAAAATAAAATATAAGCTTTACCAAACTAAACTTATAGTTCTAATCCAACAAAATATAATCAAAATTTCTACACAAAATAATATAGAAAAGATTTCAAAAAAACTTACTCTAATATATATTTGTAATATAATTTCCAAGTGACAAAATCCTAAAACACCTATTCCACCAAAAATACTACACCAAATGTATTGGTATATATTATAAATTTCTACTACTAATAGATTTCTATGACTATAGATATATACATATGTTCTTTTTGTCTTTGTAGAATAAGTGGATAGACTCACACTAGTAGATGCTTGTTCTTCTTCTTCACCTATTGGTAGTAGAAAAAGGATTTCTTCTTGTTATTTCTTATTGCTTCAACTTCTTGTGAAGCATGGATGCATGCAAGCAAGCAAGTAAGGAAGCAATCCTAAAGGTAAGTGTGTTAATGTATGAGTGGAGTTGATTAGTTGAATGATGGTCTAACCATTTTTGTCTTTATTGTCTTGTACTTGAACTTGTGCCATAATTCCATTGATGTACTTCTTTTTTTGTTATATTTTTCTATCTCTTTTAGGATATATTTTTTATTTCTTTATTTTCCTTTGAGAGCATAAATTTGCATTGGATATAGTTAATGTGTTGGCTTCTTATTTTTCTACTACTATGTATATATTAATATTATACACAAAAAAAAAAAAAAAAAAAAAACTTTATTAACATGGTGGAAGTTCTAACATTTTAGCCTTTGTTACTACAACTCATGCTCAAAATGATGTGGATTTAATAGAGTTCTTTTAAAAAATTGTAAATGCATATTTTTATAGAAGTTTGTCTTGTTATAGGTAAGAGTTTACAAAGGCAAGTTTAATATATCACTCTTTTTCAATAATTTCTTCTATTATTCTTGTAAAAATTAGAAGCAAAATTTTGGTTTTGTACCACACCTCTTAGTATTTTTTTATTTTTTATTTTAAGAAAATTTCATGCCACGATTCTCTTTAAAGTCTAGAAAGGAAAAAAAATCAGCTTCTAGGTTTTCCTTATCATGAACCATATCACATAGTGATACATTAGATTATATATATATATATATTAAAGATTTAAATTTTTATATTAAAAATTCAATCAAGTTTTTGTTTAAAAAAATATTAAAAAATATTAAAAAAGATATTTTTTAAAGGTAATTGACATTGTATAACATATATATCATTAATAAAAATTAAATTATTTTATAAATTCAATACGATATAGTGGTATAATTATTATTTTTTAATTATAAATATTGATTCAATACATGAGTTATTATAATTTTGAAAAGGAACCTATCATTATATTGTTAAATTATTATGTGTATAATTTTAGTTTCAATAATTCAGTTATTAATTTGATTCTCAACAATGATACAAAATCTCTAAATTCTTAATTCTTAAGATAACTTGAATTCAAATTAAGAATGATCTTAAGATCTTTATAAGAATATTCTTATGCTAAAAAACTTTTCAAAAATAATTATTTTAATAAAATAAGTAACTCTTAAACTAGTTAGTGTGTATAAATATTATATCTTTAAAAATACTTTTTGTAATAGAATATTTGTTTTAAAGTTGTACTTAAGTTTTTTTACTTTATATAAAACTAACCACAAAACAACTACAAATTATTATTTTATGTACTTTAATTATTCTTTATATATATATATATATATATATATATGTATGTAATTTATTCTAAATAAATATGAAATATATATATTACTATATATAAAATTAAAATATTTGTTATTAAATAAAATAATAAAAATACCTTTTTTATCAAACAATAATATATTATGTTGATAGTGTTATATAAATAGTACATTCATTACAGTAATTCGACCAACTTAACATCTTCACAAAATTAAGAATGACTGTTTTAAACTTGTGGAAATACAGATGTGAACATGAAAGTAACATGCAATATTTAAAATAAGCCTATCTAAGGATTCAAATTTCTCTATATAAAACATTAGAAAGTTTTTACTCTTATATATTTAAGTCATAAAACTATCTAAAGTCATAAAAAATATTTAAAAATAAAAAAATAAAAATCATAAAATCATAAAATAATAGAAAAAAGAGTCTTTAATCATATACAACCGACTTCAATTCAAATTTGATCTACTTTGGGAACAAGTTTCTATTTCACATACTTTTTCTACAACACTTGAATGATGATCCATCTATAATAATGAAACAAAGCAATTAATAAATTGCCATGTTCATCCACTACTTTAGATAGATGTGAAAGCCTATTTCTACTTTTTTTCATTAAATTGTCGTAATTATATGGAGAGTTTTTAATTTTTTAATTTTTTTAATTTTTTTTATATATAATGTTCAGACCATGAAGTATACTCTTTTTATTTTTATAGAGTTCGGAGTGGATTTAAAAGGACATGGAAGAAAATAAATAGAATATATATATATATATATATATATATATATACATACATACATGTGCATGTTGTATTGGTAGTCAATGTCATATTTTATAATCAGTATTCAATATTTCTAGTTAAAATTTTGTATAAATAAATAAATATATATATATATATATATATATATATATAAATAATTAAAGTGATTGTACTTTATTTTATTTTTATTTTATTTATCTTTTATTTTATATTACTTTATTTTATTTAACCTTTGTAAACAATTAATTTTTATTAAATTAAACTCATATTTCTTCTTTTTAAAAATTCTTTGTACATAATTATTTTTGAATGTTGGAGATGTTTTTATTTCTAGTGATTTCATCCAAAAGAATATTAAAGAATAATTATCTTTAAACTATTTATATATATTTATAAATAAAAATAAAATATTATATATATATATATATATATAAATTATACAATAATATAATTAAATTAGTAATAAAATTTAAATATAATAATTGTATGTGTATATATATCTATACACATGCATACATATAAAATATATATAACATATTTTTTATAAAATTTCTATATTTTAATTTAATATGCAATAATATCTATTTTTAATATTTTGTATAATTTTTGGATTTTCTTTAGATTCAAAACAAGGTACAAAGTGAAGGATAGAAGATTAAGTACAAGAAGCCTTGAAAGTGAACAAAAGGACCATGTCTACATTGGTCCTTTCAAATTTAATAGTATTGTTGTCCTTAAATTTTAATAATATTATTTCTAGTATTATTGAAGTCCTTCTCTTCATCTTCTTTTAACATCTTTTACAGCAAATTGTTTAGCATGGTACTATCTTTTAAAGATCATGCCATTTTATTTCCATAACTGTTCTCCAAACTAATGCCTCAAATTGAGGGGAGCTTCCAATGTCATTGGAAATTGCACCTACTTTCCCACAAGATTCTCATGTTTCATAACGTGTTTCTAGTGATTCTCCTATAAATATTCTTGCAAACCAAATATTAGTTTTTATATGTGTTTTCTCCAAATTTAGATTGGATTAAAATTTATATAATTTAAAAGCTTTTGTAAATCTTTACTTGTTTGGATCATTTTTCCCTTGTAAGAATTTTTTTTACTTAACAGTAGAAACTCTATTAATATTTCAATGATTTGTTACAATTGCAAGAAAATTAGATTGAATGATGCTCAAAGCAAACACATATCAATTGAAAATCTATTTGTTTACATAATAGAATGATTCATTCCAATACAGTATGCAAATAATTTTTATGTCAAGTTCATTGAAGTTGATAAGTTCTTATTAATGATCTGTATATTACAATATCACCTAAAAAAAGAAAAAATTGTAGTGTTTATTATATAATATTATATATAGGTGAATTGTAAAATCTAATAATTTTTTATTGATATGAAATATGATCTCTGAACTTATAATTATTGAAAAAGACTGTGCAAAACAATGCAATTTTTCTCCTCTAATTATAATATACTAATTTTTACATGATCTCTTTTTCTTTATTTTTTTTTTTGGACTTTAAGATTTTGATGCATGAATTCATGATAAAACCCATTTTTACGGAAAAAAATCAGAAGAAATCAGGTACTTTTAATGTACAGGTTTTAAATTGTAGTTATTTTTTGTTGTACAATATGAACATTTAAATAAAAATAAATTATAGCTGAGATAATATTATTGAGCTATTTAAATAAATACGGTCATTACAATCATTAGGTACATATAATATGTTTATAAAATTGGTACTATCCCAATACACTCATACATGAATTATTAAGAAAATAATAAATAATGAATAAAAATAGAAATTGTAAATTACCAGTACTCTTATTTGTAAAATTAAGGATTTTAATTTCGAACAAGAAGAAATTAAAATTAAAATAACACACTTAAACTAATGTTTTTTTTTTTTTTTTTTTTTTTTTTTGTTGCTAGAATAGAATTAGTACTAATTGATTGCCGTTATAGAAAAAGAAGTAAAAATTACTTATCATTTGTAAAAAAATGGGTACCACCTTATTCTGTGTGCTTAAGCTCATTTAATAATGTATCAAAGTCAACATACGAGTATTACCAATTCATGAAGGGGTTGGGATCAGGTCCTTTAAATTGGATTGCAATTGACAAGATTACATTGGATGATATTTATTATCCGTAATGGCAGTTTAAACATAATTCATCCAAGTTACAACTGCTTCACAAATGTGGACAATAATATATATATATATATATATAACTTTCATGGATCTTAGATTGAGTGCACCTCAGACACCTCCAGTCACTCATTTAAACAAACCCAGTGAGACAACTATCAGACCTGCAACTTATCATAAACACCACCCATAAAACCCTAAAGTACTCGTTACAATACTGGTGGGACATGTTTACAAAGCAAAGTTAGCACTTCTCATTCAATTACCCACAATTTTCAGTGGAATGGTCGTAAGATTGCTTGAAATCTTACACAAGCTTTGTTTTGATTTTTTAGATCTCAAGCAAGAAATAGTAACACCGCCTCTACCAGGACCCTGAGACCCTGATTGTAAATAGGTACTGTGAGATGCAACCAACTTGCACATGAATACTGAGTTGAATGATTCACCCATAAAGCTCGTGTTCGATTGAATCCCTTGATGGACAAAGTTAAGAGCAGAAACATAAGCTTGATTTTCTCCTAAATAGCAAACTCAACACGTACCTTATTTAGGGATTGTCGTTTGCCTGTGATGAAGAGTGATAGGGTGTACACGATCTTTCTAATATATATTACATGGCTGTTTCTTGTGTGTAGGTCTCTGTCCGCTTCATCTGCGAAGCGTCACATAACAATTAGCAACACAGATGAGCAATAATTTACGAATAATCAGTTGCTTCAAAACGACGAGCATAGGTGTAGGCTTTCTGTCAGTCAATTCTCACAGCACGCAATCTTCCATGAGTTGAGTGTCAGCGTACCTTGACAATCACGATGTGAAGAATCATGTCTTCCGTAGTTGAAGTATTCAAGTGTCGCTCTTCAATCCGTAGCTTTGCCTATGGATTGTTAACTTGCATCTGCAGAGTAAACACATTACCCTCGATTCATTTGGCACCAGAGACCGCAGAGCATAATCTCGCTGGTTGAGCTTTCTCGCCTTTCCCGTTCAACCTGCACATGATTTAGTGGCTCTTCCCTATTATTTGCGAGCTTGCGCCCTCTCTTGTGTGATTTAGGGCCAAGATTCATACTAGATACCACACAGTTTTCTTTAGAAGACACTTTAGTTTCTGATTCATGGCAATCGACAACGGACTGATCAAAACCTGATACTCCAGTTGCACTAGTAAGATGTCCAGATGCTCCCTTCTGGTGTGTCTTGAGAAGACGGTTCAAGGACACAGAATTCACTGAAGCAGGTTTCGTGTCAATCAAGCTTGCTTGTGGAGTACCTGATCTCAATTCCTCCACCAGTTATCTGTAGGTCTTCAGAGGGGGTGAATTCGAGACCTGGTTGACTTTTCTGATTGCAGGTTGTGGACAGGAGTGTGTCGATGGATGCGGCCTTTCAGAGGCAGACCGTGATGCGAATTTTTCATCTTATCCCGGAAAAAAGTGTACTCGCATCATTCAACGTCCCTGCTTCAATTCTAGAATTATACTGCTCTTGTTTCAGAGAGCCCCCACATAATGAACTTTTGTTTCCTTCATAGGCGGTTTCATCACATATCCACCCAAATCTCAACAAACTTCATTCTTTGCCAATTATGGTAATGATCTATGACTTGACACTTTTGACTTTTCAAAAGCTAATAATCCTATAGTTGACTTGATACTTTTGACTTTTCAAAAGCTAATAATCCTATAGTAGAAGATTTAGCAAATAGATGATTAAAATTACATGCAACAATGAAGACACAATTAAAAAAAAGCTTATAAACGATAAAAAATCAATGTAAATGTCTATTATAAAGAACAACCTCAATTTCATATGGGCAATAAGATATGATTACTTTGTTGTAATATCAAGACTATTTATCCTTGCGACAAGCTAGATTATCATAGGCTTGGATTATTTTTGATTTATAAACATATTAATCAAGTTGCCTATCAATTATATCTATCGAAATGTATAAAGATTCATCTTATATTCCATGTGTCATTCCTTGAGCCATATAAGATAGTGGATATGCAAGAAAGAAGACAAATGCCACTACCTTCTATAGAAATAGATAATAATGAAAAATTCAAGATAGAAGAGGTTTTAGATTTAAGACAACATTGAAATCAATTAGAATATCTTGTACATTAATACGGATATAATATTAGTGAATGTACATAAGAGCCATCTAGGAATCTAATAAATATATCAGCAAAAATCAATGTGTTTCATTGATGACATCCATCAAAATCACAATGAAAAGTGAAAAAAATCCTTGTTAAAAAGCCAAGTAAGTTCAAAAGAAGTTTTATTCTATCTTATATCATTGTCTATTATTTCTTTGAATTTCTTTATGCCAAAGAGATAGAGAATCAACAACCAACAAATTTAACTCAAGAGCTATTGTTTGTTGACTTACTGGACAAGATATTATAACTATCACAACCTTCAAGATAACAAAATAGAGATAAAGATCCTCAAGAATAACATGTTTTTTTTTGAATTGATGGCAAGATATAATGTATTTGGTATCACGATCTTGGAAGAGACTCTTGATATTTGGTGATACTTTTAGAGGTAAAAACTACTCTTGATGATGTTCTAAATATTTTCTTTAAAAGAAGTTATAAAGGTCTCAACAATGATCAAATAATAGGGTGGTCCTCTTGCTTTAATATGGGACACTATCAATGGCTTAGAGGACCTATCAACTACCTTCAATGGGAACAAAGATCAAAATATGTAGCAAATATAATTTTGCACATCTTGGATTTTTTCAATACACAATCACCACTCCTCATGGAACTCGCCTCTAAAAGGGGAGATAATGTCACAGACATAAGATTTATTCCAATAATTATTTAGTTGATATGGATGGATAGAAATAGGTACAAGTATGTTAATTTGATAATATCTTAGAGAAAAGCTGCTTAGAAGCTTCATAGATGTGGTTTCATTTTTATATAAGGTTATATGTGGTTGGTAGGTTAGAAACTTGGTCAACAAGTTAGCTACATGTTATACATGTTGGTAGCTTGTAAAACAAGCTAAATATATGGTGCACATATGAAAAACTTGTTTTGTAAGTTTGACATGTGTCTAACAAATTAGATTCGTGTTGGAAGTCCTATAGGATACCGCCACATAGTTTTTAAGTAGATAGTATATATAAAGACAAGAATGAAGCCTTCTTCACTCTTGTCAACACCTTTCTTGTTAATCTTGTTTCAAGAGTCTTTAGTCTTCTTATCTTTGGTAATAGCTATTTTAGTTTTAATATTATTTTATTTTTAAATAATTTTCTATTCTTTTGAGTGATATAAGAATGTATCAATATTTTATTCTTTTATGATTCATGTCCTTAACAAAAGGTTGTCATAAAAGAGCCAAAGGTTAGTATGCTTAATAAATTTGATAGAATAAGATCCAATTTTTGAAATTTTGTATAATAAGTATAGTTTTACTTATGATTATATCTTTCTTGTTATTGGGATGGATTTACTCAGGTCACTTTTGTAGATATTTTTTTATCAAGAAGTGCTCGATTATGGTTTACTCTACTATTGGAAAAGAATTCTCCAATCTTATACAATTTGAAGATTTTTATGGAAAGATTTATTATAGTATTTGGAAATAGTGATTAGAAGAGGGTGATAAAAAGAAAGATTCAAAACCTACAACAAGAATAATGTTCAACTGCAATTTATGCTACAAAATTTCAACAACTTCTTTGTGATCTTGATTGAAACAATAAGGCTTATATGACTTGATTTTATGATGGCTTAAAAGATGATGTGAAGAACTTATTGATCACAATGCCAAGAATTAAAAGCTTAGAAGAACTCATGTTTCAAGCTATTACTTGTGATAATTGCTTATTTAAATTACAACAAGGAAGGCAATCAATTTTCAACAATACCTATCAAGATACGTCTGCTACTCTTTCAAGAATATTAGAGAAGTCATTAACATATCTTGAAACCATGCAAATTGATGCAACTCAATTCAAGCCATTAATACCAGTAGAAAAGATTAGACATTGATAAAAGAATCTATGTCTATATTGTAGAAGACTTTATTATAAGGTAACAAATTATTTAAACAAGTCTAAAGAATTCAAGGCACGAGGTATAATATCTAAATTGAAGAAGTCAAAAAACAAAGATGTTCAGCTATAGTAGGGACCTTGTAGTTAAAAATCCTTCAATCTAAAGTACCAAAAAAATGTCTCTTCCTATCTCTAGATCCAACATCCTATTTTATACTTTATATATATAAGAATCTTAAGATATGAGATTTTTGCTAAAATCCTTTTAAATATTAGAGCCTCAACATGCTTTATGAATAAAAATTTTGCAACCAAGTACAACTTAATACTTATAAAGAAGATCCATCTCACACCCCTTAAATTCATTGATAGATGAAATTTTACATCAAGGGATGTTATTGAAGAAATCTAATTATTGGAAGTAGTACTAAGAGATTATATATCATGCATTGTCTTTAATATCATTCAATGTCTAACAAATCCTATTGTTATTGGACTTTCTTAGTTTAAATTATATAATTCTGATATTAATTGAAGTTTACAAAAGATTTTTTTAAGATCCAAAAATCAAAAGAAGAAACGAGGTGCTATTTCATTTTTTGGAGCTAAAGCATTTATATAAGCAGCAAAGAAAGAGGCTACATTTGCATTATATGTTATTCCAATAAAAGATCCAGTTATAGAATTGAAGCAATATATTCCTAATCAATACCATAACCTTGAAGACATATTTGAAAAGAAAAAAATAAATATATTATTAGAACACAATCCTTAAGATTGTACAATCAAATTACAAGATGGAGTTCAATTTCTATTTGATCCAATTTATAATATATTACAGACAAAGCTTATAGCCTTGCAAGAATATATTGATAAAAATCTGGCTAAAAATTTTATTAGACATTCAAAATCACTTGCAAGAATGCCTATTTTATTTGTAAAGAAGAAAGATGGTTCTTTACATATGTACGTTGATTATTAAAATTTGAATAAGATAACTATAAAAAATTGCTATCCATTACTATTAAATTCAAAATTATTGAAACAATTAGGACAAATAAAGATTTATACAAAGATTGATTTGAAAGGCGCCTACAACTTAGTTAAGATCAAAGAAGGAAATTAATAGAAGATGGCATTTTATATAAGGTATGGACATTTTTAGTACAATATTATGTCTTTTGGACTTACGAATGAACTTTCAGTCTTTCAACATATGATGAATGACATTTTCTGAAAATACTTAGATGATTTTATAATCATCTATTTAGATGATATTTTGATCTTTTCTAAGAAAAAACAAAAATATGAACATCATATATGTATGGTATTGGAGAAATTATGAGAAAATGGATTGTATGCCAAATTGGAGAAGTATTCTTTCTACCAACCATCAATTGAATTTTTGAAATATATTGCCTTTAAAAATGGGATTTCTATGGATTCAAAGAAGATACAAATTATAATAGAATAGAAACAACCATCATCAATTAGAACTGTATAATATTATTTAGAATTCATAAATTTTTATAAAAGCTTCATCAAAGATTATTCCAAGATTATAGATCTATTAATATGACTTATAGGCAAAGAAAAATTTATTTGGAATGACAAGGCTGAAAAAATAATTTAATAAGCTAAAAAAATCTTTTACTTCAACTCTTATACTTATCTACATAGATCCAACAAAATCATTCATTTTAAAAATAGATGCTATTATCTTGGTTTAATTTTGTGATTACATATTGTTCAAAAAAACTTCAAGAGAAATCAAATGTCCTTTCTCGATGGTCATATTTTGCACGAAGAATAGGAGATATTATATTAGATGAGCAAAAATCAATCATATTGAATCTATCTAATTTATAATTGAAGACTTTGACAATATCTACCTATACAAATACAACTCTCAAGGTAAAAATCTAGAAAGTAATAAAGACGATCCATTTACGAATAATATTCAATAATATTTGAAAAATGCCCTGGTAGAAAAAAATAATAATTTGAAGTTTAAAGATAGATTGTTGTATTTCAAGAATCTCTTGTATGTTCTTCCAAGCCTTACATGACTTCAAATTCTTCAAGCATGACATGACCTTCTAGCAACTGGATATTTTGGCTTCAATAAGACGTTAGAATTAATATCAAGAGATTATTAGTGGCTTCAATAAGACGTTGGAATTAATATCAAGAGATTATTAGTGGCTTCAATAAGACGTTGGAATTAATATCAAGAGATTATTAGTGGCTTCAAATGTGGAAATTATTGAAAGAATTCATCCAATCATGTAAAATTTGAAAGAATTCATCCAATCATGTAAAGATCCCAAGATACCAACTGTGTAGACTTCTTCAACCACTTCTAGTTTGTAAGGGCTCATAGCAATCATTATCTATGGATTTTATTATAGACATCTCAATTTCTAATGGAAAAGATTCAATTTTTGTGGTTGTAGACTATCTTACTAAAATGACATATTTTATCCTATGGAATAAGATTATTTTTAGAGAGAAAATGACCAAGTTTTTTATTGATAATATTTATCAAATACATGGCCTTTCAAATAGAATCATTTTGGATTGAGGACCACAATTTGTATCAAATTTTTGGAGAGGACTATTTCAACTTTTGAAGGTCAAGATCATTTTTTCATCAATTTATTATTTTCAAATCAATGATCAAATATAATGGATAAATCAAATCTTAAAATAATATCTTTGTTGTAGTATAAATTACTAATAAGATGATTGAATGGATCTCCTATCGTTGGCCAAGTTTGCATATAATAATATTGAACATTCTTTGATGAAGCCAACTCCATTCTTTCCAAATTATAGACACCACCCTAGAGCAGATCCATTATAAATTAAAAATGTAGAAAGTCCTATTACAAAAAATCTAACTACCTATTTAAAGACCATCCATGAAGAATTAAAATTCAAATTGCAAATGGCTCAAAATTGATATAAAGACTGTGCAGACATTTATTACAAGAACCAACCAAAGTTCAAGGTAGGAGATTGTATTTGGCTACTTTGGTGAAATATACAAATAAATCAATTATCATAGAAATTAGACTACCAAAGACTTGTACCATTTATAATTTTATATCAAGTAAATTCAATAAATTTTTATCTTGAACTATCAAATAATATATATATTAATATAATATTTTATACTTTACTTTTAAAAATCTATTATAAATCAAATATTGTTGAAAGAGCTCTTCCACCACCAACTTTAATTGAAGTCAATCAAGAGCTTAAATACAAAGTGCATTCTTATATATAATATGGATGATTGGAATATTTCATCCATTAAAAAAGCTATGGAATTAGCAAAAGAACATGCAAACCTTTAAATAATCTTAAAAATATACTTAAAAAAGTTTGCTAATTTCATCAATGATATTTTAGAAAACCTAGATTCAATTGCCATTGAAGATTTTATAAATACCAACATCTTTTGGCTTCTAAATGATGTTTTTTTTATCAATGGTAGAAGACCAATATAAAAAAGGGAGAGCTACCCTAAGACCTTAACTTGTACATAATCGTTTTTTCTAAAATAGAATAGATCTAGCTAGAAGCTTGTTAATTACCATATCAAATCTTTGAGTTTTGAAAAACTTATAAGAACAAGAATCAGAAGATTGTTTTGCTACATAAGTGGCTAGTAAACTAATGCAATTTTTATAATTTGTTGGATTTAAAGAACATGAGTAAAGTAAAAAAAGAATATTCTAATATCAAATAAGGCCATATTTAGAATCTTTGGAGATACGGCCTCATTATAAAAATCTTGATTCAAATGCCTAAGCTTTGATAATATTCCTTGAAATTAGAAGGGTGACTCTAAGTGGAACAAAAATTATGTTTGGAGGATGTTTTGAAGGTCACAACAAAGAGCAGATTCTTGGATGGGATGTTGGTACAATAGAAGTTATATCTAGAAGCTATAAATGCCACTTCAAGGGCCTTCTTGAACTAATAACTAATAAACAAAAGACAAAATATATTGCTTCTCTACTTTACAAATTTTAGATTTTATACATATGTGATTTGATTATCAAAGCACTTTGGCTCCTCATAGAACTTGTTGTTAGAAGGGAAGGTGATGTCATAGATATACTTTAAGTCACTATATTTTAAAATCTTTCACAGTCTTCTAAAATCTTTTATAATTTTTTAGAATCTTCTTCAGTCTTCTAGAACCTTCTATAGTCTTTTAGAATCTTCTAAAATCTTCTATAGTCTTTTATAATTTTTTAGAATCTTCTTTAGTTTTTTAGAACTTGCCTCAGTCTTCTAAAATCTTCTTTAGTCTTCTAAAAACTTCTAAGATACTCTTAAAAGATTCAATAGGATATAGGCCTTGTAGTATAAATAAGAAGCAAGATTAAGATACACCTCAGTCTTGCCAATACAAGTCTTAGAGTAATCCAAAGTGTTGCTTTATTTCTTAATATGAATCTAATTCTTTATTCTTGTCAATTATCTAATTCTTTATTCTTATCAACTATATAATTTTTTGTTCTTGAAATCATTCTAGTTTTGTATTTTTTTCTTTGTATCTTTGCTAACTTGCTATCTTGCATCCTAACACTTAGCCTTAAGCCTTATATGTACTACATGTAAAGAAATTCATTGAATTTTTTTTTTATGCTTGGAAATGAAGCAAGCCTAAGATCCTTCTATGACCATTTAAGATCCTTTAGAACCTTCTAAGACCTTTCAAAACCTTCTTGGAACTTATTAGAATCTATTAGGACCTTCTTAGAACCATCAAAAAACTTCTAAAATCTTTTAGAACCATTTAGGATCAAGTAAAACCTTCTAGAAGCTTTGTAAGTTCTTTATTATACACCAAAATTTTATTTAGTTAATTTTTGATATTTTGATAAGATATAATATCATTTATTTTTTAATTATGAAAAAATAGAGATTTTTAATTTAAAATATATATCAAGGCTTTAGATTATCAAATTGATTTTAATAAAATCTAATTATAAAAATTAAATTTTAAAGAATATTAATTCTTATTTAAAATAAAATTATTAAGAAATATGGACTTAATTGTAGTTGGAGTATGGTGAAAAAGTGATGGAAAGTTATTCCATTCTTGAAACTACAAAAGATTGTGAAGGAAGAAGATGAAGAATTACTCTACTCTTGAAGCCATAAGAGATGGTGAAGGAAGAAGATAAAAAATTATTTTGCTCTTGAAGCTACAAGTGATGGTGAAAGAAGAAAATATAAAGATATTCTACTCTTCAACTATTACTTCTATGACAACAAATCAAGTTGTCCTTTAATAAATTCTTCTTAAAGATTAATATTTCTATTAATAAATTAATAAATTAATAAGTTATTTTATATAAATTTTTACTAATTAATTTATTAGGAATTAAAATTTATCTATTGATTGATATCTATGGTGATTTTTCATCACCTTCTAATAAATAGATGCCAACCATTGATCTTCTCTACAAATAATATTAATTAGAGATCATGGAAGTTGTAGGTTGACTTCTTAATAACAAGTGGTACTAAAAAAAATATTTGGTAGTTAGAAATACTTAGAATAAGATTAAGTGGCATGCAAGTTATACCACTTGCATGGAGTAGCTAGTAAAAAGGCTTCGAAATTAGTTGTTACTTGCAAATTACTGGCAATGGTAATTGCCAATAAATGATTTGAAGGCTTGGATATATAAGACCTTTTCAAAGCTTTGTTCTTCATTAATCTATCTATCTATCTTTTGCTCTCTTTTTCACCTTTAATTTGATTATCTGGCAAAAGCAACCTATTAAAGCACCAAGAGTTATATTGTTTTGTTTATTATAAACTTATATTGTTAGTTGTTGTTTTATATCTATGCTAGTCCTCTTAGAGTTCATTGTTAGTAGAATTATTTTCTTCTTTAGACATGTTTATTGTATAGGAGAGAGAAAATTAATAAGATTAAGTGAAAAAATCATCAAATTTGGAATTGAAATAGAAAAGTTATAAGAGTTTGAAATTGGAAGGTTTTTTGTTATTACTGTTACTTTGCCTTGGAGGTTTGCTCCTATTGCTTTACATTATTTTCATCCAATTGTACCTATTTTCATCCATATATGTTGTTTTTGTCAAATAATATTATTTTCATCTAATTATATTATTTTCATCTAATTGTATTATTTTCATCTAATTGTATTATTTTCATCTAATTGTATTATTTTCATCTAGCTACTTTGTTCTATCCAATTTTTTTCATCTAGCTACTTCTATTTTATTATTTTTATCTAATTTTTTTTTCTTATTTTATTTTTTTATCACTTATTTTAAATTAAATCAAATGATAATCATCCCTTAAAAGACATTATATAAAGAGTTGAAACTACAATCACTTCATTAATTAATCAATCTTTAAAATAATCACACAATTAGTCTTTATTACCTTTCAAACTTGTTGTGTAGTTTTTTTTCTTTAAAATAGATAGGAAGGAATTTTAGCTTATAGTCTTCTAAGATTAAATAAAATCTTTTAGAATCTTCTAAAATCTTTTAAAATCTTCTTCTATTATATGTCTATTACATCACCTTTCTTTTTTAGTTTTAAATTCTATAACAAAAGATAGAGTTGAAGTTGATCAAAGGCAAAGGAAGTCAAAGATGTATTGCATAGTATCCGCCACATACTCAAGTTATCTTTTGTATATATTTTTAAGATTATTTGAAGGTTCTCATATTCTTTCGCTAATTCCATAGTCCTTTTAATAGATAAAATATTCTAATCATCCATATCTTATATGTAAATCCAATATTTCATGTACTTTGTATTAAAGCTCTTGATTGATTTCAATTGGAATTGGTGGTAGAAGAGCTCTTTTAACAATACTTGATTTATAATAGGTTTTTAAAAATGAGATATAAAAGATAATATTAATATATATGCTATTTGGTAGTTCAAGATAAAAACTTAGTCGATTTACTTAGTGTAGAATTATAAATGGTCAAAGTCTTTGATAGTTTAATTTCTATGATGATTAATTCATTTATATATTTTATCAAAGTAATCAAATACAATCTCATATCTTAAACTTTGGTTGGTTCTTGCAATGAATGTTTGTATATTCTTTATATTCATCTTAAACCATATGCAATTGGAATTTCAATTCTTCATGAATGGCCTTTAAGTAGGTAGCTAGATTTTCTGGAGTAAGATTTTTCACATCTTCAACTTAGAATGGATTTACTTTAGGGTAGTATCCATAGTTTGAAAAGAATGGAATTTTCTTTGTCAAAGAATGTTTGGTATTATTATATATAAACTTGGTCAATAATAGGAGGTCCATCTAATCATCTTGTTGATAATTTATATTGCAACAAGGATACTATTCAAAGATATGATTCATCCGTTCTATTTGACCATTGATTTGAGCTTAATAAGTTGATGAAAGGTTGATGTTGACCTTCAAAAGTTGAAATAATCCTCTCCAAAAATTTGATACAAATTATGGTCCTCAGTCCAAAATGATGTCATTTAGAAGACCATGTATTTGATAAATATTATCAATAAAAATATTGGTTTTTTTCTCTCTAAAAATAATCTTATTGTATAGAATAAAATATGCCATCTTGATAAGAAAATCTACCACCACAAAAATTGAATCTTTTCTATTAGAAATTCAGAGGTCTGTAATGAAATTCATATGGATAACAATTGCCATAGGCCTTTAGGAATTAGAAGTGGTTAAAAAAGTCTATATGGCTGATGTCTTAGAATCTTTACTCAAGTACAAATTTTGTATGATTGGATGAATTCTTTCACCAATTTCCACATTTAAAGCTACTAATAATATCTTGATATTAATTTCAAGATCTTATTGAAGCCAAAATATCCAGCTGTTGCAAGGTTATGTCATGCTTGAAAAATTTGAAGTCTTATAAGGCTTAAAAGAACATACAAGAGATCCTTGAAATACAACAATCCGTCCTTAAACTTGAAGTTATTGTTTTTTTTCCACCAATGCATTTTTTAAATATTGTTGAATGCTATCTACAAATAGTTCTATCTTCATTGCTTTCTGGATTTCTATCTTAAGAGCTGTATCTATATATGTAGATGTTGTTAATGTCTTCAACTATAAATTGGATGGCTTCAACATGATTGATTTTTGCTAATCCAATATAATGTGTTCTATTCTTTGTGTAAGATATGGTTGTTGAAAAAGGGCATTTAGTTTCTCTTGAAGTTTTTTTAGATGATATGTAATCACAAAATCAAACCAAAATAATGACATGCTCTATTATGCTTGATAGCAATTTAAAACTTGGGCACTCATAAAATACTCCAAATTTTTGTGATCAATATATATTATAATCTTGTGTTAAGTTCCATCCAACAAATGGCGCTATTCTTCAAAAGCATCAACAATTGCCAATAGTTCTTTATTATGGATGTCGTAATTGATCTTTGTAGCTGAAATTTTTTGAGAGTAAAATACTACTAGATGAAGTTGACCATCATTACTAATTTAAAAGACTACAGATCCAAGTGAAAAATCTAAGGCATCCGTTTTCAGAATGAATGATTTTATTAAATTTGTATAAATAAATATAGGAGTTAAAATGAAAGATTCCTTTAGCTTCTTGAATGCTTCTTCAGCCTTATCATTCTAAATAAAATTTTTCTTGCTTATAAATTGTGTTAATAGATCTATAATCTTGGAATAATCTTTGATGAAGTTTTTGTAAAAATTTATTAATTCTAAACAATATTATACATTTCTAATTGATGATAGTTGTTTCTATTCTATTACAATTTGTATCTTCTTTGGATTCATAGAAATTCTATTTTTAGAAATAATATATCTCAAAAATTCAATTAATAGTTGATGGAAAGAACACTTCTTTAATTTGGCATATAATCCACTTTTTCGTATTTTTTCCAATACCATACATATATGATGTTCATATTCTTGTTCATTCTTAGAGAAAATCAAGATATCATTTAAGTAGATGATTACAAAATCATCTAAGTATTTCTGTAAGATGTCATTTATCATATATTTAAAGACTACAAGTACATTTGTAAATCCAAAAGATATAACATTCTATTTGAAATATCCATACCTTGTACAAAATGCCATCTTCCATTGATTTTTTTTCTTTGATCCTAACTAAGTTGCAAGCGCCTCTCAAATCAATCTTTGTATAAATCTTTTCTTATCCTAATTGTTCCAATAATCTTGAGTTTAATAATAATGGATAGCAATTTTTTATAGTTACCTTATTCAAACTTTATTAATCAACGCACATATGTAAAGAACCATCTTTCTTCTTTACAAATAAAATAGGCACTCTCACAAGCAATTTTGAATGTCTAATAAAATTCTTAGCTAGATTTTCATCAATATATTCTTACAAGGCTATAAGTTCCGTCTGTAAGATATTATAAATTGGATCAAATAGAAGTTGAATTCTATCTTATAATTCAATTGTACAATCATAAAGATGGTATTTTAATAACATGTCTACTTCTTTTTTTTCCAAATATATCTTTATAGTCACGATATTGACTAGGAATATCTTCTTTCAATTACCTAATTAGATCTTTTATTGGAGTAGCGTATAATACAAATATAGCCTCTTTCTTTGCTACCTATATAAATGCTTTAGCTCCAAAAAATGAAGTAGCATCTTGTTTCTTCTTTTGATTTTTGGATCTTGAAAAAATCTATTGCAAATTCCAATTAATATCAGAATTATGTAATTCAAACCAAGGGAGTTCAATGACAATAGGATTTGTTGGACATTGAATGATGTTGAAGACAATGCGTGATACTTAATCTCTTAGTAAAACTTCCAATGGTTGGATTTCTTCAATAACATCTCCTAATCCAAAGTTTTATCCATCAATGACTTTAAGGGGTGTGGGATGGATCTTATTTATAAGTATTAAGTTGTACTTGGTTGCAAAAATTTTATTCATAAGGCATGTTGAGGCTCTAGTATCTAAAAGGACTCTAATAAAAATCTCATGTCTTAAGATTCTTATATATATAAAAAGAGTAAAATAGGATGTTGGATCTAGAAGTAGAAAGAGACTTTTTTTTAGTACTTTAGATTTAAGGGTGTCCAACTACAAGGTCCCTACTATGGCTAAATGTCTTTGTTTTTTGACTTCTCAAATTCAGATATCATACCTCATACCTTGAATTCTTTAGATTTATTTAAACAGTTTGTTACCTTATGATTAGATCTTTTACAATATAGATACAGATTTTCTTATCAACTTCTAATTTTTTTTACTGGTGTTAATAGCTTGAATTGAGCTGCATCAATCTATATGGTTTCAAGATATATTAATAGCTTCTCTAATATTCTTGAAGATATAGCAGACATATCTTGATATATATTATTCAAAATTGATTGTCTCTCTTGTTATAACTCAAATAAGCAATTGTCACAAGTAATAGCTTGAGACATGAGTTCTTCTAAGCTTTCAACTCTTAATATTGTGATCAATAAATTCTTCTTATCATCTTTTAGACCATAATAAAATCAAGTCATAAAAGCCTTATTGTTTCAATCAAGATCACAAGTAAGTTGTTAAAATTTTACGGCATAAATTACAGCTGAATATTGTTCTTGTTGTAGGTTTTGAATCTTTCTTTTTGCCACCCTCTTCTAATCACTATTTCTTAATATAGTAGTAAATCTTTCCATAAAAATCTTCAAATTGTACAGGATTAGAAAATTCTTTTCCAACATTGAAGCAAACTATGATTGAGCACCTCTTGAAAAAAAGGTGCCTACAAAATCAACTTCAATAAATCCATCCAAATAAAAAAAATGATATAATTGTAAGTAAAACCGTACTTATTGTATAAAACCTCAAATATTTCATCTTGTTCCATCAAATTTATAAGGCATACTAGCCTTTAACTCTTTCATAATAACCATTAGAGCTTCTAAAGGGATTATGTGCATAGCTTGTCTACTGCTTATTTTCCTCAATCAAATAATCTCTTATTGCAAACTATAAATTTCTTACTTAGCTTCTTCAAATAATTGCCCTATTTGTAGTTTTTTTTTTGGATTGCAAAGAAATGCCATTTTTTCTCATACAATATCCAAAAGAGCTCAAAGATCTATAAGAATCGCCACTCTATTCTATATTTGTATGGATGCACCTTCCATAATTTGATTTACTTCTATATTGACAAAGAAATAATCAATAAGTTATTAATGTAGAATTTTCTATATTGAAAAGGAATATTTTTAAATAATATTAATTTAAAAGAGGATAATTTGCAACCTCTAAAATATAGTGATATATCCTAAAAAAGAAATAATCTACTTTTTCTAAAGAAAGATCAAATTGCAACAAATAAACATATTAGTCTAGAGGGATGTAATCCACACTCTTCTAGAATACAATAATATCTTCATGAAATAATTCACTCTCTATCAAGAAATCAAAACTCTGATATGATTACTTAGATAGTCTTGCCAAACTATTAGAGATGCAAGATAGCAAGTTAATAAAGAGATAAGAAAAAGAATACAGAACTGTAATGATTTCAAGAACAAAAAACAACATGGTTGATAAGATTAAAGAACTAGATAATTGACAAAAACAAAAAATTAGATTGATATCAAGAAACAAAGCAACACTTTGGATTGCTCTAAGACTTGTGTTGACAAGATTGAGATGTACCTCGATCTTGCCTCCTATTTGTATTACAAGGCCTATATCCTATTGAACCTTCTAAGAATATTTTAAAAGATTCTAAAAGATTGAGGCAAGTTCTAGAAGATTAAAGAAGGTTCTAAAAGATTTTAAAAGACTATGAAATATTTTGAAAGATTGAAAAAGATTCTAAAAAATTATGGAAGATTTTAGAAGACTATAGAAGGTTCTAAAATGTGGTGACTTGAAGTATGTCCATGACAATCATAAGATTTGGACAATATTGAAAATAAGCTTTGACAACTTGAAAGTTGAAGAATAGAACATGCTTTTAGATATTTGATTTTTTTTTATAAATAATATATTTCCACATGGTATATTAAAAGAAAGAACATAGTAAATATGAATAAAAAAATAAGAGCTTGGATTTGGAGCAAGATATAGAATCTATACTAGATACATTAATATGTCATTCATTAGTAAAAATAGATGAAGATGGAATTATAAGAATGTGTGATTCTTTACAAGACATAGGTCAAATGAATATTGAAATAAATAATATATATAAAGAAATAAGAATATGAAACATGAATATGATGTTAAATAATAGATTCTCAATAAAGGTACTTGATTGGAAATTTTTAAAAAATACATGCATAAAATTAAGAATCATGATAAAGAATTGGTATATAATATTTATATATATAATATTGGTATGTTATAGTTACATAAGATAGAATGTTGATATGTATATAAATATAAGATGTATCATATTAATGTTGAATTATATTTATATTAGATAAATTAAAAATATATTATATCTAAAATTTGATTTTTATTTTATTTTATATTGTTTGACAATTAGAAGGTTTATGTTGTTATCATAAAAAGAAAAGATGTCTACAAATATTAGAGATGCATATTTTTTTCTTTTAAATTATTGAGCTTTATATTACAAAAAAATATGTTAAATGATGATATAAAAATATAAAATACATATACATCATTGATAAAGTGCTCATACAATTATTTTTTTTAAAGATTTGCATTCAAGTAAAAATTTGTCTAATAGCATTTTACACAATTTATCATGTATGCTATTTAATAAAGAAGTTTGGAAAAAATTAAAATATCTAATTATTTTATAATTAAAGGATTATAAAGTTATATAAGATTTTTTTAACCTATTTTTCATAAATTTTTGGAACTTAGTTTAGAAGAATGTTCAAAATTAGAAAAATTACCAAAAAAAATATATAATTTACTTTCATTGAGAATTCTCAATTTAAAAAGATATAGGAGTTTGATAGCACTACCACAAGCATTAAGAAGCTTTATTTCATTACAATGGTTTAATATTAAGACATGCTCAAAGTTGATGTCATTGCCAACAAAACTAGACAATTTTATATCTTTAAAATATTTTAATATGCATACATGCTCAAATTTGACATTATTGCCAAAAGAATTAGACAACCTTATATCTTTGATATAGTTTTATATAAATCAATGCTCAAAGTTGACATTAATGCCAAAGTGGTCAAAATATTGTATGTGTCTATTAACACATAGAATGTCGAGTTTCTCAAAATTGACATCATTGCCAAAGAAGTTGGACAATCTTATATCTTTGATATGGTCGGATATGATTAAAAGTTCAAAGTTGACATCATTGCTTAAAGAATTGGGCAACCTTACATCTTTGATATGGTTTGATATAAATAGATATTCAAACATGACATCATTGTTAAAAGATTTAAGAAACTTTATATCTTTGATACAATTTAATATAAGTCAATGATCCAAGTTGACATTAATTAAGCAACCTTATATCTTTGATATAATTTAATATAAGTGGATGTTTAAAGTTGATATCATTACCAAAAAAAATTAAACAACCTTATATCTTTGACATGATTTGATATAAATAGATGTTCAAATTTGACATCATTGCCAAAAGAATTGAGCAACTTTACATCCTTAAAATAATTTAATATGATTGGATGTTTAAAATTGATATCATTGCCAAAAAAATTAGACAATCTCACATTTTTTATATGATTGGATATAAGTGGATGTTCAAACTTGACATCATTACTAAAGAAGTTGGACAATCTTATGGCTTTAAAATAGTTTGATTTGATTATACATGATGCAGAGGAAGAGGTTGGTGGACTGGATGCATGAAACTTGTGGTGGAGGTCGAGTGTAATATATGTCATTGAAGGTGGTGTTGAAATCGGTCAATCTGTGAAATGGATGTTCCCTAGTTGTAAAATGTTTGTGTCGCAGAGGATTTAGCTACGATAGAGGCTTTCATGGGATCGGAGTATAACGATGTGAACAGCTTCGAATCTTAGGATAAACAAGACGAGGAGCTCAAATTGGACGAGAAGGTGTTGCTGCAGAGTGTGCACTTGCAGGTGGAAGAGAGTTCCGTGAATTGGATTTTTTGTCTCTTTTGGCAGCTTGCTTATGAGTCTTAGCTTATGCCTCTTATGAGTCGTGGCTGTCTCCGCTTGGATGCGTCTTCTCAAGTCCGAAAGTGTAAAGTCTTGATAATCATACATCCTGGCAAGGATGGTTCATTGTAGATCCAACCAAGCTTCCGATCACCACATGACGAAACAGACCAACTCGTTAATCTTGGTTGACGGACACGTAAGGAGTATTTATCACTTAAAATATACGGATGTACTGTTATTTTTTGGATTTTCACCTCCTCAAACATCCTGTATGAATATGATCTTCCAGATTATTGAGGTTACTTTCTAGTCTGGCACCTGGATAAATAGCTGGTGAGGGATCGAGTAGACGGTCAACGCTGTAAGCTTACATCATTCGACATTGCAACAAGTGTTGAACTTTGTGGTCATAACTCACACGTTCTTGCTTTGAAAGAAATAGTAATTGTAGATTATTTCCTCATTCGGCCTGGCATAAGCTGCTTTTTACCAATCAAAAATTTCTAGCTTCAGTTATTCTTGATTTTTAATCATCTTTCCAATGCTATTCAATGCACAATTGCTGCTGGCATTTTTCACACTTGAAGTAAAGTACAGTTTGGACATTGCATTTTTTATTCAATCTGGCAGCCACAGAATTTTTTACTTTAAATTTAGAATCGTCTGGATTGTGTTAGACTCGAGAGCCTCTATACACTTGATTTGCATATAGATTCTGATTATGTACTAGCACGAGCGAATTTCGGTTGAGTATTTTAGTCAATGTTTAATCTATTCGCCATGTGTCGTTGACAAACTACTAGTAATCACAGGGGTTCAATGAGCTACTATTCATGTGGTTAAACAACATTCTATTCGCTCTCGGTAGATGAGAGAAAGTTGGTAAGTTATCCACAATGTCAAGATGGTTTTGATGAACCAATGATGTGAGCAGTCAATGAAATAGAGGCATTGTCACATTCCTCGTCTTTTACTAGCCAGACTACTGGTGTGCGACCGTCAAGCCCAAGTCTGATGTCAATGGCCATAACAAGTTCGTCAATCGCAAATAAAATTATGGTTTGCAAAGGCTCAAATCCTGGTCAAGACCGTGAAGCACATTTTGTGGGGAGGCAGACACCACTTGACGATGCGATTGCCTCTGGTCCCAATCAAAGGTCATGTATGCGAATGCTGTGGTGTCAGTAGAAATAGTTATAAAAGAAGGTGGACATTTGGGTGGATATGTGATGAAACCGCCTACGCAGGAAACAAAAGTTCATTATGTGGGGGCTCTCTGAAACAAGAGCAGTATAATTCTAGAATTGAAGCAGGGACGTTGAATGATGCGAGTACACTTTTTTCCGGGATAAGATGAAAAATTCGCATCACGGTCTGCCTCTGAAAGGCCGCATCCATCGACACACTCCTGTCCACAACCTGCAATCAGAAAAGTCAACCAGGTCTCGAATTCACCCCCTCTGAAGACCTACAGATAACTGGTGGAGGAATTGAGATCAGGTACTCCACAAGCAAGCTTGATTGACACGAAACCTGCTTCAGTGAATTCTGTGTCCTTGAACCGTCTTCTCAAGACACACCAGAAGGGAGCATCTGGACATCTTACTAGTGCAACTGGAGTATCAGGTTTTGATCAGTCCGTTGTCGATTGCCATGAATCAGAAACTAAAGTGTCTTCTAAAGAAAACTGTGTGGTATCTAGTATGAATCTTGGCCCTAAATCACACAAGAGAGGGCGCAAGCTCGCAAATAATAGGGAAGAGCCACTAAATCATGTGCAGGTTGAACGGGAAAGGCGAGAAAGCTCAACCAGCGAGATTATGCTCTGCGGTCTCTGGTGCCAAATGAATCGAGGGTAATGTGTTTACTCTGCAGATGCAAGTTAACAATCCATAGGCAAAGCTACGGATTGAAGAGCGACACTTGAATACTTCAACTACGGAAGACATGATTCTTCACATCGTGATTGTCAAGGTACGCTGACACTCAACTCATGGAAGATTGCGTGCTGTGAGAATTGACTGACAGAAAGCCTACACCTATGCTCGTCGTTTTGAAGCAACTGATTATTCGTAAATTATTGCTCATCTGTGTTGCTAATTGTTATGTGACGCTTCGCAGATGAAGCGGACAGAGACCTACACACAAGAAACAGCCATGTAATATATATTAGAAAGATCGTGTACACCCTATTACTCTTCATCACAGGCAAACGACAACCAATTAAATAATTGGCCATAATAGATTATTTGTGAATATTCAAATTTGATCCTTCAATCACACATTGAAGATATCTAAACATCACAAATAAGATAATCAAGACCAATGCATCTATAATTAGTGCATGTTGTTGTTGAAACCAAAAATTTAATTGTCAGATATATTAAGTATTACACTTAAGCATTGATGTTTTACAACTGATCTTTTCAATAAGATAATACTAAATTTTTTATATACTTCAAGTCTTTATAAGTAAGATTTTTAATTCTATAAATTCTAGTTTAAATCCTACAAATGTATTAAAATACTATTTACTACTTTATAGACAAATTTATTTCATCATGTGTACATTTATGGCTTCACTAACCATACTAACCACCACACCAAATACTAAATTTTAAACTCTTCTTATCATTAAATTACACTTAATATTCTTAACTACATATAATCTTCTTAATATAATTTCCTAACATTCTTCTCTATTTATTTGATATTAATTCCGTATTATAACACTTTTTATTTTTCTTCTATTTAATATAAATTTTAGACGTGAAAACACGGATGTGGTAAGACGTGAAAACACCCGATCCCATTCCGACCTCGAAATGTGAAATCGTCTTACGCTATATGTACTGATTTATCAATTTCGGGAGACATGGTCCAGGCCCGGACAACCTTCAATTTAAATTTTTCTGAAACGCTATTAAAAGTGATGAACAATCGATCGCGAGGCCGAAGGTCCTGGAGGACTAATCTCATAAAATATGGCTGTGCAACACTCGGCGCCTACGAATGAATCATCATAGAGACTCGCAATAAAAAAATTCCATATTTCTAATAAAAAACTATACTTGGGGCAGGCGGGGAACTGCTGCGCAAAAAGAAATATTTTGCGGCGCCGCTGAAGAAAACCTTATTATGAACGCGGGATAGAGTAATTGGTAACTCGTCAGGCTCATAATCTGGATGTTGTAGGTTCGACTCTTACTCCCGTCAAATATTGTCCTCATCCGAATTCTTCGATGTGCGGAGCTTCGCATCTGAAACCCGATGACGCTTTGCGTTCTGCCGGGGCCTTGGGCAGTAATCCAACTCCCGCCAACTCATGAGGAGCTGGCAATGCCGCGGAGTCAGGGAAGTGACCTCATCAACTAATACCAACAAATGATTTTTTTTTTTAATCAAGATTTACTTGAGTACATACAAATAGTTTTAACTACCCTAAAAAAGCACTCAATCTCTTCATCAAAATTTTCCATACAATGCAAATTTCTTCATCTATCCAAATCCACATTACAACACATTTTTAGAATTCCCACCAAACCCTTCCATTATTCATATGAACAAGCTACGACTTAAAATAAATAAATCCAATTATCTCATTTCCAAAAATCCTTCTAACACACTAACAAACTAATCTTTAGAAAATAGCTCACCAACTGATGGTGTAAACCTGCACAACTGATGGTGATGGTGTAAACCTGCAAAGAGCTTCTGATGCGAGGAACCCTTGAAAAGCCAAGCCTGCCAAATCTCGGGACCCGGTCACGCGGTGGATGAAATCGGTACTGATTCAGTAGCCGGTTACCCATTATTGAATAACCCAACAAGAGAAGAAAGAAAAACAAGGAAAGAATTTTTTGGAGATTAGACAACAAAAATACTAACTATAGAGCAAAATCAAATGATGCAACTTAATATTTAACATTGAATAGAACCAAAAAAATGCAGCATCTTGAGAAAGATTGTGACTAATAATATGTATCTTTGTTATCCAAATAAAATTCTTGTAAAAATGTAATTAAAAAAACATGTCCAAACCATGTGAACTTATTGGTCAATTCTAAAGGCTATCAAGATATGGCAATAGAAGACAAGAATTTCAAAAATTATGGAAAATAAGCTTACAATATTATGAGCCAACAAAGTACAAAATCATAAGAAAAAATATATAAATGGTTATGCAAAATGGACCAATTTAAAATTGTTTCAACTTTTGGTTATTGAATTAGAATTTGTGCTTCTTTGTATGTCTATTAAAGGAGAAAAATAAGTACTTTATAAAGTATATATGGCCAATATTAGTAATATTAATAATATCAAGTAATAATATTATCTACTAATTCAAATATAAGCAATATCAAAGATATGATTCTTCACAAAATTGTGCGAAGATAATATACTCTTGTATCATTTAAAGAGAAAGAATAAATAAAGAAGAAATAATTGTAAGATAAAAAATAAAAAATAAAACTAAAATGACTATTGCCAATTACAAAGAATTTTGATTATTTAATATTGAAAAATATATCAAATGCATATACATTGCAATTACCAAAATTAATTAAGATTTATCATATTTTTTATATATCTCTCAATAAACCTTAAAATATGGATAGTATATCAAAAATTAAGTAATTACTGCTACTTTTTATTATTACAAATAACAACTAAGACTTTGATATACAATTAATTTTAGATTTAAAACAATGTTGAAATATATTGGAATATCTTCTATTTTACTAATGATATGATATTAATAAGTGTATATAGAAACTATCTAAGAATTTTATAAATATGTTCAATATTTGATATAATATTAGAAATATGTACTATACTTAATGGCATATCAAATATATTCTCTAAACATAGTTATGTAAACTTTAATAATGACTAAATAATTAGATGGTCTTCTTGTCTAAGTATGAGATATTATTAATGGTTCAAAGGTCCTATCGACCACCTTTGTGAAAAGTAAACATCAAAATTTGTAACAAATATCATTTGAGAGATTTTAAATTTCATCAACTTGTAGAGCAACTTGACTACTTTTTGTAGAACTTGTCCTTAGAAAGAGGGAGGGAGGAATAATTTAATGGATGCATATATACTACATAAAAAGATAGAAGTAAATAAAAATCAATAGAAGTAAGTGTAAATATGTAGAAACTTGTGAAATAGACAATATCTTTCTTAAAAAATGTAAAAGAAGTTTTTTGAATGTGGATTAGATCTATATATTTTCTTAAATATAGCATGTAATTATGGAAACTTCTTATGAAAGTTTTTTCCTTCTATGAAGCTAGTATAAAAGTATTCCATAACTTAGATGTTTGGTCCATAAACTTTGTTGTCAATTATATATAAATAAGAAAAAAAATTAGTATAGTTTTTTTGTTATCTACTATATATAAAAGTAAGAATGAGATCATCATTAGTATCAATACCTTTCTTGTATTCTTATCTTAGTTTAAAACTTTCTAATTTCTTTATATTTGATATTAGTCATGATAATTCATATTTATCTTGTGATTATATATATATATATATATATATATAATTTTTTTATTTTTACTTAATAATATATGAATACATTATCTTTTCTAAAGTCTATCTAGGTTTATTTTTACAACAAGAAAAATATAATATATAAAGATAAAAAAACTCTATTACAAACATAAATAATATCTAATTCAATTAAACTCATTAAATGGAATAGTATTCTATACTTCTAAAAAAAATAAAATTGAATGTTTTTTTAGAAGAAAACTAAGACTAAAAAAGAATGTGCATTCATTTACCATAAAAAAATTGATGTTAATAGGCAGAACAATAAAATTGGATAAGACATAAGTGGATATTATAAGTTATGCATTCTTTGAATGGATAGAATTATACCATATTAATATTGGAAATTCTTGGTAGCTAAAAGAACATGGAAGTGGAGAACTAATTTGTTATACATACTTAGCTTCAAATAGCCTTTTCAAAAACTTATAAGACCATATTAATTCCAAATAAGCCTATTTAATAAAGACCTATAAAACCTACTAAATAAAAAAGACTATTAATTATGAAAATCATATGTGTGAATTATATGAAAAAAAAGAAATATCAAGATATGTAGACATGAATTTTAGATTAGTAGAAAAATAGGAAAATCTGAACAACATATATTTATTTAATATAGTAGAGCATGATCATTCCAAAAGTGAAAATGATCTAAATATGTCATAATAATTTTTAAAAAAATCAACTTTCTAAGGTATAGGCTAAGCATTATATGATACGTAGTTGAGGGGCAGGATTGAGGATAAAAAAATATATACAATTCTCATGAAAATTAGTAAAATTTCTTACTTTAACTTGGAGATTTGAGACATATATAGGCACATTAAAATATATAAATATTTTCGTGGGTTTTTTCGTGGGGTTTTCCGAACCCTAAGAATCTGTCGGCGCTTTGGACTGAAGTGTCGTTACGAATAACAACCTAACGTGGCACATCTTCCGAATCTGCCCAACGGTTTTAGGGTTTGACGTCCGCCTACGAGACTGTCCTTTTTCGCATGCACGGGATTGGTGGACCAAGTGGGGCAGAGGCCATCTCCGATCTTGTGCTCTTTATAAAGCTCGGTGCATTGGCATCGTTATGAAGATTTTCGGATGAAGCTCCAATGCACAGTGCGTCGGGAACGCAAACAGTGACAAAAACCAGAAGGCCGCAAAGGAAAACTCCACGACAGATCCTCCGGCAAAACCTGACAATGAACAGCGAAGCCAGGAATCATCACTTTCGCATCGTAGGAGCTTTTCATCAACCCTAAAAAGTAGTCAGACGGGATATTTATTTAGCTAAATTCGGACGGAGACGTTAGAGCTTTGGTTCTCTTGTCATGAGGGACGAATACCGGTACCCTTTGCGGCTCAATGGTCACCACGGACGGAGAATGCCAGGATGGTCGGCCGGTTAGAGGAAATTGACGTCGAAACTGGAGGAGGGTCTGAAGACCGTGGCGCAAGACCAGCAGAGGAAGAGGCGGGGAATACGTAACGAAAAGTGCGACGGGGTAGCCCTAGCACCGAAACAGCCAAGGCGGAGAAGAAAAGCCAAGTCGGGGCTTAGCTAGGAGTTCTGATTCGGGCCTGCCGCAGTTCATCTCGTGCCTGCATGCCGTTGGTCTCCGGCACGGTTGATTGTTGCGGGGCTGTGAGCGCGAGGAGTTGCAGGAGTGTTCGTGCACAGTTCCGTGTCCGTCGATTGCGCGCGGTCAAGTGCCGGGAGATGGCGACAGCTGCGATGGCTACCACGGCGAGGAGTTCCACCTGCATCGGCACCACGGTTGCGGTAAGGTCTGGAGTGGCGCAGAGGCAGGAGTGTCATCTGGCGTCCCGAGTGAGCTTTGGGAGGAATTCGGTGCTGGCGAGCAGGGCCGGTGTGAGCCGAAGAGTAGTGAATGTAGGTGTCAGGAGGGTTGGAGCTGTGAAGGTGGTGGCCGTAAATTCTGCCAGCACAGCCGCGGCCTCGCCAACTGCTACCGAGAGCGAGAAGTCTGTAGCAAAGCCCACCGTGTTGGTAGCTGAGAAGCTGGGCGCGGCGGGTATCGAGTTGCTTGAGAAGGTGGCCGTCGTAGATTGCTCGTATAATCTGTCCCAGGAGGATCTGTGTGCGAAGATTTCCGACTGCGATGCTTTGATCGTGCGCAGCGGTACGAAGGTTACTCGCGAGGTATTCGAGGCATCCAAGGGTCGCCTCAAGGTAATTTTCTTTGAGAGACCTATTTTTTTCACCATAGAATTAATTCGTCTCTCCTCTCTTACGCTGTGGAAGAATTTGTTAAGTATATTTCTCTGGAAGTGATTACATAGCGATTTTGTACCAGTTGCTGACAATCGATAATCTTGTGGCCGACCATCTCGACGTCTAAAGAATTGAGGGTTCTGATCTACATTCTCTTATATTCCAGGAGTATACTGGCATTGCCTCGTAGGACCACATGTCGTTCAGTTATTTCTTCTGCGTTTTAATTTGCGCCATGAATTTTTCCTTCTCGCTCCCTCTCTCTCTCGGTGTATGTACGTAAATGTATGTATATATAAGAAAGAATACAACAAATAACGTTCTGGAAGTGGGAAGGTGAGTAAGGCATTGTGTCTTTTTTGGAATGGAAAATTTATTGTGACTGATATCAAGATAGCGACGTACCGATTGAAGTGATGCTCTCCTTCAGTCTCTTCTGTGGTTCTTCTCGTTCCTCAGTAGTCTGTTCTTAGTAGAAGTAGGATTCCTGAGCATATTCAGTTACTGACGGATTTTATTGGTGACCTGAGAACATTTGCAATGTGTTCGAACTGAAGTCCTTCTCCTATACAGGTTGTTGGAAGAGCGGGTGTGGGAATTGACAACGTCGACCTGCAGGCTGCTACTGAAGTTGGTTGCCTGGTCGTTAATGCACCTACTGCCAACACTGTGGCGGCCGCTGAGCATGGCATTTCCCTTCTCACCGCAATGGCCCGCAATGTTGCTCAGGCCAGCGCGTCTATGAAGGCCGGTATGTGTAACTTTTCCCTGACACTCCGGTTGCATCTATGACAATTGCACTGTGACTGCTGCAAGATGGATGAATTTTGTGGGATCGCAAGTTTGGTCAGCAGTGAATGTGATCATGCAATGCCTGCAGGAAAGTGGCAAAGGAACAAGTGGGTTGGTGTTTCCCTGGTGGACAAGACACTGGCTGTGATGGGGTTCGGCAAGGTGGGCTCTGAAGTGGCGCGTAGAGCCAAAGGTCTCGGAATGCATGTTGTGGCCTACGACCCCTATGCTTCAGCTGAACGCGCGAAGGCTCTGGGAGTGGAGTTGGTGAGCTTCGAGGAAGCACTTGCTACGGCAGACTTCATTTCTCTTCACATGCCGTTGACACCTATGACGGACAAGATTTTCAACGACGAGAGCTTTGGGAAGTGCAAGAAGGGTGTGCGCATCATCAACGTCGCACGAGGAGGTGTGATCGACGAGCCTGCGCTTGTTCGAGCCCTCCATGCAGGCATCGTGGCTCAGGTTGGCGGATGTTCGGTAGATTGATGAAGTGACTTACATGTGGATGAGGTGGCGAAGAGTTTGTGTTTATGCTCAGATTGTGCCATCCATCAAATGGCATCGGTTGCTGCGAAGCCGACCTGTTCAGTCCTCCCAATGTCTTCGCAACCACGTGGTTGGAAGATTTTAAGATGTTGCGTGCGTTGTGTGACAGGCTGCATTGGACGTGTTCACTGTGGAGCCTCCTCCGGAAGGTGATGCCCTGGTGAATCATGAGAACGTGATCGTCACGCCTCACCTTGGTGCGAGCACCATGGAAGCTCAGGTAATCAGTTGATGCCTCGGATTAGATCTTATGCCTTCACAAGATACTGTGCTGTACCACGTGCATTCTGGAATGCTCCCTGATGTGTCGCTTGGCGAGGCCAGGAATTTTGCGTTGGATTTTCATCACAATTCGACCATGCTAATACTTTGGATTGGTAGTGGTAATCTGAAAGGGGATGCAGTCTAACCGTCGTTTGTCTTTAGACATAGCAAGTTTACAATGCCGACCGGTAGTGATGCAGTTTTTTTAAGGAGTGCTCTATTGCATTATGCAGGAAGGGGTCGCTGTGGAAATTGCAGAGGCCGTAGCGGGGGCTCTGGCAGGAGAGCTCTCAGCAACGGCAGTAAATGCTCCTATGGTTCCCGCAGAGGTTTGAGTCGATGAACTCTTGTTATTTGCGTTATTTTAGTACACAAATGAACCGCAATTCCTTGTCTCTCCAACATTCTCCGATATGTCTTGGTGGTGTATGTTCATTCATTTAGTTTTTGGGTTAGTCACAATTTATTATCATGACAGTATCAGTGTAATAGGCTTCTGATACAGTTTGTGTGAATGTTTTTCACAGGTTATCACAGAGTTAGCTCCCTACGTGTCGTTAGCTGAGAGGTTGGGAAGACTCGCAGTGCAATTGGTGTCAGGAGGTGCCGGTGTTAAGCAGGTGAAAGTGGTGTACAGATCCGCCCGTGCTGATGATGACTTGGACACTAGGTTGTTGAGGGCCATGATCACGAAGGGTTTGATTGAACCAGTGTCGAGTGCGTTCATCAACTTGGTGAACGCTGACTATGTGGCAAAGCAACGTGGTTTGAAGATCAGTGAGGAGAGGCAGCCTACGGATGGTGCTATTGAAGTCCCCCTGCAGTCTATTTCGGTGAGGTTCTGAACCTGTTTTCTTCGTTTTTGTTCATCTGTTGTCGTTTTCATCGTACCCTGCTTCTTTTAGTCTTGTAGTATATAGTCGTTTCTTACGTGTTCCGTTCTATTTCAGGTGATGATCTCAGGTGTCGAATCAAAGTTCGCTAGCTCAGAGTCTAATGGAGCAATCACTCTGGAAGGCAAGGTTAAGGATGGTGTGCCATATCTTTCAAGGGTGGGGAGCTTCAGTGTGGATGTTAGTTTAGAAGGTAGCATTATCCTTTATCGTCAGGTAGATCAACCAGGCATGATCGGGAAGGTTGGTACTATCTTGGGAGAGGAAAATGTGAACATTTCGTTCATGAGTGTGGGTCGTAAGTCACCCCGCCAGCACGCCGTGATGGCCATCGGTGTGGACGAAGAGCCCTCGAAAGCTACACTCCAGAAACTTGGCGACATTCCCGCCGTGGAGGAGTTTGTATTCCTCAAACTGTAAGGTCTTCCGAACTGTTCATTCTGCCAATGATCGATGAAGCTGTTGGACTCTTTCTTACTCTTCATCCTGTCCATCGCCCGGAGGATTTTATGGAGTTGAGTTCTGTGCCATAGTCGGGAGCTGTATTTAGTTGACTGAACAGAACAAATTATCTGCTTGCTTTCCCTCTACTCTCTATATGTGTTAGGAACGTTTCGAACATTTGCAAGTTCTTTTTGTTTGATGGCCGCCATTACGTGTGCCTCTCATACGAAATTTTTTGTCCCTATAGTTGGAAATGACGAAGCTTTTAGATATATGAGTTTCGAGATTAGAGGCTGGGGTAGGTTCCGGTTTTGATGTCTTAAGTTTTGTTCTGAGCTTTTGCGAGAACTTCGATCGCCTGCTCTGAACTGCATTGAAATGAAAAGAGTCTATTGTGATTCCGACTTACGTAGTCCCACCATAAGTTACACGAGATGTAGTTGTAGCTTTCCGTCCTTGGCTAGAACCTCATTGGGAGGATCTTATTTAGATAAGTTAACAGTGAAGCCGAATAGAGTAAATATGTAACAGCAGAACAGACATGTATTAACATATGCTGATTGGCACAGTTCTCACGAAGTTCTGCTGTCCTGCAAATAACGAGAAATGTTCCTAATTATATTTTATTGAAAATGTTGAAAGTAATTTGTTTCTCAAATGGGTTAGCGTGAAAAGGAACAGAAGAATGAACACTCTGAGGGTAGGAATGAAAATCTAAGATCAAAATACGTTAATTAAATGCTGCAATGCAACCCTCCGTGATAAGTAGATGAACTGATTTCCAAATCAATCTTTGCATGAACTTTCAAAATTAACCTTTCAGTCAATGCTGTATGAGTGAAGTGAAAATTAGAATTATTAGTAATAGATTGAAATGATATGATTTCATTTCTAAACTGGAACCGACTGTTTCCTATTGATTTGGATGGTGATTTTAAGGAGCTGTATGTCCAACTGATTTCAAGTAGCTTGTGTATTTTTCAATCATTCAAATAACAGACTGTCCTCTTCTTTATTAACATTTGTATCCATTAACATTTATTTATTAACATTTGTTTATTAACATTTGTGTTTATTAACATAATCTTTCCTTTTTTTTAATGTCAATTCAAAATTATATCACTTAAGCAAATTATCTTTCCTATTTAAAAGTAATCAAATGGCTTGTAGTGTTTTATAAGTTGACAAAATACAAGGATGTTGAAATGATGTTTTAAGTAATGTATATTTGTAATTTATGGATATGATATTCTTGTAGTAATGACCTTACAAGTTTAAGTGTAACAGCAACATAGTTGACAAAATTTGAAGTACATAATGATCAATTGATGCAAGAATGTATATTGCATAAGTAAATGTTGTTTGGACAAGAGAAAAAGTCTTTTCTGCATGTGAAGACAAAGTTAAAGTGATATTACATACATTTTGGATGTAGAAAAATAGTACTAGAATAACGAGGTCAATTTTGGAGTTAAAAAGTAGATTATGAACTTTGATTTTATCTTTAGTTTAATACATCAAAATTCAATATATTGTTTTTGTATCCACCAACATATCAGTTTATAAGCAGATGTATATTTGCTTTAAAATCATACTTAAATGTTAGTGAAATCACATAAAAATTATTTCTACAAAGAAATTGACAATTTAATCTTGTAAATTGTAGTATCCATAGAAATTGTCAATTTCCATGGATACTACAATTTAATCTTGTAATGGTAGAATACAAGAAAAATTTACTCCAGAAATAAATATTAATTAAAAAATATTAACAACTTGTGCATATTTATAGAAAGAATATTAGGTGTCAATGGAGTGATTTGTTTAAGAATCAATAAATTTATGCACATTAGAAGAAGAAAAACAAATATATATATATATATATATATATATTTGGAAGAAGAAGTAAAAGTTTATAAGTATATATAATGATTATAATAAAAATGATATACAAATAAATAAGAAATTGATAAATGTAATATTTAGTACTAAAGCAATAATGAGCATGGTGGATCTTAAAACAAAATTACAAAAATTAAGATAAGTTTTTGCCAAGATTTAATTAAAATGTGATCTAAAATATAATATTAGTAAAATAAAAATATTAATAGTATTAATAATATTAATCATATAAGTAATAAAATCATCAATTTTTATATAAAATAAATACATCAGCTAAAACATGTTATTATTAAAACTATTTTGTTGGTTTAATAACTAGAAAGAAAAAACAGAAAATTTGTAGATTAATTAATGCATTAACATAAAGAAATTTTATAAATACATATAAGATTATTAAATAAAAATAATTAAATTTGATAAAAAACTAAAGGTCCATGAATATAAAAAAATATATAAGCTTAGATAATCAAATGTTGAGAAATATTAGAAGATGGTAGTTTAATGTAAGTTAAGACAAAGTGGAGTTTATGGCATGTACTAGAAAATAAAGTTTTAAGAAAATCTATAATTATTATTTCAAATTTAATTTAATAATAGTATAATTAGAATATGGTTCTTCTTTCTATCATGTCCAAAATAATGTAAAGTATTAATTAAAGTAAATAATGTGTCTTTTCTTCATAAAATATATAATAAATTTTCTACCATACATATACATACCTCTTTTTGTAAAAAAAATAAAATAGAAATAGAGTAGGATCCCAAACCTAAATCCTGAAATTAATAAGATTGTAAACATTTGTTCATGTTGTAATATTGTAGTAAAATATTAAAAATTTAAAAAATTTAAAAAATTTAAAATTAAAGAATGATTAAATATTTAAAAATACACATTAATTGGTTTATGTAACTAACTAAAAAAATAATTAAGGTGCTAAGAACATCTCTACCAATTAAATATTAAAGATAAGAAGTATAATAATATAAAACATATTAATTGCAAAGATCAAATGTAGTGGTATTAAAGTTTTCAAAAACAAATAAAAAATAAAAGAGTTGAATTTTTAAAGACTAATCAAGAACACTTGGAGATTACAAAAGATACAAA
This sequence comes from Physcomitrellopsis africana, assembly GCA_036785485.1. Taxonomy (NCBI): domain Eukaryota; kingdom Viridiplantae; phylum Streptophyta; class Bryopsida; order Funariales; family Funariaceae; genus Physcomitrellopsis; species Physcomitrellopsis africana. Next base: position 429,287 of record JAWRVF010000153.1, read on the forward strand.
AATAAAACTTAGACCAAGATGCACTTATAATTTGATGGCTTAACTATACAAACTATTTAATCTAATAGATTAAAGTTAAAAAATATATAAATATATAAATATATAAATAAGTTAATTTGATTAATTTACTCTAAAAAAAATTTATAGAGAATTTTTAAAAATAATTTGAATATATAAGTATCCTTAGATGTTTTATATAGATTTTTAAATTTCTTCTAAATACTTTTATTATTTAAATAATTACTACAAAATCATCTTACAATTCAAATAATATTTTTACAAGCTTTATTATTTTAAAGATATTTTATATTATCTTCTAATTATAAGATGTATGTAATAAATATCTATTTTATATATAAAAATATAAAAAAAGTAAAAATATATAGATAAATAATTTATTTAAAAAATATATATATAAACTTTTAATAAAAATATAAAATTTATATGTCCTTTTAGATATATCATGTAGCTTTAAGCACATTTTTTTTAAAAAAGTTTCTTACATAAGTAGTTGCTATGAAAACAACTCACAACTTGGACACTTGATTTATGAGCCTTGTGGTTCTTTGAAAGCTTCTAAATAACATTCTTGTTAGTTAGTATATATAGAGGTAAGATTGAAATTATCTTTAATTTTGTCAACATTGTGTATTATAACATGGCTATTGGATGAAAGAGTAAATGAATATCTTTCTTTAAAAAGAATCTAATTGAAAATTTAGTAAAGATTTAGTAAAAAAATCTTTTAAAAATTGTAAGCAAAAAATAAGAGGGAATAGAAAAGTTAGTATTTATATTGCCTTTTTTATAAAAAAGACTTCTATTTACTTTGTAGAGGCATATAACTACTATAGACATCTTTAGTTGAAAGTTAAAGGTAGTTTGTAGCAAAAATTATTAAAGAAATATGTGGATTGATACTTGGGGAGGACCATTGTTGTATTACATGTCGACTTGTTTGAGAATGCATCAAGCACTTTGCTACATAAGATAAACTTATATTTTGCAGCTAACTAAGAATCTAACAATCTTAATAAAATCCTAAGTAAATCCCAATTGAATCCTTAATAATCATAATCAAGTTTTAAAGTAATATTTAAAAAATCCTTAAAAAATTATAAAAACATCTTAAAGAAATTACAAAAAAATCTTAAAGAATTCTAAAGAATTTCTAAAGAAATCATGAAGAATCTCAAAGAAATCCTACGAAAATCCTAAAGAAATCATAAAGAATCTTAGAGTAATCATAAAAAAATATTAAATAAATATTAAAGAAATCCTAAATAAATCATAAAAAATCTTAAAGATATCCTAATCAAATCCTAAATAAATAATAAATAAATCCTAATTTAACTTTAATCAAATCTTAAATAAATCTTAATCAAATTTTAATAAAATCCTAATTTTTTAAAATAAAATCCTAATAAAATCTTTAAAATATCATAAATAAATCTTAATTAAATTATAACCAATGTTAATGAAATCTTTAAAATATCCTAAGTAAATCCTAATCAAATCTTAATTAATTTTAATAAAATCCTATTTTTTTTAAAAATAATTCTTAATTAAATTCTAATTAAATCCTAATCAATCCTAATAAAATCTTTAAAAAATTCTAAATAAATCCTAACAAAATCCTAATCAAATCTTATAGCAAATTTAAAATTTCAATAATTATTATATTAATTATTAAATTAATTATTAATATTTATTCAAAATTTATACACTCTTTGATCTACTAGTTAAAAACAAGCATACAAAATTTGAAGGAATTTGAACTAATAAATTGGGAGAAAAAGTTCCTAATCTACTTGAATATTGGCCATCTTTCTTTTCCAACCTTAATGTCAATCTTCCAATGTCAATTGCTGCTTTTTTTTACCATTTACATATTCTAAACTTTTACAAAAATGTTAAAAACTAAGTCAAATATTATCTAAATAAAACCATTCCAATCTAATTGGCAAATTGCTTAAAATCATAAAAACCCTCACTAATCCTTAAAATCCAATTTTTAGAATCTTAGTCCATTTAAATTCTAATAACCTTTGATTTTATTATTCAATTAAGCTAAAATTTATAATAAATATTTAATATAATTATATTCACAAATCTATAATTTTTTTATTTATAGATCTGCTACAAAACTCATAAAATTTTCTAAAATGTGAATCTACTTTATTACTCAACAACAAGAGTCATCCAAATAGAACCTTGACATTGCATAGCTCTCACAAAATCACTACAAATTCAAAAATCTTAAAACCAATGGTCAAAAAAATCCTATCAAGTCTTCTATCTAATTTTAGTTTTTGATCAATAAAAGAATCTTCTATTTGCTATAGGTGTATGATTTTGTGCCTTAGAATCTAGTTTTGATCCTAGTTCAAAACTAACCTTTTTCAAGTACTAATCTAAGGTTTTCTTAAATAAGTTTTGTTCAAATTATTATTTTTTTAAATCTTAAGATGTTTATAGTAGTATTTTTGATAATATATCTTTTTTTGTCTTATTTATAGTCTTACAAAGTAAATAGAAGTCTTTTTTATTAAAAAAATAGTATTAACATAATATATTTTTATTATCTCTCTATCTTTTATTTATATTTTTTAAAATAATTTTGTTACTAATTCTTCAAAAATAATATTTAGATTTGGTTAGGATTTATTAGAATTTACTTAGAAATTGATTAAAATTTATTAAAATTTGTCTAAGGTTTGTTTAGGATTATTTAAAATTTACTCAAAGATTGTTTGGAGGTTGATTAGGATTTGATTAGATGTATCTAAGATTTTTCTAAGGTTGATAAGGTGTACGTAGGATATCTTGGAACTTACTTAAGACTTTGTTTAGGTTGTTTATAATTGTATAGAATTATAATTTAGAGTTGATTGAAGTTACAATTAATTGAATTGAAGATTATAAAATAATCAAATTTATCAAGACAATATCATATTGTAACATGGCTATTGGATAAAAGAGAAAAAAAATCCTATATTATAGAAGAGCTTAATTGAAGATTTAGAAAAATATTCTTTTAGAAAGCATAGGTAAAAGATAGGAGGAAGTTAAAAAAATAATATTTATATTACTTTTTTTTAATTAACATGACTTCTCTTAACTTCATAGGGCTATAAAGAAGACAAGATAACATAGATTGGAAAAAACAATACTATAGGCATTGTAAGGTAAAAGTGAAGGATAATTTTTAACAAAAATTATCTCAAAAAATCTTAGATTGATACTTGGAGAGGACCAATTGTGAACCACGGGTGAAACCAGATATTGAGGCATAAAACCATGCAACTATGACATATGTGGGACTCTTTGTTCAACCAAAGAGCAAGATTAGAAAGTAGACTTTAGGAATGATTCTATATGCATTGACTTTGAATAGTTTGAATTTTTAATGACTTTGTGAGAATAATGTAAAATCAAGATTGGATTTGGATGACTTAGGTTTTGAAAAATAAAGTAAAATTTATATTTTGGAAAATTTTGTGAGTTTTGTAGTGGATCTATAGATGAAATTTTGTGGATTTTTTCACATAATTTTGCTGAATTTATATTATGAATTTAAGCTCAATTAGTTAGTCAAATTCAAAGTAATTAGAATTTAAATAGATTAAGATATTAGTAGCTGGTAGTTTGAGGGTTATTAAGGATTTCTAAGATTTTCAACAATCTATTAGTTGAATTGAGGTGAAATTTGATAAGTTGATAGTTGATTTGAATTTTAATATTTATAAATTTTTTGGAAGTAAGTTAACAATGCAAGAAAGAGATATTAGTGTTGAAAGCTCAACATCAAGGTTGGAGAAGGAGGCCATTTGACACCTAAGCGGATTATATGTCTTTTCTCTCAATTTTTATATTCAATTCTCTTCAATTTTCTTAAATTTTTTATTAACTAAAAGATTGATAGATGTACAAAGTTTAAAGTAAAATCAACAATTAATCAAAAATCTATATAGATTTTATTTTGATGTAGGATTAATTTAAAATTGATTAAGATTTGGTTAATATTTCTTTTGAGTTGATTACAAACTTTTAGAAATTAATTAGAATTTATTTAGGATTTGGTTAAGATTTTTTTGAAATTTGATTAGGATTTAATGAAGATTTTATTAGGATTTCTTAAGGATTTAATTAGAATTTGGTAGAATTTAATTAGATTTATTTAGGATTTTATTGAGGCTGATAGATTTATTTTAGAATTTGTAAGGATTATTTAGGATTTATTTAGAGTTGATTAGAATTTGATAAGATGTATCTAAGATTTTTCTAGAATTAATAGGATGTACTTAGGATTTTGAAACTTGCTTAGATTGTTTAAGATTGCCAAGAAGGTATTTCTAAACACCTTATGTATTGTTTTTGGATTATAAATCCAACTTCAAGATAAGTTAAAACCCTTCTACAACTAGATATTGAATGCATTCTTAGGTTGAATTTCATATTACATAATAATAGGTGTTTCTAAACACCTCATGTAATTTTAAGATTGTAAGAAGAACTTCAAGATTATTTAAACTCCTTCCACAATTAGATACTCAATTCATTCTCAAGCTGATTTTTACATAATACGACAAACATAATTCTTATATGCTAATCTTAATTTGAAATTTTCTAATTTATTTCTATCTAATATTTAGATCTCTTGTTTACTTTCTTTCTTTCTTTTAATTATTATATAAACATATTTTATTTAAAATATATTTTTATTTATAACCTTAACTAGTGTTAAGAATGATCATAAAGACATAGAGACAATAAGAATATCTTAAATAATTGTATATCTTCAAGTGGCTTATAGAAATATAATTTCATCTATTAAGAAATCAAGAGTTATTCTTCTAAAAGAATTTGATGATATTATATCCATGTTCTGAGGATTTATCAACCAAGAATAACTTATCATTAATATCAAATCTCTAAGTTATTTGATCTAATTATTTTAAGTCAAAATTACTTTAAGTCAAAATTATTATAATCTAATTTAATGGATTTGTCTTTTTATTATTATTATTTTATAAATATCTAAATAGAATTTTTTTTAAAAACTGATTTTCATTCCTTATACAATTTCAATCTATGTATAAAAAAATATTATGCAATTTATACTTAACAAATAAAATTTGACTTTTTTGTACAGATGCATTACAATTTTGAAAACTAAAAATTGACATCAAGTTATATAAATTTGTATCAAATTGATCAAATATTTTATAATTTTTAATATAATCTAAAGAATTTTTTATTTAACTTTCTTAATTCTCAAACTTTAAATTAAAATTTTCATTTTTTTATCAAATGCAATAGTTGTCTTTTTGAATTCTAATTTAAAATTTGTATAATGGCACTTCAATGTCTTTTTATTTTTATAAAAAATACTTTTAAAAAAATAAAGATATAAAATTAAACTTAGATAAAATACTAATAGATATTTAATAGTTTAAACCTCTTACAAAATAATAATAAAAATTGATTATTAAGAAAAATTATCCTTATATTATAGAGAATTAAAATATATTTCCTAATATTATCTAAAAAAGAAACAAAACCACAAAGCAAAGAATACAATTCTCAAAGAAAAAAATGTCCAAAAAAAAATAAGTTTAATAAATTTTATTAAATTTAGTACATATCTCAAATAGTATTATTAAATATTTTAAGTCACTTATAAAATCATAATATCATATATATTAGACCTCACTTTCTATTCAAAGAAGGATATGTCTTTTTTTAAGATCTTTATTTTAATTTATATGTAATAGAAGTTGACACAATCTAAATGCTTTATTTGCCAATTTTGCAAATGACAACACTTGAAATAATTTTTTTAGCTGAAAGTTTTTGATGGTACAAAGAATTTTTAAAAATTAATTATAAAACTTATTTCTTCTTATTTTATATAATCTTATTAATAATGGCTCGACTTTTTTTTGAACAAATGTTGTTTTTAAAAAGAAAAAAATATTTTGATATATTTGCAATAGTCTTAGATGACTCTTATGTGCACTCACTACTAATATCATATACATACCAATGTACAAGATATTCTAATTTAATTTGGCAACACCTTAAATCCAAGACTTTTTTTACGTCAAGCTATGTATTCTTTATTTTAATAGGAAGTAGTGGTAATTACTTCCTTCTTAGTAATTCCCTATTAGTTGTCAAAAGCTCTGCTATTTTATTTATCAAGTCTTCTATAACTTAGTTTTTAATTTTTTAAAAGTTAAAAAGATCAAATTTTTGGTAATAGCCATAATTATTTTTTAAAATGGTATTTTTTTAAAAAATTGAATATATTATATCATTATTATATATATAATTTAAAATAATAAGAAAGTTTTTTAATTGTCTTGATAATAATTAATAGTATATAATAAATATTACTCCAATTCTTGATCCACATATTTTATTTATCCATAAGTTTGAAATTAAAAAATTGAAGATAAATTAGTTTTAAAAAATTAGTAAATTATAAACATATTTCAAACCTTAAAACAAACTAAGGACCTCAATTAAATATAATATCAATTAGAAGTCTATGATATTAATAAGTATTACTTAAAAAAATGTTTCTTTATTATTAATAGTTTATATACAAGATAAATATATTTTATTTTTATTAGACAATCTACCATGACAAAAATACAATTGTAAGAATCTAAGATTTGGAGATCTATTTAAAAAAATCTATTCAAACAAATGACTAAGGTTTTTTTTATTACCATAAATTATTGTCTTTATAGCTTGAATACACAATTGTTTTAACTTCAAAAGAACAATTTGTTAATTATCTGTAATATTTTACTTTTTTGATATGAGATAGGAATGTCTAAAGAGGTTTTGTAATAAGGTGGCTTATTTGAGGTAGAACATAATAAGTTAATTTTAATTAAAAAACAAAAACAAACTAAAAAAAAGGTAAGAAAAAGAAGTACAATTCAAACAACAAAAAGGTGGCGTAAAATGAAGTTAAAGAAGTAGAATAATTTAACAATATATAACATCAAAAATTATATATTAAAGGGATGAATAAAATCTAAGCAATAGAAAAACCATAGAAATATATATATATATATATATATATATATATAGTAACAATTATAAAGATTTTTTTTTTTTTTTTCCTTCTCTCCATAAATTGTTTATATTAACATGCTATTAGAATTTGTTACACTTGAAACAATTATTAAGCTATTAGTAGAAACAATTACAATATTAGTATATAGACCCCTCATAACTTGTTATGGTTTTATTAAAGCATATTAGCAATTATTACATATGGAGTACAAAGGATCTAAGAAAGAAAATAAAGATTTAATAAAGCAACAAGGACCAAGCTAAGAACCAATATGAAAGCACGTTTTTTAGGAATTCAAATTTAAAGATATTTAGTGGAAGATTAGTATTTATTATATACTATGAAGACATAAAATAAGTGCTATAAATAAGAATATAGAATTTTTTTTTGGCTTTAAAGAAGATGAAAATAAAAATCAAAAAATAAATTAATAAAATGTTTCATGTATAAAAAATAAATAAATAGAAGTGTGCATATAAAAACAACAATTGAGAGTATTTATGTAAAGAAGATAATCAAGAGTATTGAGATGGAGGTAAGTTAAAAATAATTTTATTAATCTTTATAATAAAAATTCAAGTGTGAGTTTTCTACTCTCTTATATATAAACATGTTTTATTATTACAAGAAATTTTTAATTTTATTATGTTAATTTCACTTGTCCCTTTGAAAATATGTAAATTGAATTTGATAGGTTGTTTTTATTTAAAGAAACTCTCTTTCATGATAATAGATATTTATATTATTTAGATAAATAAAATTAAATAGAAATCAATAGAAATTAATAAAAATATGTTAGATAGAAAATATCTTCTTTAAGAAATATTTTTAAAATTTCATAAAAGTGAATTGGATCTTTGTGCATTTATAGGTGTGTGTGTGTTTTTTTTTTTTTTTTTTTTTTTTTTTTTTTTAAATATCAATATTTTTTTTTTCTTGAATACACTATCATCAAACATTGGTTATTGAATTATCTTATGTTATCACACTCATTCTTCTTGTTTTGATGACATTTGAAATTATCTAATTGGTTGAATTATTTTCTTTTTAAATAAAAAATATTTCTTTAAAATAATATTATAAGTTAAATTTAACCACATCAATTTTTAAAAAAAAGTTATATTTGATGATTTAAGTTTTTTTTAATTAACACTATGATAGTTATTTTAATAGTTCTATCCTTATGTAAATCCTTCTAAATATTAACTTAACTTAGAATTTCTTGAATTATATCTTAGTATCAAATATATAAATTTAAATAATTTTTTATTAAATAATATATAAAGATCTAATGTCTTTTAAAAATAAAAGAAATAAATCAATTAGATAAATATATTGTAGAAAATATATCATAAAATAAGATTAAATATACCATTAATTGCGATTAAATAAGATAATTATTTTAATAAAATAATTTATAGAATTCTAAAAATATTCAAAGGATTAAAGAAAGAATTTTTTTGGTATTAATTATTTATAATAAATTACTATAAATGGCATTTTATATAAAATTATTATTATTTAAGTATTAAATAAATTATGTATAATTTTATGAAATAAACAAAGCTTTAACAAAATTTACCAAAGAGTCTCAATGTAATATTATCTAAAGTAAACTGTTATTTGTTAGAATGGTAGAATGGTAGAATGGGATAGTTTAACTAAAGTATTTTCAAGGCTTAGTCTAACACAATCATCTAATCTTGCCAACTTTGTATGACTACTAAAATATATCATAGACTTAGAATGTGATTTATAGATTAGAAATAGGATACATAATGGAGTTCTTAGAAACACCATTCTACATATACACTTTTAATAGAGGTTACAACTATATTTTAAAAAGACAAGAAAACAATCTAAAATGGATGGAATCATAGATGCAAAAATAAATAAATAAATAAGACAAAATAAACAAGAACAAATAAACAAAATGACAAAGAGACATGAACAATAACAAACAAGTTTTTATGGCATCAATAAGACCAACACAAACTAGTACTTATTTGTAGATAGTAGCAACCAAATGATCAACTACAAGATAGTGATTGGAAAAAATAGGTACAATCATTCCATCACATTGTTAAATGTGTGACAAAGAAAAGGAGAATCACTAAATTTTGTTCTACAACTGTGAATTTAATAAAGAAACATGGAGACATCTAAACAGCTTGATAATGTTGGTAGATGCAATTTACAAATTCAACAGCAAATAAAAGGCCTTGGTTTACTACCACAAGAATTACACTTCCAACTCAAGGTTTACTCACCGAAGGCAAACTATTTCACCTACTCAGAAGCTCCACCCCATGCTTTGTAATAGAAAATCAAGTGTCATACAACATATTGAATCAAGTTCCTTTTGACAGAAAGAGTGGTACCTAGAAAATGTCAGGTAATTATACAAATATCAGAAAAGCTATAAAAACCAAACACTATAGCGGAATAAGGACATGCCATGAAGCCAAAATTTGTACAGCTCAGGGAGATGGGAATTTTTTTATATTTTCTGCTGCCCTCAACGCGGTGATAGGATCCAGAAACTCATTTGTATTGAAATTGAAGTGATGTAAAAATGGCGGGGCCGGGGGAGGGGCGGGTCCCGCCAGTTTGGCCCTCCTCTAGCAAAGCGGCAGTTCCTAAAGCGCGGGGGGTACCGTCCTGGACTGGACTGGTCGGGGGGCCAAGCCGGCACCGCAGCGGCACCACCACCACCATGGCCACCCTCACGATTGGCCGGCGGATCTACCGGATCCGAGAGAATCCGATTGCGGAGAAGCACTGTCGGAGCATTTCTATTCGCCATGCTCCAAGCCTGCTTTTTGCTCTCGCGATCCACTTGCCGCTCATCGCTCTCCGACGGGTACGTTTCGATTCTCACAAGCTTTGGGGGTGATATTCCGCCATGTTAGACTCATCAGAGTGCGCTGAGGGCATCGTGGATAGACAGAGAGAGATCGTGATCCTGTTTTGAAGGTTGGAAAAGGTGGTTTTGTCGCGCATTGGTGGTAGATCTCATTTTTGAAGCGGATTAGGTCGCTAAATTTCCTGGTCTGCTTCAGCGATCTAGTGTGTCGTGTTTCTCTAGCCAACTCCTCGATCGCCTCTTTTTTTTGTTTCGTAATCCTAAAATCAGCTTGTTTGGTACAGTAGGTGAGATGATAGCTAGGTTCTGCGATTTGAATTTCACCGACTTATTTGTTATCTTGGATTGATCCTCACTCCATGTTAATTTCAGGCATAGTCGTACCGAATTTGTCATTTGGTTTGACAAATTTCAAGTTGCATCTGTATAACCGCTTGTTGGTATGAAAATCTATCAAACAAGATAAATTTAAATGTGCAGTCATGCTTCTGTTCGAGACACATTCGCATAGGTGGTCTCTCATCCATATTTGTTCTGCTACAACACTCTTATCAGTATGTCAATAATTGTCGTTCGAATCATCCGTGACTCTTCTTACCCTTCTGGACTCATTTGTGTATAGCGCAGTATTAGTGTCATTGGTACTTCACAATGTCAATGTCCTCGAATAGCACAGTTCTGGATTTACTAAGATCATATGTAACCTAATGCAGATTGAAGGAAGGAAATCGGACGGTTTTGGATTGTAGTTGTAGTGTCAGGTGTTACTTGAACGTGCTGCAGTGAGCTTTTGCGGAGGTATGTGGTTTTGCAGTCGAGCTGTTACTGTTAAGTCAATTAAAGGTTGTTGGTGTCAAGTCTCGCGAACACATGTTCGATGATACTACCGCTGCAGGAAAACATAGTTTATATCCATTTAAGTAATCACCAAAATGTGGATGAGTTTCTTAGCTTGAACTTTCTCTGCTTCTTCAAAACTTGTCCTTTGGTTTACTGTGCAATTCTACCGACCAAGTTAATTCATCGTTCTATGCTCTGAAAATTTGCAAGTAGTCAGTTGTTCTCGTCAGTACTATATAAGTGAATTGTTTTAAACAGCAACTTCATCAATTTGTAGTGAATTCTCCGAGCTGAAAAGATTCAAATGTGTATAGTCGATTTTGATCGAGTTGAGGATCGTGCTTACAGTCAAAGATGCTTGCTTGTTGATTAATGGGTGCGCATAATTTTGTGATTTATAGATTTCTTCCTCTGAAGCTGATAATCTGTCAGAGCGGATTGGAACAATATAGACCGCTCCTTCGAAGCACCTTCTTGAATTGTACTTGTTGCAGTATGCAGTCAGTTGTGTTTAATACTTCCCAAACTCCGTGTAGTTTGTCTCCTAATCTTTCAGACTGTCTATCTGTTTCCCAGCTGTGACATCTCATCCATTAGTTTGAATTCGTCGTTAATTCCTTCAAAGTTACACGTGCTTTTACATGGAAAGCGTGTCAATTTGTGAAGAGGCGCAGGATTAGACAAGTAGAGGTAGTATGTTTTCAACGCTTCTGGAATCGTTTGAATTTTTTAATTCAGTAATACAACTTCAAGTACTAGAGTTTTCATGAAACTATTTTGGTCGGTGGAAAAGCTTCCCGTTGAGCTTACGAACATATTGGATCACGGGCTAAGCGGCGGTTCTCATACCTAACAAATCTGCCCCTGTTGGTCAAATTCTTGTTCCTGTAATCTGGATGCCTGTATTCCTTAGGTAATGAATTCCTTGTTGGTTCCGCTGTTTGCTAATTATTGCACAGAACAGTAACCCTAGTTTCACAATATGTAAGTATTGATGATGTTGTGGACTGACTCAGGATATTGACTTTTGAGCTGGTGTTACGATGAAGTATGCTCGCACCAGACAGCATGCAGCCGCCACAGCAATTCAAGCAGCCTATCGTGGCTATGCTGTGCGTCGCACTAAACCTCTAAAGCATCTACGAATTATTAAGAGTGTGCGGACTGAACTCCAGAGACTTGAGTACCAGCTTGCATCTGACCCTCGACTGCTCGAATCGCTGCGTAAAGATCCCGCAGAGAGACTGAAATGGAGCGAGGGAGCCATGGCTCTCCTGTTGCAGCTGGACTCCATGCAAGGAGTGCACCCCGTGGTTCGTGACAACCGAAAGATTCTGACCAAAGAAGTTATTTCGTACCAAGAATATATTGACTCTACGAGTAAAGGAGGTTCGGGTGCTAGAGACCAAGCAAAACATGGTGCTGCACCTCCGGTACCACCTGCTAAAGCGCATATGCCGTATATTCATACTGCTGGTCAGGCACCGCCACAAAGTCTACCTGTTTATGGTCAACAGTCATATTATACAGCAAACCCACCTTCTTATTCTCCAACGAATGTATCGTATTCTCAGTGGCCACAGGGATACAATCCTCAGAGTCATATACCATTTGTTTCAACGGATTCAGGCCGCACGCAACCAGTCGGTTCAGTACCTCCTAAGACCGGATATCCCGGTTCCATTCCTCCTCCAACTCAGTACTCTGGGCAATCAGAGAATTTTTACCCTCCTGCAGGTGAGATTTGCGAGGTCCAAAATTCAGGTGCATTGTTCCGTGACTGCTGTGATTCGCCCCTCTCGTTTACAAGTGCATGTTTAGTTGCAATATTGTGTTGATTATTCTTCTTAGATTAATCCCATCTCAGTATATTGTTGTGTTGATTGCGGATAAACCAGGCAATTCCCGCTATGAGTATGATGCGCGGTTCCCCCCAGGTACAGAACCCGATGTAATAGATTTGTTCAGAAGAGCGGATGTTGACGGAAGTGGAGCTATTGATACTTTGGAGCTGCAAAGGATTCTGTCGTTAAAGTTCTTCAATTTTAGTCGCAAAACTGTGCGCCTCATGCTTCATCTTTTTGCAGATGACACCACTTCAAGTTCCAAGTATGAATTAGTAACCCTTTCCTGCAATTTTCTGCATGTTTTCTACTTCAATAAGCACATCCATATTCAGTCGATTATTCAGTTACAATCTGGATCACATTGTTTACCTTTTTAAGTACTTTTAATTACTGCAACCTTTGTGTCATTTTGTTTTTCAGACTTGGACCAGAAGCATTTGCGAAGCTGTGGAAAGAACTAAGAAAATGGCAGCGAGTCTTTAAAACCTTTGATCACGACAACAGTGGTAGTATTGATCTGCCTGAGCTAAGGGAAGCTATGCTAAGCCTGGGCATCGGGGTCACTCCACAGGTGCTACAGCTTCTTGTTTTTAACTATGATCGCAGTGGCATGAACTCCAGCATAGCATTTGGCGACTTTATTGAGTGTGGGTTGATCGTAAAAGGCTTGACAGAAAAATTCATTTTACACGATCCCCAATACACAGGAGCTGCTAGAATTGACTATCAGGCATTCATGATGATGGTCTTACCCTTCATCGTATCCTAACTTTGCAACTTTGCACACATTAGTGGAGTTTTGATGCCTTGAATGCCTTTCAGAATGAGATTGAGAACCTGAACTAGTAATTGGTTACAGGCTATTCTGTATCAATACCGGGCTCCCCAAGTGGCTCAGCCAATTATTTTACCTATGCACCCACCTGTACACAGCAGGAGCAATGGATTTGTGGCAGTTTATCATGAAATGACGTTGATGCCACATCTCTTCATATGGTGGGATTGGTTTGGTGATGCTGATGAAGCTTCTCTACCTGCCCCCACTTACACCACAAGGCAGATTGGATGAAAATTTAGTCGACTTTTGATTGTGAATGCTCAACTGGGAGAGTCCTATTGCAGTCGCGGATATATCAATTTATTTACTGTATATTAGTATCGTTATTCGATGTTATAAATTGACTTAAAGTTTCTTAACAGTCGACACTCAGAAAATGTAACTCAAATAGTTCAATACAATGTGCACTTGCACAAAAGAACATGCTGTAATGCATCAATTGCTAGGTGATAGAAGGACCTGACATCCCTGTTACACAACCGGTAGTTTTTGGCTGTATTATGTGGTGTAACTGTAACGACTGTATCTCTAGCCACTTATAATTAACACTTGGAAACTGTAGCAAGATTCAATTCAAGAGAAGTCAGCATAGAATTTGGTTCCGGAATTCAAAGAAGTACATGGAACTTGAAACATGTGTTATTCACTCTTTCTCCTTTTTATGCACGGGGGCTTGCAGAGCATGATGGCAGAAGCAACGTTGATTGGAAACTTTAGTTTCACAAGCTGAATGGCACTCAAGTAGTAGAAACGAAACCATCGCGAGAAGACAAGAGAGCTTGATTGTAGTGGGGTATGATTAGCTTGAAGGTGGCGAACAGAATCGTTGAGGAGACTAGGTCCTCGATCGTTTTAGGGGATGCGACGCGGCCACCTGTTGGCGCTACTGGAGCTGATGACTGTCAGCCCCATTGTAGTCATGTACACGAGCAAAACCATTTAGTGATTCGTTAAGAATCTCGGCCTAGTGACGCAAAGGAAGTTCGTGATTACTTGCCGCATGACTTGATGTCCTTCACGAGCACCTGCAGCTCATTCAACCCGCTGTCCTCGAAGTCACTCGTTTCAATCTGCAATTTCAACCTCGCTTCTCTTTGTCTTGGGTTCAAGGGAATTGTGCAGTCGCGTAAGACACTATGACTGTGTAACGCAACAGCACCTTGGCGAATTCACGATGCGCTATGTTGGTCTACGTAAATGTTTAGATATGTATATATATATATATATATATATTCAGGACACACACACACCTACACACATTGACATACTCTTCTCTCATCAATTGGAAGCATAATGCGGAGTGTTCATAACATAAGACTATATCAAGTAACAGTGTGTATGTTTGTTTCAATCAGGTAATATCAAGCAACTGACTGTGTAGGATAATAATTTAGGTGTTGGGAGCAGATGTTCACATAGATTTTGGTGGCAACATGTTTCATGGATTGGAAACCATGAGAATGAGCTCACAAGCCATGAAGACTGTTGCCTTTTGCTTTATAGTCTATTTTTGACCTTCACTTCTTTTGTGAATTCTTAAAGATGTAGGATTATATAGAAGATAATGACTTCACATTATTCTTTTAGAGAATTAGAGACACACAAATTATAAGCACCCAATTCATATATAAACATATACATGAGCTGAACTGACTATACATGAATTAGTGTGGACTACACTATTTAAGAATCCATTTCAAGTTCATCGTTATTAAACACTCAATAAATCTCCTTGCTGCAATTGACTTGATTAATATACTCCCGGTCCACACTATTTGAGAATATTCATAAATAGTGTGGTCCACACTAATTAATATACTCAGTGTAGCACCTTAAAATTGGTTTTCCATGGTAGTGTTGCAGTGGTGAGAAATTCCTTGCACTCAACTTGGCCATGATATTGCTTTCATTGCAAGCAGCTACTTGCAAAGACACAGCAAAGAGATTGCAAAAAGTTTTAGCTGAAAATCCTTCACTTCTCACCTCCTAAGGCTGGGAGGAGCAGGCAGTAGAATTGGGGACAATGTTGGGGCAGTGTTACTTGGTTGTGTCAAGAGAAGTGGAGGGTAGCAAGCAGAAGGGGTGGAGCCAGACAAAGTTTGTGTTCACATGTGAGTTTAGTAGTTAGGTAGGTGAGGCAGGAGGGACATGGCAGAGGAGGAGGAGGGTTGGAAAAAAAAACGCAGACAAAAGATTGTTTGGTTGATTGAAGGGGAGGTAGAATAGACAGAAAATAGTTGGGTGGCCTCCAAAAGTAGGAGGAAGTTAGGAGCAATAATGAAGAAACTTGAGGAAGAAATTATAGCAAATGAAGCCACAAGTAGATTTGCAGGTCCACTTGTGAAACTTAGATTGACACAACAAACAAAAAATAAAAGTGTTTTTATGAGCACATTAATGAAATTGCAAGTTAAATTAGAAGGTTAACTAACTTAAAAAAAACAATCACCTATGATGGATTTTTATTTTTTTGGCTAAAGAAAGGTTAGTTTGCCAAGTCTCCCATTATTTTATTTTACTATTGATGGAAGTTGGATTTTTTTATAATATAGTATGGTTTTACAACATTGATTGTTAAAAAGAGTATATTCTTGCAACACAAAAGAAAACCCATTGTGATTTTAGTAATGGTGGTATTAATATACTCTTTTTTTGAATGCAATATTATATATAATTATTCTAATATTTACCAACAAATGTTACAAGATTCACATTATTTATCAACCAATTTTCAACAATTGTCTGCTTTGCAAAATCAATCTTGTTTTAGTCGATGTCTTTGTCAATTCTTGGAGAAGTTTTTTTAAAAAGTAATAATTGTAAAAATGAATATATTAATGTATATACAGACTTATATCCTTCAAAAAATATATTATTTTATATCTATAATAGAGCCTAAATACATCTTTGCTTGAATAATACTGATCCCGAATATCTAACAGAATTGTACCACTAAAATTTTATCTAATTGCTAACATGTTTTATTACATAAATCATTACTTTAACAATTTAAGAAAATTAGGCACTTTACATAAATAATAAAAATAAAACAACTCAGAAATAACATATTAGAGTCCAAATTTTGGATTCATTAATTCTCTCTCTCTCTCTCTCTCTCTCTATATATATATATATATATATATATAAAATAAATTAGCTTTAAAACAAATTATTAAACTTAGAATATACTTTTTAAAAATATTTCTAGCTATCAATAAATCATACATGGTTATAATCATTTATCATGTGTTTAAAACATCAGTATTAATAATTTTATAATATGTACAAAAAAAATTACAATGCTTTAAAAATCAGTTATTGTGGGGTGGTTATTTGTATTACACATACTAGTGCATGATTCTTTATATCATTCTGCAAATTCTACAGTGATTAAAAAAAACCCAAATTATAATTACTATCATTTTACTTTAACACCTAAATATTATTGTGAATATTTTTTGTGCAGATTTGAACAAACTTGATTTACCTAATTTTAATTAATTAATTTTTTTAATGCACCCTATTTGTTTTTTCTACTTAACTGTACTAATTAATGTAAAAAAACATATCCCTGTCTGGATATAAAAGTATTTTATTTATTGAATATCGTGTCATATTCATTATTTTGTATAAAATATACATTCCACTCAATGCAAGTAGAAAGTGAGTGTTTATTAAAATATTGAAGGCTAAAACATTACTAACAAATAACAATGATCTGTACATTTCATTGGTTGGATGGTAAACAAGGTGTGAAACTTTTTTTTTTAAAAAAAACAATATCTTTCTCAAGAAATTAACCAATTGGAGCCATCTAATCAAATCATTGTGTAGTGCTTTCAGCTTAGGGTGGTAGTTGTAAAATGAAAGTTTGACAAACACAATACAATTCTTCCCCTACAAACAATCCCTTTACTTTTTTTTAAGCTTCCATAACATGTAGATGATTCACTAAAGGGATTATTTTTTTGCAAGTGAGTGCAATAGTATATATACATAATGTATGTGGTAAATAACATACTCTGATTTAAAACATGAGAGTTCATGGGTGTTAAGAATTTGAATTTCAGCAATATCCTTAATAGATAGGAAACAACTGGGATTTCAAAGTGACATCTAAGAAATAGAGATTCCTTGTTATAATTTATTTACAAAATTTAAAATATTCTGAAATAAATATAAATAATCTATCATTTTTCATATCTTAGAAATTATTTGATGTAATTTTTTTATATTCTACAATTCATTTACTCAGTATTCTATCTTATTTTCCTTGCTGAACTTTTACTATCATTTTCTCCTACTTTTCAATTCTTGAGGCAACAAAGAGGGTTTTTGTGCCGCCTACATATCATCATGTGCCTTGTTGTGAAGAGTGAAACTATGTTATTGTTTTTCTAAATATAGATTTTTAATGGGCACAATTAGATGGGACAAACAAGTAATATGCTTATTTATTTATTTACCTGTATTCTGTGAAAAAATAAATTTATAATAGAACAATATTACATTGTCTTACTATCTTGAATTCAGCGTCAATTATGTGTTTAGTGTGTGAAGTAAAAAAATAAAAATGATACAACTAAATTCTATTGCTATGAATATTGTTTTGCAAGTCATATAACAAAGGCTTTCCATTAAACACTGTCCTAACAAACTCTCCTTGCAGCTATCCTATCCAATAATGTTCTCCTCACGGTTTTCACCTCAGCACTCATCAAATGCTGTTTTTATTTATGATTTTATCTGTGTATAAATAACAATCATAATAATAATAATAATAAATTCAATAGAATTATGGTATCATTGATTTTTAATAGAATGATCCATAGAATATGGTAATTTTGTAGAGTTTGAGGATGCATGATTTAAGATTTATTATTTCTTTTATTAAAATAAAGATCATAGCATCCATGGAATCTTGTATTGAATAGCACGGTCTCTCCTAGTAACTTTAAAGCGAAGGTGTTAGAATTTGTCACTAGACCATCGGTCATTCAAAAGAAAGAAAAAGAAAGAAGAGAAGAAGATAAAAGAAGGTCTTCGATAATGACAAATGTAGAAAACTTATATGAGTGAAAGCACAGCTGATGCGTTCACACATATTTCCATCAAGTTTGGACGGCCGTAGGTACTATTTCGCACTACCGTGGAAACAACGCAGACAGTGGCACTGAGGGACATTTGCATTCGAACGAGTGTTCCCCAACGTTCCCAGGGGCGGGGTTTGTATGGCCACGTTGGAGAGGAGAGCCTCTCTATTCAGCACTCACCGCAGCGCTTTCACCTCCAGTTTCCGACCTCGTTGCTCGCGGTGCTTCTCGCTGCCGCTGCCTCCTTCTTCTTCTCCTCTCTTGAGTGTTAGAGGTAATATGTTTTTCTCTTTTCTGTTGTCGTTGTCTTCGAGGGATTTTCTGAGTTTATCGAGCGTTTAATTCATCTGCCGGTGCCAAGAGAGTGACGTCTTCCATGGCGAGTTGAGACCTTTTTTTTTTTTTTTTTTTTTTTTTTTTTGAAGGAATCTAATGTTGCTGGGAGTGGCAGTGATGAATTAGGGCTTTTGGTCTCTTGCGTAGTGTTTATGCTATCCTGTAGCTGTGCTGAAGGCTGAGGAACGAGTCGAGGATCGCATGATGCGGCTTCATAGCACGTGGTGAATATCTGGCGTGGATCTATCTCTGGGGTTTTATTGGTTTGAGTACACCTCGTGTAGCTTGTGTTAGCCCGTGAAGGAGGTGAAATCGTTGCGTTATTCTGAGAACGCCTAATAAGAGGTCGTAGATTAGTGGGAATCTGATGCTCCAGTTCCAATGTTTCCTGCAGCTATTGCCCACTTGTAGGGTTTGAGCCTACTAATTTCCACGTCATCCCTTGATGCTGTCGCGTAGTCGAGAGAGAACACTTCTACAAGAATTTGAGTTCTACAGGTGAGTTTTATTGGTTCTTTAGGATGGCATTCGTTCCATGTTTTGTGTCCTTCCATTGCTCTTCTGAAAGCTTTTTCAGCTTTCCTAGTTTTGCTCTATCTCCAGTGAGTGCCTCTTCACCTGCACACTTTCCCCCCCTTTTGGTCTTGTAGCTGAGGGGTTGTAAGTGGACATGTTCTTTCATATTTCGTTAGGGCTGATTATTATTGTAGTTATTTGTTTGTGCATGAGTATCAATTTGTGAGGTTAGTTGGTTTAGGGTGAGGTGAGGGAGGACGGTATTAGTGAGTGAGTATGTTGTAGGCTTGTGTATCGGATCTAATGTTTGTTTTCTATTGTAGGTCGGGCGAGTTCATCATCTGTTGTAACAAGTCATTTGCGACAGTGCTTGCGTGGAGTTGCGGTCTCGATTTAGGTGTAAGCGTGGGGACGGCTGTGCGGTTGCCGGCGGGTGATTGATTTTGTGCTGACTTCGTCGTTGCTATTCTATGCTTCCACAACTATATCATCGTTAGAATTGACCAACTTTTAGTTGTGGAGAGGAGTTCGCAAGTTACGTGAAAATGGATAGAGGTAATGCAGCAGCAGCAGCAGCCGATGCATTTTTGGCGGGGCTTGAGAAACAAGCAGCTGCTGAACAGTTGAAACAACAAGAAGTGAATACTTTCGCATCCAATGAATACATTTCTGAGGATTACGGCTCTCACAATGGGCATGACATGGGCTATGGCACCTACGGTCAGGGTGCTGCTCAAGCCCCATGGTTACAGCAACAGTCATATGGTCAATCAGGAGCATATGAACACCACTCAAATCAGGCGCAGGAGTACTTCCATCATGGTTCTGCCGAAGTCAGTGGTGGTAAAGCCGGGGAAGGGAGCATTGGTGGCTATGATGGCTACAGTGACATGATTGGGCGTGGAGCTCCGAGCTACGGTCAGAGTAACGGGGCTGATGAAGGCGGTACAGGAATTAGCAGAAGTGAGGAGCATAAACACTATAATTACGGAGCAGTTCCTGGGGAGCACGATGGTGCTGACGAAGCACAAAATGAAGTTGGGAGAGGGTTTCAAGGAGAGGGAGCTGGTAGCGATGCGAAAGACGATCAAAATGCTGCCTCAGGTGGAGATACGAGTTCTGGTAAGAAAAGGAGAAGTCGCTGGGGCCCTCAAGAAGGTGATGGTGAAGCGAATGATAATGAAGGGTCAGGGGGCAAGAAGCGGAAGTCCCGATGGGCTGCAGAAGAACCGAAACTTCCATTGCTTGGTCAAATTCAGCTGCCTGATTTTGTGAAAGAGCTTACTGGTGGAGTGGACCTGGATCCAGAATTGCAATCACTCAATATTAAACTCCTTGATATCAACCGGAAGTTGCAAACTGGTATGGTGCTTGATCCCGTTGGTGACGGAAATCGGTCGCCTTCTCCTGAGCCTATCTATGACAACATGGGCATAAGGATCAATACGCGTGAATATAGAGCCAGAGAAAAGCTGACCCGTGAGAGACAAGAAGTGATTGCTATGCTGATAAAAAAGAACCCTGCCTTTAAGCCTCCGGCTGATTACAAACCGTTGAAGCATTACAAAAAGCTCTACATACCAGTGAAAGAGTATCCAGGGTACAATTTCATCGGCTTAGTCATTGGTCCTCGTGGAAACACTCAGAAGCGGATGGAAAAAGAGACAGGAGCAAAGATTGTTATAAGGGGAAAGGGGTCAGTTAAGGAGGGACGGTCGGCTCAAAAGAGGGACTTAAAGCCCGATCCTTCTGAAAATGAGGATCTACATGTTTTGGTGGAGGCCGACACAGAGGATGCTTTGGAGAAGGCCGCAGGCATGGTTGAAAAGTTATTGGTGCCGGTCGAAGAAGGGCGAAATGAACACAAACGAGCACAGCTGCGGGAGCTTGCAGCCCTAAACGGAACTATACGGGATGATGAGTATTGCCGCCTCTGTGGTGAGCCTGGACACAGGCAGTACGCTTGCCCTGCTCGGCACTCTACTTTCAAAAGTGATGTTTCGTGCCGCATTTGTGGAGACGGTGGCCATCCAACAATCGATTGTCCTTTGAAAGGTTCTGCACAGGGTAATAAGATGGATGATGAATACAAGAACTTCCTTGCTGAACTTGGTGGTGGTGGTCCTGATGGAAGCGCCTCACCTGCTGGAACTGGGGGTGGTGGTGGGGAGGTTGGCTCCACTCGTCAATTAGGTCCCACTTTGGCATTGACTGGGCCTCAAGGAAGTCCCAGCCTTCCATGGACCGGAGGAACCACAGGTGTTACTAGTGCACCTGGTGCTATGATGACTCAAGGAGGGCGTAGTGGTCCAGGCGGACCAGGTCTTGGTGCACCAGGGGCTCCTCCTGCTGGAGGCTTCAATGGAGGACCGCCAGGCATTGGAAGTACTTATCCAGGAGGCTCGAAAGGTGGGAGTGGAAAATTTAACAAGGACGATGATGCTAATCTTTATGTGGGATACTTGCCCAGCTCGGTTGACGATGAAGGATTAGCGCGTCTGTTTGCACCTTTTGGTGCTGTGGAACACGCAAAGGTCATTAGGGACCGTCTTACTGGTGCCACTAAGGGCTATGGGTTCGTGAAATTTTCTGATCCGTCTTCTGCAACTGCTGCGGTGACTCACAGGAACGGCTACCGATTGGAAGGTAGGGTTCTCGCTGTGAGAGTGGCAGGACCTGCGCCACCTCCCAGAGGTCTTGGTGGAGGAAGTGGAGGGCCTCCTCAAGGTGGTGATCCCATGGGAGGAGGTGGGTACCCACCACCTATGCAAAGTGGTGGGCCTCCTCGAGGACCTCCAGGTGGTGGTCATATGGCCCCACCTCCATGGGTTACTTCACCAGGTCCTGTGCCTCAATACAATTCATATGGTCCTCCTCCACCTGGTTCTAATTCGTACGGTCCTCCGATTAATCAAGGTTACGGTCCCCCTCCCCAAGGGCAAGGTCATCATGGACCTCATTCCAGTCACTATGGAGGGCCGTATAACAGTTACGGTGGTGGACCACCTCCTCAAGGTGGACTTCAGGGGCAGCAAGGTGGTATGGATGTAGGAGTACATGGAATGCCGCCTCATGGGCCTGGGATGGGCAGTATGCCACCAGGTGGGCAAGGGAGGATGGGCCCAAGACCAGTAAGCACAGGACCCATAGGTGGAGGAATGCCAGGAGGTTACAGTGCTACTACTCAATACCATGGTTATTACGCTCCTCCTCCACCAAATACGGCTCCGCCTGCTCCTCCACCTCCTGTGTCATCTAGTGGAGCTGCACCGGCTTCCAGTTGGGGTGGGAACGTGGGTGTACCTCCGGTTTCAAGCGGACAGAGCAATGCAGTTGAATCAGAGTATGAAAGGTTTATGTCGGAGATGGGCCGCTGATCGTATGATTTGGTCTAACAATTTGGTTACTCTTCGTTGATGTAAACAACTTGGGGTATTAACATGTCTCTCATGTATCATTGTGATCCTACAAGAGAATTGGACATTAGGTTGAAGGTTGTTGGGTTGGAGTTAACGTAAACTTTGTCAAGCTAGCGGTTTTTGCTGCACTTAGCACCTGTCATATGCAATGGATGCTTCGTGAAGTGCTCTATGTGTCGGAGCGTCGTTCCTCCTTTCGACCTTATGTGGAGAACTGGGGAACCAATCTACTACGTTGGAGGCTGTGTAGAGTTGCAACAAAAATGTGATCTTTATCAGAGTGGCCAACAAGAGGAGATGGGCTTTGTGGTGTTGCCTGGGACTGTACCACAGCTTGCCTATCAGGTTGTGGGACTTGACTGGACGACCTCGGACTGGCAGAAACGCAATTGCCTCAACTTCTGGAAGATTGCTTTAATACAGGTGCACGGATTTGTGCTGCAAACCGAACCTTCAAGAATCTTTTTATGACAGGAAGATATAGAAGACTTGCTGCAGAGATGTTCTAACTCGGTACATTGGCGTGGATCCTAACGTGGTGGTCCTGTGGAATATTGATGCTGAATGTGGGCAGATCTTTATTGGAATGTCTGTTCCTGCTAATTTTTACATTACACCTGCCTTGTTATTTGAAGTGCATAACGATGTAGGTTGCGGCGGTTTGTGATATGTAGTGTTGAGAATGGTTATGGCAGCTGTTCTGACGGAATTTCTATCGCAGGGCTGACGTTTAGTGTTGATAGGAGCTCAGAGTGACTCAAGCTATAGCACTAGATTGTCCTGTTGACAATAAGTTCATATTGTTGTTATTTCAGAAGTTACATGTTTTTCACATGTTTATCGTGTGATACTAACTTTCATGCTTAACGTGGTGCTGGCATCCTCCTTGTGAATATCAAGCTGGGTTAAGTTTAGATTGTTTCATGCTGAATGACGTAACAACTGCGGATCTTGCCACCTCTATAACTTATATTATTAGTTTGATGGAACCTCGAGTGGCCCTCATGTCTTTGAAGATTTTAATTCATGTCTCCCAATGCCTTATAACATTCCTAACTAGTTGTTTATGTCCAGGATAGTAATTATCTCCTTCATGTCTTCAGGTATGAACCGACAGATCTACTCTTCCAATCTACAGGAAGCTTGTGATGTGTAGTTTCGGCATGTCTTTTTTAAAAAAGGAGTTGTAGTATGTGTTTCGGGGTGGTGTCTGATGCCTTGGTGTGTCCACAACTAATGTATCTGGTAATTGTGTCGTGGTTTTATCTTATCCTTGTCAACAAGTGGGATTAGAATGGTACATTCATGAGGTAAAGAGATTTTGCATATACCTGTTACCCTGATTACATGACTTGTCTAAAGCTGTTACTTGGTGAAGTACATGTGAAGCCATTTGCGGTATGAACCAGGGTAGCACTAGTGACCAGAGACTTTAAAGAAAAAGAAACACAAAGCCGAATGAGTTTCCCAGGATCGAGGGCAACGAATAGGATGGTACAAAAAACTTAGACTGGATGTTCGAAGTTGTGTTTGCAGGAGGCTACAAACATCATAAATAATAGAGCAATGGTAAAGTGCTTAGCCAAGTCTAGAACTACGTGGTTGTCATAGTATCCTATAGAATAGGACGACAGAAAGCAGTGGTAAGCAGTTATAATCTGATATTCGTCAAATTATTGTCTGTGTCACTTGTAGCTGCCATGAATGAGGCGAAATCAAGTCAAATCACTAAATAATCAGATATTTCATAAGTAATACTGCAAGTACGTGTGGCCAAATGTGGCAGGTGAAGCTATTGCGGAACACAGTGTGACTGACCTCGTGGACGAGTCCTTCATTTTGTCAATATGAAAAGGTTCTTCACTAAGTGAAAATAGTTTGACAAAAATAAGAACTCAACACTTCCGTAGGCGTTAAGTTTAACTAAGTACGACTTCTCTAATTGACTGGAATCTACATGACTGATTGTTATATGCTGATGTTGGGATGAAAGTTCATTGAAAGGAGAGAAGAGACGTTACTAAATGGCCAGTCGGAGTGGAATGCTTAACTCAGAATTAACTGTAATTTTGTATCTGCAGCCTGCTCAAGGAGCATTGTTCCATGAACATTTGGAACAGGACTCTGCACCAATGGCCATTCCTCTTTGTCAATTTTTATGCAACCTTGGAGATTAACGTAGTGTATTTTGGGCATTGTATCCTCAAGTACGGTAAATCCCTTGTGTACGAGTGCTAATATCATTACTGCCTGTAGGATGCTGGTAAAATCTTGTGTAGCAAAGCTTGTTTTGGAATCTTGAGGGCTCAATTCCCCTACAGGCGCTCTGTACCCAAGTCTTCTAATTAAAGAGAGAATAATTAGGTTGTATGATAATAAAGTTTCATGAGTCTTGATAAACTAAACTTGATAAGTTGATAATAAATCACACTTGCAAAAACCCGATGTTAAGCAATTACAACTTTTCTCCTACTTGACTGGTGGACTTGTTCACTAAATTATCCATCAAACCCGGTCAATTCAAGAAACCTGGTTAGTAGTTCGTAATTCATTTTACATTTTAGTGTCCCCATATAATTTAAAATACAAAGTTCCATTTTGTAACGTACAATCGTGCATATTACACCTCAATATCTAATTAAGTACGAAGCAAACTTAATTATTGATGAGAAAATCATTACTAGAAAATAGCAGAAATACTTAATGATATTGCATGATGCTAATTCTCAGCTATTCAGTCTAAAATATGTGTGGATAATACTCGAATTACGTTTTTATCGCTTATCCGATTCAACAATCTCTTGTACATTAGTAATTGACAGTAACAACATACCAAAAGTTATTCATGAATTAAACCAATTACATCATGTATCACATATCGGAGTTAGTAAATTATGTCATCGAAAATTTCCAGTTGCTTATTAAATATACAACTTTCCAAAAACAGAGAATATCAAACCAGTGAATAGGTCTTCAAACAGGTCCACAATTAAACAAGAATTCTAAAGTCTTCAGAGAAGCCTTGGAAATCTATGATGATTTGGCACGCAATTCAAGATTATCATGAATATGGTAATTAAGTAGTTCAGTCAACTTCATGGAGACATAGAGACAAATCTTGGGATGTAATCTTTTGGATACTTGAATGAAAGGTCAAGTCGACACTGATCCTGGAACATTGTGTAAATATAAAAGTGCAACATTACAGAAAACTATAAAATAACGGAACACAAAGAAACCAAAAAGCTCATGTACACATGAAGGTTTGTAATTTTGACAAGGAAAGATGGGGGTTAAGTTGAACAAACCTACCAGGCTGTGCAACAAATTACACCGGACAATTCAAAAAGGTTTGTGCATCTGGTTTCTCTCTGTGCTTCATATGCGGCAAAAGCAAAACCCTATCAAAATCCAGAAATTCTAAGACAACTTGGACAAAGGTACCAGAAGTGCAGAGAAAGAGAGGAAGTAGACTAAATCTCGACTAAACCTACTTCTTTGCGTAAGAGACCTGCATGGCTTGATTGGGTGTGATCTTAAAGTTATGAAGTCCTTGCAGGGCAACAGTTGCTTGCAATTCATCCCCAAACTCAACAAAGGCAATTCCTGGCTTTGCCTCAATCATGCGAACCTCCTTGAAGCCCGGGAACTGTTGGAACAAGACCTGAATAGCCAAGCTAGTAGCCTCATGGGGCAAGTTTTGCACAAAGAGGATGTTGTTTGGCGGAGCAGGTGCCTCAGGAACCACAGGCCTGGGAGGCTGGTACTGCTGTGAAGCCTGACGTGCAGAAAGAGAAACAGAAGCGTTATCAGAAGCTGAAAATATATCGAACGACAGCTCTGATTATTTGAATATCGAACTAATCAGATATCACAAAACAAAAACAAGAGAAGAGGAAAGAAAAAAAGAAGGAGACTGCGTTCAATTTTGAGTCATGCACAAAAAGATTGGCATCACCAAAACTTAGAATAAGTAAACAAACTCACATGAGGAGGTACACCATAAGGAGGTGGAAAAGCAGCAGGAGGTGGTGCCGTTGGTGCCTCTACTTGTTGCTCACGGCGCTTCCTTTCAGCTGCCAGACAACACCAGCATAAATAATATATCACTTAGAAAATTCCACATAACCATGGATGCATAAGGATACATCGAAAACCATCTACGAGACTGGTTCACTTTTATTAGAACATATGCAATAAATCGGCAGCATGGAAATGAGAAGAGCGTACCCTTTTCTTCTTGTTTTTTCCTCTTTTCTTTAGGCACATATGTTCCATTAGCCTTTGAAATTGCGTCAGAAGTAGTCTTGGCATATTGTATTCTCTGTTTGAAATTTGAACATATACATATGTGGTGAATGACACAGAAACCTGATTATGATACAAAGACAAGGATACAGAAAGTTTCATGGAAGTAAACTGTCCCTAAAGCACATCAACTAACCTCATTATACAAATCAGGTCAACCAAAGCAGTCGGGAGGTATCCCAATAAGGAAACCACATTATCGTTTAAAAAGATGATTCTAGTGATGAGACTATAAACGATAATGCAATGGATGTTCAGTGATTTCCACCAGACTGCGAAGTACGCACCATCGGTTTGTCATAGAATGGGAATCCCTGCATTTGCCGCAGAGCACTTGTAGCTGCAGTTACATCATCGAAGACAACCCATGCTTGACCCCGCAATTTCAACGTCTTGCAGGCAACAATGTCCAGTATTTTGCCAAACTGGGAGAAAACTGCATAAAGTGACTTCTTCAATTCTGCAAAATCTCAAGAATTCACGCAATTCAGACTTAGAGAAACGGAGATGCGTTCGAGATGATCATGCTGCAGCCTGAGTATGGTTATCTAAAATCTCTTCACCTAGGTTCAACAGATACTCGGATTCGAAATACCAAGTCTTCGCGAAGTTCGTACCTCCGCTCAAACGAGTGGTGTATCAACCGACCGCTTCTACTTCAATTGATCGAGAAGTAGGGAAAACGGAACTGTGGAACCATAAGCCTTCCGAAAATTGAAAATATTTCAGCCTCGACGACAGGCATTGCATAATATGCTGAGTAGCGATGGTGATTATAGTATTAATGAAAACGTTTTCTCAGAAAGCCCAAAGACTAAGCTATATGTTAACCCTACCAAAATTCCGATCATGGCAGTTTGTTTTCATGTACCTTCCTCTAACAAGCTTGACCTGTCCAACCCTTTTAAGTGATGACCGCAGCCACAGTTGCCGAGTCTACACCTTTACGGACACTCTATCTTGCTCCCACCGATAAGCCGGTTCTCGAATGACACACTCTTTCTTGGCAATAGCAAACAGAAAAGCCAAAATTCCACGCGACGAAGAAATCACTACCGTAATGAAAAACACACATTGGTTCCGAAGATTAACCTACACTTCCGAAGCTGGCTCCACAATTTCGGTACACTTATTGTATACTGTAGATGCTATAGACGACAAAACTATCGACGTTGTCGACGAACGAATAACATAAACACGGAATACAAACACAGAAAATACCTCGTGACAATAGCCACGAAATGATGAGCCGCATTTTCAAATTGATGAACGGACAAAACCCTTGCTCCGTAAAAAATCCGCACCCGGTGACAGACCACGAAAACAAGAAAGCAACAATAGCCACCTCCCACTCCTCACTCAATCCCTCCAAAAACCAGGAAACACAGACACCTCTTCTCGCGAGCAAGACCAAACAACCACCGAGAAAACGATGTCGATGCACCTTCTTTCTTAACTTTCTCATTGAGGTTGTTGATGTAAATGGTCTGATTCGGCGGCGTATCAGCTTGCATCATCTTGAATGCTCCCGCTTCTTCCCTCCGCGATCGCTAACAGCACCGATGACAGCCAGCGATTGCGGCAATCGAGTCTCGTCAATGCTCCTGGTCCTAGCCCTCCTCCGTCCGTCCTGCGAAGCTTGTCCTCGCCTAATTTTCTCGTTCGCAAAGTTTCTTACTCCGAAGCTTTGTCGAGACTAAACCCTAAACTCGGCCTCGTCGTTGTTGATGGGCGCTGAAGGGTCCGGACTCCTCGGGCTCCCCCTTGCAGTCTTCACAAGCCCTACACTTCACATTCTCTAGACCCGTAATCAGTCATGGGATCGAGACTGTTCCTGAACCCATCTGTGCATTTCTACCGTTTTGAATTCCGTTGATTGGGTGTCGATCATGGAATCGAAACTGGTCGTCGAAACAAGTGCGACGATGGCTTCTCTCCCTTGACATTTTTATTTAAATACAATATGTGTACCTATTATGGCATGTATTCTACAAAATATGTTCATGTAATTGAAATTTCGTGATTGTGGATTGATCAAATTGAAGAACTTTAGATAAAACTAATACTTAAAAAGTTTTATATTTAAAATTTTAATATTTCAATTAATAAATTTAATTTTTTTAAATTATTACAAATTTTCTTAATAACCTCTATTTTCTTAATTACCTTTTAAAGATTACTTACTATAACAAGATAAAAACATCAATTTTAATTAAGGTCTTAAGTTGTTATTTTGGTAGATTATGCATAAAAAATTATACATACTTTCTTAAAATTGATTCAAAAAGAAAAAACATTTGAATATTAAACATAGAAATGATTATAGGCAACAAGATTTTTTAATCATTCTTACAATAGAAGAATAAAACTTATTGAACAAATATTGAAGAATCTATGTAGAAAAAGACATATACTTTGTAGAAAATAACTAGTATATGAAGAATTTTGCATGTTAAAGCTAAAATTTATGATAATTTTGATTTTATGCAAGATTTTTTTTATAGAAATGTTAAATTTTCTTCTTCATAGAAATGAAAGAAAAAAAAAATACATCAAGAGATTTAAAAAAAAAAAAAAAAAAAAATTTAAGCAATATAATACTAAAATATTTATTATATATATATATATATATATATATATATATATGTGTTTAAATTGATAATATATTAATTTATTCTATATATATATATATATATATATTTAAATTTATAATATTTAGATAATATATATATAATCTAAATTTATATAGTATTATCTAAAAATTGATTGATAAAATTAAAAATATAAAATTATATAAACTTACTAAAATATATCTTATCAATAGATAGAAAAAAATGCTATATGTATATATATATATATATATATATATATATATATATATATATTCTAAAACTAAAAAATAAATGAAAAGTGTAAAAAAATAAATAATTTAGAATAAAGACTAAATCACATGCAAGGTATTGACAAGATTAAAAATGGCCCTATTTATAGCATACTAAGTTTTATTTTCTTACTTTTAAGTATAATAATTATATTTTATTTTATTAAAAAATAATAAATAATAAATTTAATATAATTATGTAATATATTTTAGCAAAAAAAAATATAAATAATTTTTAAAGATATTTACAAGTTTCAACCTAAGACTATAATAATGTCTTACAATTGTTAAAGACATTACAAACCTTCAAGCCAACAAGTTGTGATTAAAAACAATTAGAAATTTTTGGATATGAACATGATTAAATATTTTTAAAAATAAATTTTATTTTTATTTGGTGAAAAATATGATACTAATAATAATAATAATAGATAATGATGATGATGGTGCATTCAATAAAAAATAAAAAAAATAAAAAAAGTATCAAAAAAATATAAAAACCATATCAAAAACCTTCATATATATATATAATATATAAGTATCAAAAAAATATAAAAACCATTATCAAAAAAATATAAAAACCATAGTTCAATCTTACCAATGCACTAATGAAGATATATAAATATACTAATGTATATACAATATACAATTTGAATTAGTATACATATGTAAGAAGAAATTATTCAGATACTATGATTTTTGTGTAAATTATATAAATAATTGTATTAAATATTATTTTAATATATATATATGTTTAATAATACAAAGACATAAGATTATGCAATAAAGAAGTATAAGGAAACCAAGATATTAGATTTAAAATAAAACTAGATATAAGACTAAGAACAAGACAACACTTGGATTGCTCCTAAACTAATATTGGCAAGATTGCTATATTTCTTGTTTTACTTTTTGATTGTATTATAGCATCTATGTCATATAGAAGTTTCTATTAGAGGTTCTTATACCTATAGAACATCTCAAAATTCTAAATAATCTTCTATAAAAATATTTAGAAGACTAAAAGGTTGTAAATGGTTATAAAAGGTTATTAAAGCTTCTAAAAGACCTCAATACATTATCAAAAAATAAGTTCTTGACCATTGTATTTAATGCTACTAATATATATAATACTAATATATCTTAGGCTCAAACACGTTCTCAAAAAATATTTATATTAAATTTTTTAATATCAACGTTATACTTGATGCTTTAAAGGTCATGCTTTATTCCAAGGACATCTATGTGATTGTGAAGGATACAATAACTATTATAATTAGTCTAACTGTAATAATAAGAAAATAATTTAAATTTAGGGTTTTAAGAATATACAAAGATTTTTCAATTTGGCATTTTGAAGTTGCAAAGACTAGACTTGACTTCCAAAAGTACAAAATTTATACCTTTCTCATTTTTTCTATTCTTTCAGTTTGTAATTTTTTCCTCTTATTTTCTGAATTTTGATAGACAACATTTTAAAGGTTTTTTTTGTAACATCATCTGCATTACATTATCTTCAATTTTAAATTTTAAAAAATATTTTGATTAATAAGAAAATCATTGAGAAAATTTATATACCTTCATTAGTGCATTGGTAAGATTGAACTATGGTTTTTATATTTTTTTGATAATGTTTGGTCTTTCCTAATCCATCAAATAATCTAAACTTTTTGTATCTAATTTCAAAATTAAAATAATTTATTTAGTTCATTATTTATTATTAGAATTGGTAGAGTATGAATTTTTCTCAATATATATTATTTTTAAAGAAATTCTAATAAAATCATTTAAATATGTTGTTTGATATAGGAATTTAAGACAAAAATTGTTTCAAATTATTTGGTAAGAATTTTTAAATAGATAAAATCTGTGATGATATAACTTCTTTAATAATTGATTTTTTTGAATGTATTGTTCAAAAAAACCATAATTTTTTTTATACTTTGAACCATATTTGAGAATTATAATGATAATCTGTTTGATCTTGTATTGACTTAAATTGTTTTTGTACATGAAATATAAAATTTTTCTACATGATAATTAGTTGATCAATCAAATCTTTTATAATAATATTAATAATAATGTTTATTTTAAAATAACAGACTAAAGAATTAAAAAATTAATTAAAAAAAAATTAAATTATGCTATTGTTGTAAATAGTCTTTGCTAATGGCAAGAAACCTACTTAATTATTGTGTTACTGGTTGATATTACAAAAACAATATTGTTTGAAAATATGATTAACATGTTTAATTTTAGCATCTACTTGAAAATGATTTTTTTAAAGAGAGACTGATTTTAATACCTAAAACTTAAAAATATCCTTTCAAGAATTTCATCCTTTAATTCAAAACCATCATCTATACGACCACTATAATATTTTTGAATTGTTTGAACAAAATTGTGGTTCTTTGATATATTGCAATTTTTTTATTTTTTTATTATTATAAAATCAAAATTTTATATTTATATTTTCTAATATTTAATAATATTTAATTTTAATTTAGTATTTTTTGTTGATTTAATATTAAATTTCTTTCATAAGCGCATGCATAATTTTTTAAAAAATTATCTAATTTTTTTAGAAGTTGCTATGTCAACATAAAATAGAGAAATTAAATTGTAATAATAATATTATTATATGAATCAAACTTTATCTATATCAATAAACCAAACATAGATTGTATCTTTTTAATATTTTTATTTTAAATTTATACACTTAATATTTATTTGCAAAATAAATTTATAATTTTTCTTAAAACTACATATAAAGTCATTGTATTAGACAAGTAAGTTGACATTGGTTTTGTTTGTTAAAGTGCTTAGTAATATAACATAATCTACAAATATTGCATTTCTTTTGGCATTTTATATATGTGCTTTAGCTGCCAAAAATCTAAAATGCATTTTATGTTATTTTCTCATTTATCTTCTTCAATTGATGTAATCTTAAAATAAATCTTCACATTGATTGATTTATCAACAAAATATAAAATTTAAACTATATAAGTCCAACTATTATAAGATTTGAAAGAAACTAATTGATACTAAAGACAATATATATTATTTGATTTATTGTAGTTACTCCTAAAAATTATATTTTCTGACAACATTTCTTAACACTATAGATTGTTTATTAATGACTTCAATATATATTGTAAAGACTTCTTTTACATGTATTAGATTATTTTTTTTAAAGAAATTATTAATTAAAATATTAACTTTTGCAAATAAAACTTAAGTAGTTGATCCTTTACTTTTGTTTGGCAATCACAATTCTTCTTAATATTGTTGTAATTTATTTAACTTATTTAACACTTCTCAAAGATTTTATAGTTGTGTAATAAGAAATTAAATATTATGTAATTCTTTTATTATAACTTGTAAGTTGTCATTAAGCACAAAAATTTGTTAAAATATGTATTTTAAAATAAAACAAAGATGATTTGGTTTGAATACAAAAATTAGTTAGTAATAACAACAAAAAGAAAGAAAATCCACTTCTTTTAGAGTATTCAAAAACTTTAAAAAAAAAGAAAGTAATCCACCTTCTTTTAATAAAATATTCTAATAATATTTTTTAAAAAGAAGTAGATTGAAATATCTAGGATAAAAGGATATTTTTAAAAAGAGTGTTGATATCTTTTTTTAAAAAAAGACATCATCATAAGAAATATCTATCAAGTCAAAGATGGATAACTTATAACCACTATAATGTAAAAGTATCTATTAAAAAAGAAGACAATCCATTCACTGCAAAAACATATGCAATGCCTTTATAAATTAAACATTTTTTCCAACTTTAAAATAATATAAAGACTAAAGACTATGAAATTAAGAGGTAAAATTAAATCAAGTTACAAGATTAAGAAAAGAAACTGAATACAAGACTAAGAACAAGTCAACTCTTGAATTGCTCCAAAACTTATATTGATAAGCTTGAGGTACCTTTTATCTTGTTCTTTATTTAAATTGTGAAAACTATATTCTAAAAAAAAAAAAATTAATGGATGTTCTAAATAGCTTACAATATCTAATAACTATTAGGTATCTTACAAGTCTAAAGAATTTTTTATAAAACTTTTAGAAAACTATGGAAGATACTACATGGTTATAGAATGCTCTAGAAGCATTTAAACAATTGTAGAGAGTATTTGAATTTTTTAAAGATAAATATAAAATATCCTAAAATACTATGAAAAGATCAAAAAAAATTTTAAGATTTTTGAAGATCTATAAAAATGGTGTAAAAATCTATAAAATTTTAAAAGATTCTATAATATTTTAGAAGGTACATAAAATTATATATTGTTTTATATCTATGATAATGATAGAGTAATAGCATTGTAAGTTTATGGCAATTAAAATTTATATTTATTTATTTATTTTTAATTCTATAGTATATAATAGTAAAACATTAGCCAATCAAATAAAAGTTTTTACTTTACTAAATATCTAAAAAGTATTAATTTTGAAGAAAATATAATTAAATTCTATAAATAAATAAGTAAATAAATATATTATCTAGAAATTATATTTAAGAAAAAATTACATATTATTGTTGAAAATTTTAAATTTATTTATAATATTTCTATTTTGTACTAAAATAGAGTTATATATATTTTTTGTTATTTAAAAAGAATAAGAGATTAAATACTTGAGTATAATAATAATAATAATAATATAAACTATTAGCTTTTTGATTTTAAAAATTCAAATTGAGAAAGCCCATAAATTACAAGATATTTTGTTAGTTGTTATGCCTTCTAATTAATAAGTATTATAACTTGGTAAGAAAAGAACTATCATTCTAATTTTACACTATAAGACAAAGTGTAAAATTATTGTTGATCTTTAAATAAAAAAATTTGAGGTTTTTATACCACTAATTAATTATTAAACTAAAAAACGACTTTTAGCTTTAAGTTTAAAAGAAAATTTTACAAGTACTCAACATATTCTTTTATATACATGTTTCTTACATTTAAGGTTCAAAGATGATTATGTTGAAAATATAAATACTAGTATAAATATTTTAAAAAATTCAGATACATATAAAAGATAGTTTTGCATTATGGGCCACTATCTTTATAAAAATCTAAATTTACAGAGATTAATTTTTTTGATTTGTAAGGTTATAAAACTATCATAAGTATTTCAATATGTCATCTGTAAGATATTTAATGTTTTGAGATGGTCATGAAAATTACACAAGTAATTCAATCATATGTATATATGTATATATATATATATATATATATATATTAAGCATGTTTTTTAAAAATAAAAAATGAAATAACTTTATTTGATAAAATGAAAGAATCCCAAGGTATTTTCTTTAAAAATAATTAACATTTTCTTTTTTTTCTTTCTTCATTACTTATTATAATTTATGGCAATAGAACATATAACATTTGGGTTTCTCGAGCAAAAATATTTGTTAAAATAATTTTCTAATACATTTACTACTTCTGCGTTTTTATTGGTGGTTGTAATTATAAGTATATATAATGACACCTGAATTTTATTTTAAGTTACAAATTATTGGTCATTTGATTTTTAGTAAGAATATTATTATAAAAAAAATCAGTATTATCTTCTAAAATCTTACTATTATTTGCAAATTATCTACTTGTACTAATATGAGTTTTTTTTAATGCATACCAAAGAATAAAACTAATCTTTAGATTGATACAAATAAAATAAAAAAAGATGAAGAAAGTTTGTTTATTGTTTGTATTTTATTTGTTAGTAAAATAGTTCCACTTAAGATAAATTTTTAAAATCTTGCCTAAAAAAGTGTATTGATCACAAAAAATATAAAATACAAGAAAGTAATGTTGTTATAACTATTTTGTCACTTTATTATGTCAAAATTACTTTGTCAAAAGATCTTATTAAATAAATTTATTTCAATGTCATAATAAATTCTTTGATTATCAAAGATAAAACATAATAAGAATAAGAATAATAATATATTTTAGCTCTTAATTAATTAATTTTTTGTTTCTTTTTTCATTCAAGCCATATTTATTGTTAAGATAATGTCTTTACTCTCATCAAGAAAAATGATTTTACAAGTCGATGCATAGCTAATCACTCAACGTTACGATTCTCAAATCATAATTAAAAAAAGAAAAAATCAAGCAGTCATTCACTTAAACTATTATCATATTTTCAAAACACTGTGCACATATTGAGTTTTCACCACAGGACACAAAAGTCCAAGCAAACCAAAACGTGATCAGCAAGTGTTTACAAAATATTGACCAAAGCAACTATTGCTCATTCCAAAGTGCGCATGTCGGCAAGTGCACCTGACATTTTCCGAATCATGCAAGTGGAGTTCAAGATAGCAATGAAATTATTTAGTCCTGGCAGTGGAAGAGAATAGGAAAAATGGTAATAAAAACAAACAAGTAGGACACAAAAACAGTGCAGCAGGGGAAGCCACTGCGATGTTTCTAGACCCCTGAGGCGCCGAGGTGGGTGACGTGCGCGACAGAGTGCCTATGTTTGTCACTCGTCGGGGCTGGTGGACGGGAAAGAGCTCGGCGGGCTGCACCCACCATCACCACAATTCAGATCCACCATCGCTCGGCAGGATACGGTAAAACCACACTTCCTTGGATGCTCATGGTCCTTTATCGGTGTGTGTCTAGATGTTCAGCGCAACCCTAACCTCCGCTGCAGATTCTAGATTCCATGCGATGTTCCGGATTGCCGGAATCTTACAGTCTCAGGTTCTCTCCGACCACTCACTCTGCCAGAAAACTCGGGAGCTTGCGACGAAGCCGATGTGAAGGATGCTAGTGGTTTGTCGCACGCACGGTCGGAGCTGCCGCGAGCTGCCCGAGATCTCAGAATTACCCAGGTTCATATCGACTAAAGTAAGGTGAAGTGCTTCGCTGTTAGAAAGCTGTGCCAGTCGCGTGCAGTGGAGTAATGAGCCCGTGTGTGTGTCTGCAAAGAGTAGAACCGGAAAATATTTGTCGGCAGTGATGTAGGAGGATCAAGTCCCGGTTGAGGAAAACTGGAAACGGGAAGATATATGTTAAAGTTTGCAAGCGCACTGCCGTGTCGTTTGTGAGGGGGTCGTGCTTATTCTAGCGCAGTTAGCCCCACCTCAGTGGGGCATGTTCGCTGCGTGTGACAGCGGCGGTGGAATTCTCTAGGTCCAGATTTCCCCCTCCTTGCTGGATCGATATTCGGAGGTGTGGATCCAAACCCGCGGGGAGAACTTTTGGGAAAACCTGCTGCCGAGTCCCTTCAGTTGGTGTGTCTGTACATCCGACCCGTGGGCCATCGTGTTGATCGAAAACGCGGATCCTCTTAGGACCAGCTCCTGTGGCGACGTTTCGCTACCTTTGGACCCAGTGATTAGTCTTTCATATAATTTAAGATATTGGACCACCGATGTACAATCTGACCAGTAAAGGTTACTGGTCTTTGGATTCGTGGGTGTCGATTGTCTGTTAACGCAGGACTGTCGATTGAATTGCAGGGCTTTGGGTTGGGGACGTAGACACTAAAGAAAGTCATTGCGGCTGCAGTTTAGATTTATTAAATAGTTTTTATCCACCAGAAGATTAGTATGAAGCGACAGAATTGAGGGGTTGCGTGAGGTTTAGTATTTCTGAGCTGCTGTTAAGCTGCGGCGAGTTCCAGGTAGTTGGCGTAGTCGGTTGCAGATAGAATTGATCTGCATTTTGCTTGTTATCGAATTTGCGAAAATCGAGTGGAGCTTAGGAGCTCTTGAGGATTGGAGATTTGAAGCTAGTGATCCGCAACTGTTGAAGTTGTTTTGGAGGTGAGACGAGGCGTTGCGATTCGTTAGTATTATGAATATGGGTTGTAGAGAGCGTGTGATGTGCGGTGCCGGCACATCATCTAGGCGGACTGTGGAGACTGTTGTGAACTTGTCCTTACAAACGTGGATAAATTTTTGGTTGGTGGAATACGCTCATAAAACCAGCTCTTGAAAATGGCCAGGGTTGTACAGTTCCACTCCGTCTCTTTCATGAATCTCCTTGATAGCGTTTCAGCCGACCAGCTTTTTCCCTGTAGGGTTTAGTATCACGGCTGCGTCAATGGCATTGGTTGGGCAATTGTGCCGTGCGAGTTCCTATTTTGTGAGAATTTCAGTGATCTTTACAGAGAAAGAATTGACCGTTCATTTTACCAGTCAAGTAATTGCTGCGCTGACTATAGAACATATTTATTCACTTGTGGAGTTGCTTTATTCAGGGAGAAGTATGCTGAGGCGCTGCTATTAGAATTTTGTTTCTGTTCAAATGAATTGGTGGCGTTACCACTCGAATCTCATGCTAATGTACAGTTTTGGAGTCGGTATTTGCAAATAGTGCTGGTATGACTCGGGAATTCGTGTTTCATTTTGTTGAGCAGGCAGCATTGAGCGAGTATGGAAGAATTCGCAGATGCATATTCTGTGAGGCTTTTAGCGCACACGGGCAGATATCTGTGGGCGGACCCCGATCTCAAGAGTGTCTCTCAAAAGAAGGGCAAGGATACTAAAGGGGTGATTTGGCGCGTTGAGCTTGTTCCGGAACGCGGTGCTATTCGGCTCAAAAGTGTACACGATCTTTACTTGCATGCTTCTGATTATGCATTTCTGTTTGGAGCGACGGGGAAGAAGGTTACGCAGAGTTATGCATCCAAAGCCGATTCGTCGCTTGAATGGGTGCCTGAAAAGTGCACACCTTATGTGAAGCTTAAAGCTAGGAGCAATAAGTATCTACGAGCCAACGGGGGAGTGCCTCCGTATAGAAACTCTGTGACCCATGATTTGCCACTGCTCCAGGGCAACCAACATGTAGTGCTCTGGATGGTCGAAGTTGTGAGGAAAAAGGATGCGCCATCTTTGCAGCCCAGTAGGTTGCCTACACCAAGACATGTACGAGTTTGCTTCCTCTTGTGCTTGTATCTTTCAATTTTATATGGTATTTTTCTGTGTAAGAATGCTTACAGACCATCCTTCGCGTTTACAAAGTCAGTCTCACTCTATGTAGTTTTGTGCACAGTCTGACGCGACATCGTCTAAGTCATCATCGCAGCATAAACAAAAAGAGGATAGTTCCGACGATGAGGCCCCGCACTTCACGCCTGCTCGTAGCTCCACGTCACGCCAGAAATTAAAACCCACGGTGGAAATTCCCCCGTCGGCTGAGCCTAGTTCATCTTCGGAGCCATCGTCGCCTGTGCCATTGAGACGGACTCGACCAGTTCGTGTAGATGCTGATAGTTCTCCGCCACCAAGATGGAATCCACCAGCTCGTGAAGCTGATAGTCCTCTTCCGCCACGAAGACGGACTCCACCAGCTCGTCAAGACGACAGTCCTCCGCCACGAAGACGGACTTCACCAGCTCGTCAAGACGATAGTCCTCCTCCACGAAGACGGACTTCACCAGCTCGTCAAGACGATAGTCCTC
The DNA here is from genome assembly GCA_036785485.1 of Physcomitrellopsis africana. Classification (NCBI taxonomy): domain Eukaryota; kingdom Viridiplantae; phylum Streptophyta; class Bryopsida; order Funariales; family Funariaceae; genus Physcomitrellopsis; species Physcomitrellopsis africana. The sequence goes on from JAWRVF010000153.1 coordinate 468,777, forward strand.
CTCCACGAAGACGGACTCCACCAGCTCGTCAAGCCGATAGTCGAAGACGGACTTCACCAGCTCGTCAAGACGATAGTCGAAGACGGACTTCACCAGCTCGTCAAGACGATAGTCCTCCTCCACGAAGACGGACTTCACCAGCTCGTCAAGACGATAGTCCTCCTCCACGAAGACGGACTTCACCAGCTCGTCAAGACGATAGTCCTCCTCCACGAAGACGGACTCCACCAGCTCGTCAAGACGATAGTCCTCCTCCGCCGCGCATTCGTACTCCACCAGCTCGTGAAGATGGGGACAGTCCTCGGCCACGTAGCCGTACTCCACGATTTCGTGAAGCTAACAATAGTCCTTCCCCTCGCATGAAGATACTATCTACTGACGACTTCGACAGGCCCTCACCACGCATACGTCCACCAACTACTTTGGAATCTAGCAGAAGCCCTCCGCGACGTGAATCTTCAGAGTCATCTGTACCTCGGTCCAGATTCAGACCGCCTGACAACGACGAAGAGAACGAAAGCAGCAGCAGGGGAAGAGCATCCTTCAAGACTGCGGAACAGAAATCGGCAAATGCCCGGAGAATCATTTATGAGGTTGCGGAAGACGATGGCGAAGTACTGGCTATTGAGGAAGGCTCTTTTGGCGACTTCATGTTTGAAGGAAGTACTGTAGATGAACTGATTGAGCAATTGCGGCGCAAGACGAAAATTGACGACATCATTCTGTGCATGCGGAATCCCAAAAGTACCAAGCTCTTCAAAATGCGCCTTGCTCTGCCTTCGAACAAAGCTCCTCTGTCCGTTGTCGTCGTCCGGCAGAACTCCCATTGTACTTTTCTATCTCTTCATCTTCTTCAGTTTTGTAAAAGTTGCAGGTTAGGGTCTCAACAGATTCACATTCGTTACTTCGTTTGCTGTTGAGAGTTTCACTTCCGTCATCGCGGAGACCCACTTGGACAAGTCACTTATCTCGTGTTTTGTATTGATGTGATTGCAGTTGGGAGGACATTGTCGATACAATCAACACGTTAGATATGACCTCGTCTAGATAACGGTATTTCATTGGGTGTATATGAGTATCGCAATCGACTTCATTCTTCTTAAGTTTAGCACTTAGCAATTCTATTTAGGCGTAGTCTAGACTTCACATCCATGTTGGAGAGTCCTTGTAAATTGTTGTAGTTACGCAAGTGATTGCAAGCTGTAAAGAATATCAACACCGTGATCACAGTGCCCAGGAACACAATTGCTTACTCTGCCTTCAACTGTTTTTCCTTATGCTTTACAATCTGGAGATAGAACTCAGTTATTGCTAGTGGGAAGGTAGAAATCTAACGTTGGGCAATGCTAATGAGAACGATTAAGTGAATTAATGCAGTCTTGCTGGCTTGGTCCGGAGTTGAAAGTGGAAGATTTGTCTTTGAGTTCCAAGTGAAGGGGCTGTAAGAAGATTGTTTCCTTCTTGATGTATGATAAAATTGATGGAAATTCTGCCAGTTTTTCAGCCTGGTTTTTTTTAATCTTAGGAGGTGTGTACACCAAGGTTTAGGGTCTGCTTGACTTGTCTTACTAGGTAAAATGGGTGGTTCTCTAACGTCGACAGCGAAGTTTGGCTGGTAATCGTACCTCTGATGCAGTTCACTGTCTTAATTCCCTTCAAGACATGATTGAGCATTGTTTCATTTGGACGTTAACTCATTCCTCGAGTTCTTTCTTCCACAAAAACTACTAAAACTACTAAGTTCAATATCTCTTTTGAATTTTTTTCGGGGCTTGATTGAACCATGTGAAATAATGTTTGGATAAACGATACATAGTTGTTTTGAAGAAATATTTTTTATTTCTAAATATTTTATCAGTATTAGTGATGAGAAATGGTAAATTAGTTACTATAATTGAATATTTACTATAGTTATTAAAAAATAAAAAATAAAAAATCCACACTTATAACTATAGTGTTTAATTATTTATTAATTTGTTATCAAATTATTGATATAAAAAGCTTCAATTGAGAGAATGGATTAAAAAAAAAAAAAAAAAAAAAAAAACTTTTAAAAAATAAACACGACCCAGTTCCTTTTCAATATAATGGACATTAGTTTTGTCCTTCTGACATTGCGTAGTTTTTAGGATATTAATAATCCAACCAGCCAATGGACCAACTATTCTACAACTCAATTTTTACATATATCACCTTAAAAACAGAAGTCCTAAGAATTTTCTTAAAACTAACTTCCACCTTTTTTTAAAAAAAACTCTATTAAAAAATTGATTGGGAAGGACTCTTTCTTCACGACAAATATTATAAAATGTTTCAAAGTCCGATTTCCAACCCATTTTCCCCTTTTCTGCCTGGAAATCAGAGCCGAAGGAATGGTTGAATGCCGACACCAGAACGGAGCATGGTACCTACTCTTCAATGCAGTACTTGACGTGCAATAGAGTTGGTTACCAAACACAGTCACCAGCTGAGCACTGAAAGGCCACAAGCACTTCATATTGTGCTATTACTCCTCAGCTTGGTACGAATTTTTGATACACTCGTGGTTGAGTTCTGGGCTTAGGAGATGGTAAAGGGAAACTCAGAAAGGAATATGAGCATTCAAGGAGCTGCTATGGTTGCCAAGCACTGCATTAAAGTCCAATTAAACAGTCTCCTGCACGAACCCTGTGGTCAGTTTTGACGGAGTAGTAGAGACAGATGAGAATCGAGGAAACTGACATGCTTTGGATTGGTCTGTATTTGAACCCATGCCTCTCTAGCATAGTCGATTCCATTGGTTAGAATTTGCATCATCAAAATGAGACTCCCGGACGAGGTCAAGTAAAGTTTGCAGTGTAGAACCCTACATAAAACCTGTTCATATGAAAGGTGATGAAACGAAGTCGATTCGCTTCAGTACCTGAAAGTATATTGCGTAGTCGAGAATTGTCTAGAAAGCAAGCATGTTGCATCTGCTACGCCTTGTGTTAAGGCTTGTCAGTGGGATGTTTCTGTGGTGAATGCCTGCATAGGCGATCTGCATGATGTATTGTGCTGGCACAGTGTGCTAACATGTTGCAGAGTAAGGAGAAATTTGAAGGCTGACATCCGCACCCTTGAAGAATAGTGGTGTGACGGACCTTAAATTTAGCAAGGTTCCGCGAAAAAAAGATGGAAGATACCTCCCTTTCTTCTTGATACAATCGCTTCACATGAACTATATTTTCATTTTAAACAGTCAACAGTCAATATTGTGCAGTGTCAGGTATTTCATGGCTGCATTGATTACAGTTGCAGCGGTTGGACTCTGCCCGCTTCCTCCGTTATCGCACTTCGGAAACAGCTACACGTGGGGGCCTCGACGTAAAGAACCAAAGTTTAAGGAACGATTTGTGGTTTCGGCATCACCACGTTGTTCCGCGTCGTTTGCGCTAGAGCTGAGGTGGCATCTGATCCACGGCGGTGGTAGCTATCTGGGGCTAAGACTAGGCAATCTGCCAAACCCCGTCCCAGCCACATGGCCACATTGCGGCGGCACAGACACACTGGTCTAGATTTTCTCTGAGTACCCATCCATTGTTTGACAGCTAGACACCGTTCTTGGCAGATCTTTGGGCTACGCTACTCCACCGACGTCCTCCCACTTCACTGAAAGGAAACTCGCCGAACCTGCTATTTCGTAAAATCCATGTCAGGCGTAGATTTTCGACTGCTTATGCCTCAACCAAGCTCCACGTTTTCAATGCTGACCGTCAGTTTGGGCTTCGTCGACAAATCTTCACCTAATACCAGCTCAACGATTGAGCTCCACTCCGGACCTTTGTATACATAGTAATGTCTACATGTTCATTTCATGTGTCCAGATCGTGTCAACGCGGTGCAAATCTTGCTGGTAATTGTTCAAGTGATGCCGTGATGCCGTGATGCCGTTTACTTGGTTTTTGGGTGTAGAAACGGAATGGTTTTTGCCCATATCAACATTTGCTAGCCAGTTTTTCATGTCTGTGTTGCAGCACGTGGGAAACCCATTGACTTCTAAGTTAGTAATGTGATTTGGTGTTGGTAAGCAGGCAAGTAGCTGCAGTCTGAATTGAAAGCGAGAGGGTCTGCTGGTGAAGAAGCGTTCGACATGGCAATGCCGTATGGTACGAAGACTGGTTATCCAGCTACTAATCCAGAGCATTACGATGAGGCTCCTCGACGAGCTCACCGGAAGCTCCACTGCCTGGATTTCATTCTGCGTGTGCTGACTGCCATGGCAACAGCTGCAGCCATCGTCACCCTCTTGTTGTCATTTCAGACTGTCAGGGGTGTGAGAGTTAGATGGATCGACTTCGGTGCGTTCAAGTAAGATAATTCGACACAAAGTTCATCAACTTACACTCAATTGAAATAGGTTTCACAATGACAAGATGTTTCGTAGCCAATGAGAAACTTCTCCAATCTCTGTGGTCGGCGCCTGCTTCTTCATAGAAGCGAAGTTTCGTAGATTGTAACATGGGCTGTGTTGTATGCAGATATCTGATGGTTGCGAATGCCGTTGTATGCGCGTATACAATCCTGGCTGCTCTTGCCTCGTTGATTGGCGTGTGCACCCGAAGAGGCCCTCTGAGCTCCACTCCCATCGCGTGGCTGACCTTCCTGGTCGACTTAGTACGTCCCATCACCCCCACAAACAAACGTTGCTAGCTCTTCAGTGAGTTTAACCATATTTCATTGACTATTGCATCGATACGTAATGGTCTATATTCTGCGACAACCCAAAAAAATCAAGCACTGTCTTAGTCTTTCGCAATTCCAGAGACACTAGTTCTTAAATTATGATGCTAACCAATGAGCCATCTCGTGGGAATCCAGCTTTTGGCGAACGTGTTGATGGCAGCGGCGGCTGCTTCCACAACGGTAGCATGGATTGGCCACCGGGGTGAATCTGCCGCGCGCTGGAACCCAACTTGCGGTGCGTTCCAAAGGTTTTGTTGGAGAATCGGCGGGTCGCTCATCGCCACCTACATAGCGTGGGTTTTCCTGATCCTTTCCACCATCTTGGCTGCCATTGCTCTTCACAAACTTCGACGAAGGGTGGCGTATTGAGAGAATCACACCGTCAGGTGAATTACCAACGCTATGTACCCAATTGATCTGTACAGACCTGGTTTGTTGTCGGCCGAAGAGATAGTCATCCCCTAGCTCTATCCACATATTCTATGTTACAGTTAGCCATTGGGTAGACGTTAGACCTGGATAGACTGTACAAAGTCCTGTGGTTTGTTTGTGATGAATAATAGCTGCTGTGCTCACACCATCAAATCTTCGGTGTCGACAGCTTACAGACGTGTAATTACGGCAACTGTTGCACAACGATTTTGCCTCCAATTTCTCTGTAATCAATGTTATGCTCCTGCTTCTTGCACTTCCTGCAATTGCCTCTACTTGGTCTCAAAACTTCGTCGGCGAGCTGTTGCTCTTGCAAATGGCATGTGAAGTGGAACATTTGCATTCCAAAAAATGAAATTCTGTGTGTTTTGAAGTAATCAGGATTTTGGTTCTCCACCTTTTAGTATGTTGTGACCATAGGTTTTAAATGGATAAATATAAATATATATTTATTGATAACAAAAAAGAAATGTTGATTTGAAATGCATATTATATACCTTAACTATACTTAAAGAGTAGATGATTATTCAAACAAGTAATGATAGTAAAATCTTTAAATTATACATTATAAGTAGCTTAAATAAAAGTTCATAATTTAATATCAATAAAATATAATAACTTGATTTTGAGTTATACAAATCTATCTCTTTATTACATGGTCTTTGCTAATAATGTAAACTTTTTTTATATTATTTTTAATAAAATAAAGTAGACAATCACTTTTGTCTATCAAGTTTTTTTTTTAAATTATTTTAATTATATTTTTTGACATCTTGTACATATTATACAATTCTTGCAAAGTTTGGTTCTAATGAGATGTTAAACTATAAATTTTGTTATGTTTTTAAGCAAAATAGAACATTAATGTACAACATAGAATTCTACATAAAGCGTATTATCAACATTTGTTATTTTATCATTTTAATTAAAATATATAAAAAACACTCACACACACACACACACATATATATATATATATAAAATAAGTTATTTTTTATTCCATAGTTTTTATCCTATAGTTTTTATAAAAAGTAGCACATTAAATAAAGAATTTTTTTTAAAAATTATACAAAATAAATAAAGTAATAATTTTTTGAAAAAATAAATTATAGATAATCACACAATAAAATGTATAAGTTCTTTATAATATTTTATAATTTATATGCATATACTTTTTTTTTATTACCTACAAATATCTTAGATTGATTTTATTTTGAATTCAAAAAAATTGTAGAATAAAGAAATCTTTACACCTAGTAGCCTACTTTAGAAGTGTGTGGTCAAAAAGCCTAATAGAGGTCTTTTGTTTAGTAAAGAAAGATTGTCTATTGGAAGCATCATTCTTTAAACATATATTAAAAGAGAAGAGATTACAAAATAGATCAAATCAATTTTTATTTTAGTTATCAATATAAAAACATATATCCTAATTCTACCAACATAAAAATAAAATTCATAAAAAATATAAAAATAAATTAAAAACTATATACTTTATTACTTTACAAATGTTAAAAAAAAGAACAAAAATTGGTTTTGATTATTTATTGTCTTTCTTTAACCTTAATTATCTTATATCTTATATATCAGTATTTCTATTTTTAAATATTTAAAATAATAATATTCATATTTTATGCATAAATTTTAATTTTATTTAGATTATATTAGTAATTTGTGTTTTAAAGTAGAAACTTGAATATCTAAACTTTTCCAAAAAATAAACATGCCTTTAAATATTAGTTTTTAGATAAATTAAGAATTATGATTCTACTATAATTATAGATAAATTAAGTTTCAATTAAATTATGATTGATGTAAAAATATAAAAAGTATCTTTAAATTATTTGCTAGAATAAAATCCTTATATATATATATATATATATATATATATTACTAACATTTCTTTTGTTCAAATACCACTTAATTCGATTAACTTACAAAATAAAATAAAGAGTAGAAAAAATATATTTGTTTTACTTTACTTTTTTCTTTATTTACAATCCGCAGTGAGTCAATACAATGTAGCAAACATTTGACCTTTGTTGTATATATTTTCATGTACCTATGAGTTAAATTGATTGAAATGATTTACTGACATTTAAGTAAGCAGGATGGTTTTGGCATTAATTTAAATATATATATATATATATATATATATACATGCTTTGTATGTTTGTTGAATAAAACATACAATGTTGTATTCAGAACCTACAATGTTTGTGAAGTGACTTTGTTATCAGATGAACCTACAGCGTGCAGGACATATGAAGAAAGAATGAATGGTGTACTCTGGCTTGATCCATATTCATGCTCAAGTACAACCAGTCTACAGAAATTCTGACAGAATGGGAGTCTCGAGCACAGCACATTCCACCTAAATGCTGCCTGAAGAAGCATGCATCTGCAACACTATATTTTATATGTCACAATCCGTTCTTACATAATTTTGTCGCTTCCAGCAAAAGCGCAAGTACCAGCAGGTCTGGCCATACCGTCGCAGATAAGACTGAGAGCTTCGCTGACCAATGCCTGTCAAAGGAATAAATACAAATGAGGAATTGCCAAAGAAACAATGCGTCTCGTGTTCAGGACCATCAAATCGAGCTGACAGGCACATAACATAAGTTTATTGTCATGGCATCTCAAACGAGACTTAAGACTTCCTAACCACCCTGGAGTTCAAAATGATAATATAATAGAATGTGCAAACAAATTGCAGATTGAGCAAACAATACTTCAGTAAGGTAATACCAGCGTTTTGGAAAGATAGATCGGGATATTGCAAAGTGGTCCACATTCTGCTGAATAAAATTCACCTGACATGACGACCATCATCACAAGCATCCATTCCTGAAACCTCCAGCGCTTCTAGAGAATCCTCGATTTGACAAATCGTAGAAACCAAGTAACGCAGTGAATACAAGAACAACTGAACAGGATTCATCAAAAGATCCAGACAAGCAGTAGAAATACGTTGCTCAATTATGCTTCAATCAACAACTCACAGGACAAGATAATCATCACGTAGGATGCTACACGCTTTAATCCAACCTCATACAGAAAATGCCACTCCTGACTCGAATGCACCACTCGCAACCACACTAAAAGAAAACAGAAACCTAATTTGCACGGCAGTTCTCATATCGTCACAAGCGTCGAGTCGACGGCACCTTAATCGACAGCTCCCACAATAATCATCCCTCGCCACTCTAATCCCACACCGACACCCGTGAACCTTTCCTCATCGTAGTAGACTCACCAGGATCCGAACGACGGCCGCAATACTCAGAAGGCGTCGCGGCAGAAAACCGCACAATATGTATTGTAGAACAAGTCAAAATAATTCGGCAGAAACCGATGCAAGTTTCTGTCATCCCCGTCGCCCTTACAGCGACTTCAACAACGAGAGCGCTGCCATGACTATGGGAGCAAGAGGTCCAATGAACCGAGGATAATGCTGGCTCCACTGCTTGAAGATTGTTGCCAGCTCGGATTTTAATATAGTAATCACAACGACGACATGGCACTTGACAAGGACACTCAACTGACATTGACTTACTTTTCGAAGAATCTACAAACATGTTGAGATTGTTTTAGATTCTACAGCTGTGAGTAGTCCCATTCCCGAAAGACAAGTGGCGTTAATTCTGAAGCTCACCAACTCGATCGATTAAGCCATGTGCTCGTCGATAACCTCGGCAGATTCTGCGGATGATTAGCGCTAGGGCGTTTACAATCAGTTCGTGGAAGTGATGAACTGACGTCTATAATTAGTGTGCCGACTGCTTTTTCAGAAACTGATTCTTCACATCAATCTCTGTAGATCGGTAGACTTTCTTCTTCCTCCTGTTGTGTTCCGATTCATCTTTGCAGCTGCACTTTAGTAGGTTTTCTGGCTTCCAGATTCTTCGATTCGTACCTCTCTTTCTTGCTAGAATTTGGAGTAAGCAGAATATCGCATGGAATCGAAGTTTCCCAAGGATGATTGGAGGGGTGGGAGGTATTCTGCGGTCTCGTTTGGGAGCGGGTGATTAGATTGAGTTAGGGTTTACTAAAATGTGGGGAAATCATCTTGAACTTTGAAACTTTTCTCTTGGGATTAAATCCAGCTTGTCTACCGAGCCATGGTCTTTTAATTGTGTGGCCGTTCTCTGTTCTAATTGAGAATCGTGCTCATATGCTCTTTCACGTAATGTGATGTCTTTTCCTTCGTTCTGCATATGTTCGGGGATCGAAATACTGTGCGCTTGAGATGATGTTTGATCGCGCATCTTTGGTATTGTGTTGGAAGCTGTACTAACAAATTGGAATTAATTATACGTCATGTTAGGATGCATTGTTGTTTAATTTATGGTTGATACATTCGATAAGAACTGGCCTTTCCAATGGTTGAACAGCAGAGATTTGCTGGCATCGCTCTTTATCTCGGCCTAGATGAATGTGAACCTTGTTTTCGAGAGGTGTGGGCTGAGCTTTGCCGACCTCTTCCACTGAGTTCTCTAAATGTTGGGGTCTCTAGTGCCCGGTAGCAACTCTTCGTGTCTTTTGTTGGTTGTGAAGTGTTTTTTGAGGTTTGTTTGTGCTGCTGTAATCAAGTACAATGAGGCGGGGGATTTGTGTTCCACCTGATGCAGATAGAAGACAGTCCACGTCACAAAGGCGGTGAAAATAATATCCAGGGAAGAGAAGAGGAGGGAGACGATGGTGGGGAGAAGAGAAGCGAGCAATGCCTCTCTTTGCACCCCATTTCTGGGGAATTATGTAGAGAGGACTCTAAGCTCGGGTTCAAACGATTCACAATATGACGATGTGGTTGTGGCAGTTCCTGATGAATTGCAGCATGTTTATGAGAGATTGGCATCTGGACAGAGCGCCATAGGAAGCTTGACTCAGTGGAGAGCTCAAGACGAGCAATTAGAATTGAAATTCGACACTCCAGATCTTGCAACCCAGAGCAGGAACACGTTTCAGCAAATTCATGAATTAAGTAGGTCTCGTTCCAGCGACAGATCAAGAGGAGGACCGTATCACTCAGGGCACTCTATCCGAAATCCCATAGAAAAGAAGTCGCTTGTGAGAAGAGCGGCTCACAGTGCCAAGACCGACACTTGGAATTTCTTGTATAATGTGATGATTGGGCTGTACATGTGGCCGAAATGGAGCTGGGACGCCATGAAAGACAATTCCAAACTTACGATTCTATCTGCCAAACAAGGTTCGTATTTTCTTGTTGTGAAACGCAAACTCTTTATTAACCCACTAGCATCCGGTTAGGAGTCCGATCACCTTACCCTTTTCAGCCTCGATCCTTGCACATCCGTAATTTATTAATCAATTTATAGTTTTTTAGGCAGACATGAATCTATATGTAGGGATGTTTGAAACCTCACATCATAAATTGTGATGATCCCTACTGTGCCTTTATACTCGATTTCGCACTGAAAGAGATTCCATATGGACTCACGCAGTAATGTTGTGGTTTGCAGGAGTCTGTTCCGGTTTGGCTTCTATACTTTGTGTTGTCCATTTTCCGCAGCCCTTCACACAGATTTCGTCAATCGCGTTGTGGGCCGTTGTCACTACTGACCTTCTGTATGAGGGAAACATTGGGCTCTCTATTAGCAAAGGCTTCAATCGTGTTCTTGGAACTTTGGCTGCTGGTTTCCTAGGGTTCGGCCTCATTCAAATCGGGCCAGAGCTTGGTTCATTATATCCTTATTTTGTGGTAAATAAAAAACCCACTTCTCCATGATTTGATTAAGACTTTCTTTGGTGTTTGACAATGTCATGTACGTTATAATGTATTGAGTGACAATGTCTGCGGATGAAGGTGCATTAGTCAACCGGGAAGGTGCTTAAGTGACGGAGTTGGACCATCCTTTAGTAGTCTAATTGAAGTCTCTGTTGTGCAGGTCTTCTGTGTAATGGCTGGAGGTGCAATCTGTAGATTTTTAAAAGGAATACCCCCGTTGAAAGACCAATGGGGTTATGCTTTCACTGTAGCAACTATTGCATTCCATATCTTTATAATTACTGCGTACTTGGACCCTGAAAGGTGGACATTGCCGATGCTTCGATTCTCCATGATCTTGTTGGGGTTTGCTATGTCATCGATTGTCAATATAGCTATTCAGCCTATCTATGCTGGAGATGCACTGCACAAGCTTGTGGCGAAAAACTTCGATACAGCTGCCATTGTCTTTGAGAGGTATGAGTTCTGATTAATATATTCTATTTGGAGTAATATCTCACATTTTCTATGTAGATTATTCCTTTATCTGTACTGAAGTCATAGTGGATTTCCATTGTTTCTCATACATAAAAATAAAAATAAAAATCACAATATTTTGCAAACGAATCAAGAGGTATGCGGCGTGGAATATTTTCTGGTCCGCAGGTTCTAAGAGTGTTGCACCTTATTTACAGATGTGTTGAGGAGTATAACAAAGACACGAAGTTGGATCATGTTCCGGACATCCTGAGTGGGCGCTCCGTGGATGACAAAATTCACCAAAGTTATCATGAAATAGTCATGTCAGATTCAGACATTGACAAATTGGTGAGTCCGATTCGATTTCCAGCCGCTATCTAATACATGTGAGACTGTTGCTGGTATTATATCTTCGAAGTCAAAGTAACAAATTTATGGAAATCTTGCAGACCTTATTGAACTCTTTTGCAATAGGCTCTATTAGAAACTGATACCACTTGTGACGTTGCATTAGTTGAGTGCAGTGCATTGGGAGCCGTCGCACGGGAAATTTTTCATGGGGTATCCTTGGCACATGTATGACGACATTACAGACTACCTCCGTTACACTTTATATGATGTCATAGCTCTTGATTTGTGTCTTCGGGCAAATATTCAAGCACCCAAGGAACTCAGAGATCTCTTTGCTGAGGTTTTACCTTCTATCATTTCTTTCATCTTCTTAGCATTTCCGTATTCTCCTTTGTGATGTCCTGATTTCCTCATCCGTTACCATATAGTTTGAATGTTAGGCTTTGGGGATTTATGCAAGATTTTGTTTAAGAGAAAACTTCTTGTACAGGAGATGGCGACAATTGCGACAGAGTGTGCAACCGTACTTCGCATATTAGGGGACAGTATCAAAAATATGAAAAAGTTTTCATCAGAAGACATTATGAAACGAGCCGAGGAAGCAGCTGTTGCACTCCAGTTCAAAATATATAAAAACACACATAAACTTCTGGGCAGTACAGAATCTGATTCATACGTCTTTCCTGTCCAGTGGTCAGCGTCGAATCCTGCAGCAAGCAAAGACATCGGATCTGGAAACAGCTCAGAGACAAATTGCAACCCTAACTATAGTCGCAACCAAAACACAAAAGAAGTTCACTCTTTCACAACTGATGCGTCAAAAGGTACCAGCCCGGCAATCAACATATCAGCCCCTGAAGGTAATCGATATACTCATGTGGGTTTTGAACAGAAGGAAAATATGTCGAAGGTTTGCTCACCAGGAAGGTTGCCTGCTCTTGGCTCACCACAAAAGAGTATCTTGCGGTCAAGATCTGGAACATTGAAGAAAACCACATTAGAGATTCTGACTGAGGGCGTCCCTGCTATCAATGTCTCGATTCCTAATAGCGGGACACCTGGAAGTGCAACAAGCCCTGACCAACCATTTCAAGAACAAGACGGAGTAACCACTCCCGGTAGGGGTGGCACTAAGCGTTCAACCGTTGCATGGCAACAAACATTTTTACATAGGAAGTCCAGCTTAGGACCACACTTTGATGGCACTCTGGAGAGAATATCGGCTCTGTCCTTGGTCAAGTTTGCCTCTCTGCTGATTGAAGTTGTTTCTAAGATGAGGTACGTTGTTGATTGTGTTGAAGACCTAGGCGAACAGGCTAGATTTGAAAACTGTGGTCAAGCTGAGAACAAAATTTCGGCCCAACATATGGGATAAACCCATTATGTTTATCCAAATGCCACTGAATATATGTACATGTATACACGGTAGGTAGGTTGTTTATTTGTAAGCGAACATTTGCAGTTCCCACAAGATCGCTATTAGCATTGTGGGACTTCTTGGTGACGATCTGAACACGCGATATTCAACTTTTGGCAGTACTGTTGGGCACACCTTGCTGCTAAGTATTGTACTGTATTGATCTGTTAAACTTGTAATACGTATATAGTGTTGAAAACTTTTTGACAACAACCCAGTAGGTCCTCATTTCATTCTTAATGCAAAGGGTGTACATTTGCAATTTCAATTTGGGATATTGTGCTTGGTAAAACAAGTTGAAGCCAACTTTCCTTCTATATTTAAGCAGGAAGATGAGCACACCCCTTCTAAATAGTGTTGTGAACATGTATATTATAAAAAATTACATATTTCAGTCTACAATTTTATTTTTAATTTGAAAGTGGTACAACTGCATCCAAAACAGTATGTAAATGCAAGGTTCATACATGCTTAAAACTATGACAATAGTTTATTGCCATTATATTCACAACTATCCTAAAATGTGACTACTGATTTCTTAAAATAGATAAATATATAATGGATATCAATAATATTAAAATGAAAAATATATAATACATTAGATTTAAAAATTTTATGTGTCAAATTCCAGTATTCATTGATAAAGCCAAAACATGGTTAGTATTGTAAAACAAAGTGGCTAAGTTTGATATGAAAATAATATTTTTTGTATGTTAATTTCAAATAAATGTATTTTGATATTTTTTTGTATTTAAAAACTTAAAATAAGAAAAAAATTATAAAGTTAATAAAAATACTATAAAAATATATTATGTAATGTATACTTGTATTAAAAATCATCTAAAGTTTTATTTTTATATTTCAAATGTATTATTTTAGTGTGTATCTATATATATATATATATATATATATATATATTTGTATATATGTACATATTGGTTGTTGTCTAATCTTGTTTCTGTTTGGAAATTTGGAAAACATTATTTTTGGCAATTAGCATCTTGTTGTTCAGCACGTGTATTTTTAAAATTTTAATCATCTTGCATATAAAATAATTACAAAGCATATTCTACAATATGAAAAAAGAGAATGGAAGAAATTTTCTTGAAGGTAAAATAAGTTTTTAATTGGAGATAACTTGTTCAAAAATATTATGATTTACATTGGATAACAATGTATTGCAACATTTTCTTAGTAAATCAAATATCAATATAATTATCATGTGGTTAATGAAAGCAGAATGTGCATTCATTGGACAAGCATAATATTAAGATTGTCATGTTACATGAAATATCATGTATATGTTTGTATTTTATAATTATTTTTGGTAACACAAAAGACAAATTTAAGTCATTCTAAACTTATGAATGTAAAAGTCAAAGGTGTTACTGCATTACATAACAGTAAAAAATGGCACACGTCTAAAATACATGTATATCAGTAAAATTAGACGTTAGCAATAGTGCAAAACTTTTGCAACTAAATCAAGACAATATACAACATATTTGAACTTATACAATCAAAGATTCAAACACATTTACTAGAAAAAGAAAAAGAAAAAATAAAAGAATATTCTGTAGCAAAATTGATTTCTCATTCCATTTTAAGAAATAAAATTCTGTAATTTTGATATTGTATAGTCTCTTTATAATTATTATTTGGCATGTATTTACCAAAGAAATGTAATAATGAAGGTAAAAGATTTTGAATTTGTTTGACTTTTGAAAAATAATGCGTCTTAAAATCTTAAGATTTAAATTAAACATAATAAAAATGAAAGTAAACATTAGTATCACTTGTTGAATATTTTTATTATTTATATAATATTTTAATTCAAGAAGCTCTGCAAAAGTTAAAATATTTGGAGCAAGGTTCTGCTTCTTTTGTGTGTTTCAGATGGTTCAGGATACGTTTTAAAGAAGTAGAATACAAACAACACAAACAAGCGTCCGTGCAACTCCCTGATGGAACATCACCCAGGCATCGGGAGTGACACCATCCGGACGTAACCCCAAAAACCATATTTGGGCGGAGACAGGGTATCATTAGAATGCTACACAAACCAAGGAAAGGTATCATCCGGACATCACAAGAGGGACATTATTACTGTTCTTACCAGGTATCAAGAGAGAGAGGGGTATACCGAGGAAAGGTATCAAACGTATATTTCATAGGAATCTTGACTTCACAGATTCCGGGTATAAACGGCAACCGGGGGCGGGGCGGGGGGGGGGGGAGCAAGGCTAGGGGAGGGGGCCCGAGGGAGCTCGTCGGAGACAGAGAGACAAGGGGGCGTAAGAGGAGGAGGAGGCAACAGCACCATCTGCAATAACATCCTCATCGTCCTCAGAATACACCACACACACACAGCAACATCCTGAAGCCAAGAGTAGAAGAATAATCTTAAGGGAAGGGAAGAAGGGAAGGGAAAGGAAGAGGGTAGAGGGCAAAGGAAAGGAAAGGGAAGGGAAGGCCCGAAATCGGCCGTGGCGATGGCCCATCCCACCATCCTCACAGCGCGGCAGCTGGAATCTCGTCTTCCCCATCTCCCCGACCGCTGAAAAATGCCCTCCGCCCATGGCCCAAAGTCCCTCCGCCCCGCCAATTCGCGACCCCGCCAAGCAAAACCCCGCCCTCCCTGTCCTCCTCCGTCAATTGCATCGCCCCCCCCCCTCCCCATTGGACGCAGGGGCCCAATTCCCTCGCATGGGGGCCGTCTGTAGTTTGCGTGATTGCGCCTCCCCCGCCCTGGTCCGGTGTCGCCCACCTCCATGCTGCAGGTACGCGCACGGGATGCTGGGATTAATGTGGTGGAATTTTATTTTATTTTCTTCTTCTTTCTGTTTTCTGTTTTGTTTTTTTGTTTGTTTTTTTTTTTTTGGTTTCTAGGGTTCCTCGCTCGTGTTGTGAGGTTTGTATGCGGCGTGGGGAATTGGAGTTTGTTTTGGGTACAATTCAAGGCGTTCGAGGATGGACGATAATCCATACGGTTTGGATTTTGAGGTATCGTGTTGTATTGTGAGTATTGACGTGATAGTGAGGGAGTGTGATCATGGATTTCTTATTCTGTGTCTGTGGTAGTGATTATAATTTTGATTACGACGTTGGGGATTATTATATGTTGCTTTTTTTTGTTTTAGAAAAATTAGTATTGTGCTGTAGGATTTCTGTTATGATTTTCGTGGTGATGAATTTCATGGAATTGTGATTGGGGTGGAACTGGTGGTCATGATGTCTAGGTCTCAAGTTGGCAGGGTAGGGTTTTTTGTGTGTGGGGGAGTTGAATTTTGTTCTAGACGTTTATTTTCTTGCATTCCAACGTGACACTGGGCGGTTGTCCGATTAAGTTTTGCTGTTTTACGTTTCGATTTTGAGTTGTACTTCCGAGCGAGGTGGAATTTAGCTATCGTTGTGCAATGTGGTCTTCTTTCCCTGGAGGTTTACAATCAACAAATGATCCTAGATATCTTGTAAATTCTCAATAAAATGAAGTTGTCGACTAGGAATGTAATGTGGTACTTTGGCGCCTTTTTGAGCCTTTGAATTGCACTGACTACTCCCTAGTTCCCCGCTTTATATGAGTATGAATGTTTGAATGTGGTCCCTACGTCTGTTTCTGTGAACCTTGCTGATTTGTTTCCTTCTGAAGCCTGCTTTTATCTTCATGAATGCTGCAGTTTCAAGTGCTTGCATGCAAAAATGATTGCTAAAATCCCACAGTTTAGTTTTTTGAAGCGGACTCGATGCATCTTACAACCGACAAGGAATCGCAAGCTTTTAGTACCTTAGTACATTAAGTCGAGGTTGTATTTGGGTCGATTTGGACGAGGTGGTCTGGTTACTGAATAGATTTTCGAAACTTTTTATGCTACCAAAATCATGTCTAATATCTGTGGGGCTCGCTCAAATGATCACTATCCAAGTGAACTTCTGATAGTTCTTGTTCAGCCTCGATATCTAGTTTCTGTGATACCTTCATTTGATTTGCACGTATCTTGTCGTATTTGCAAGAGCTGTTTACTGAAGCTTACTTCGAGTTGAAGAATTTGTGCTCTTGCCATCTCAGATGGCATTTGTGTCGTCATCTTGCTATTCTGAACCAGCTACGTCGCCTGTTGGATCTCAGGAGCTTAGGAGTTGGGTGTGGGTGTTGCAAACTTGCTTGTTGAGATGACTTGTAGCTAGTGATTCTTGTGTTATTTATAAAGTATAATACAACTAAACAAATTTATGTCGATATAAATTCTGCCTTGTTTCGTGCCTGTATAAATGTTCCATATATATATATATATATATATATATATATGAGTATAGACTTCTTGTTTTTTTTGGTGGAAGGCTTCCCATTTGATTTTTCTTTGAAGCTGAACTTGTCAAGAGTAGGAATTTACGACACGATTTATTGTTTGCAGGTTGAGATTTGTT
Organism: Physcomitrellopsis africana; assembly: GCA_036785485.1. Classification (NCBI taxonomy): domain Eukaryota; kingdom Viridiplantae; phylum Streptophyta; class Bryopsida; order Funariales; family Funariaceae; genus Physcomitrellopsis; species Physcomitrellopsis africana. The sequence goes on from JAWRVF010000153.1 coordinate 486,314, forward strand.
CGGTAGTTTACTATAGGGGCTGGACTAATGTAGCAAAAGATAGGAATAGACTAGAAGAAGAAAGACTGAATAAGAGAAAAAGGGATTGAGGAGATCCTGAATGGGCAACAAGGTCCTGAGCGCTTGGTCAATGCAGAGCCAGATCCCATGGGCGCAGTGGCTGGAGCTGCAGCTGCCATAAATAATAACGAGCCTTCACCGCGTGGCTCCACAATTGAAAAAGCTCAAGCTGAACTGAGGTGCGATATTTCACCTCATTTCATAACGGTGGTCCAGTCTTTCAACCATGTCTTCGCGTACTATGCGTGCCCTCCTTCATAAGCAGTCTGTCGAGGATAAGTGTAGATCAATGAAAAAAGCTTTTTTACCACCAACTCAGGCGAGATCTTGCTGTTCGAGAGGAGCGCAAGAGGGAGCTGGAGTTCTTGGAGAAGGTAACGATTCTTCTGTTATTCAGTTCTTTGATTGTTTGAAAGTTCTAATTGCTCTGAACTTCGGTGAAGTTTCAGCTGTTACTTGTAACAATAGATGGGAATGCTATTTTAAGAAGTGTTTGTGTGCTGTCTCCTGAATTTATCTCTCCATTCTGAATCTAGGGCGGAGAGCCTTTGGATTTCAAGTTTGGGGAAGCTTGACCAGCTCAATTTTCATCTCTCTCATCAACAGTATTACTGGCTTAACAGTTCTTGAAGTGTTTTGGGTGGGGTTAAGACTTTTGGGATGCTTTGGGGCTTGTTTCCTCCTTTTCGTTGGTTTGAAAAATTTCGTCTGTTGTTAGAAATGTGCAGCGAGTTGTTTGCCTGCCCTTTGGAAGCCATACATTTATGTTCTCAAGATCGTTTGTCGTTTATCCTGGCAACACTCTGTTGCGATCATGGATGTACTGAACTGTGATTTCTTATGCTTCTGTGGATATTATGAGTGACTTGGTTAGAAAACCTGTTCTTTACGAACTTGTAACTCAATCTAAGTAGTGGACGAAATCACATTAGAAAACTAATAGAATTGGATGTATGTGTGGGGGTATAAATGATTATGCCGTAAGTGGTAATACTCTCCGGTGTTTATTCCTTCTTCGATCATTTGTACTTCAAGAAGCAGTTCAGTAGTATCAGAAAGCAAAAGTAGCACGAAAGAGTTCGTATCAATGTGCTTTAATGTCCTCTAATTTCCTTCCTCTCTTATTCTTACTATGACATTGTATATTTCTTACAGAGAGGGTGGAATAGGCTTGAGGCAGAATTTGGCTGCTAATGGGGATGCTTCCCCTTCAAGTCAACTAATTGTGATAGGAGGAGATCTAGATGAAGATGATTGTGAAATATCACTTGGTTTGAGGAATGATTTAGACAATTCCGAACTTGATTGCAAGACAAGATCAATCAGGACCCGAATTGGATCGCCCATGGAGATCAAATGGCTCAATATCTGAAAAAGATGGTGAATGTGTAGCTGGGAGTGCTTTGACAAGTAGTGTGGAATTTGGGCCCGAGAAAGAGCCCATAGCAAGGTGTGGATTATCGTTGAACCAGCATGCAGCAGAAGCCAGCTGTGAAGATCCAATTTCGTCGTATATGTCTGTACAGTCGACTGATTTGTGGGTCGATCCACATGTTGATACTGATGGGGACGAACGAATATGTCAATCTGTAGCTAGTGAAGGTCGCGTCGAGCAAGTTGAAGGTTCAATTGCTCATGTACAAAAAATTGGCGAGCTTGGAGACGCTGATGCTCTACCTGCTCGGCAAAATGTAGAGGATGTATCAATTGTAGAAGCATCTGTGGGTAATTCCTTCAGAACTAGGGTGGAAGGAGGGATAACTGGAAACCAATTTTATCGAATAGAAAATAAAGAAAGGCTTGTCTCCATGGAAAAGGATAACAACAGGTACAAAGTGGGAGCAAACCTAGATGGTCTATCAAGAGCTGTTGGCGGAGTCAATGTTTTGCATGCTAACACCAGCACAGATGTTCCCGGTGGCGCCACTTTACTTATGCGTGCTGGGTTGGTCAAAAAGAATGCTGTCTCGAGGGCAGGAAACCATATTAGATTAGCAACCAGAGATAGGTTAGCACAAGAGGAGAAAAGGGCTGGTGTTTATCATGTAAGAATCAAATATGAAGACGGAGTCGGTGAGAATAGGGCAAGGCCTTTTGCTACAGATGCGGAACTAGGCTGTCAGCACACTAGGGGTGCTCCAAGTTCTCAAGAAGAACTTCGGGCGGAAGGACAAGCTGGTGCGGTTGTCGGTGGTGTTCCAAGAGCATTTTCGCGGTCATCCAGTGTCTCTGCCTCATCAAATTGCATATATCCTGGAGTAAGACTTCCTTGGGATAAAGGACAAGGTCTGTTATTACAAATGGGATCGGAGAGACGTAAGACAGCAGTGCAAGTAAAAGCTAACCAGGCGCGTGAAGACTACATTCTAGAGGAGGCTCAGAACCTCAAGGTGGTGAATGTTTCTTCGGTGTTGCGATTATTCTTCTTGATAGTTGTCTCATGAAATGTGCGGATGCAAGTTGTGAATTGTAGAATCCGTGGATGGTATTCAGTTTAATCTCATACATGCTTCTTACAGGTCAAGAAGAAATTCATTGGGGAGTGGCATTCTATGGAAAAGTCTTCTGAGCCCGCAAGACGAAAAACTCATTGGGACTTTGTGCTGGAGGAAATGTGCTGGTTGGCAAAGGACTTTTTCCAGGTATGTGCTTTGATCTATGTATTAGCATTATATGTGGTATCAAAAGTTCCTATGTCACTTTTGTGTCGGGACATAGGAGCAGAGGCTGTCTTTTGATGATAGGGGGGGGGGACATGTATCTTCCAAACGTGTGGAATGTATACATGTCATATATCCAAAATCTCAAAAATGATGATTGATTTTGTATGTATGATCCAATTGAGTATATATATTTCGATCAAAATTATTTCAAAATTATTTTATTGTCGTTGAATCTGTTCGTATTGATCTCACCTAAAGATTTATTTTTAGAATTCTTATTAGCATGCAAATTATTTGTTTGATATGCATTTAATGATACATCGTTTTAGTTTCACCTGCACATGCGTCTTTTTGGGATTTGGAAGAATTGGAAGGGGACACTATCTTGATTTTCATACTTATTATGAGTAACATTCTATACTTAAGATGAAGTACAAAATGTTCAAAAAGTGACTTTCTGCCTGAAATTGTGCCTCTATTCTTTTAGGAGGCATATTTGGTTGTGTGGGAACTTACGGATGACTTGAGTTGCAGCTACTTGACTTCAGCTTGATAATTGTTTTAAATACTTACAGAAGGTCTATTGTGAGGTGATAACTTTGTACTTATAAGTACTGTGCGTAAGCTGCTGCTGGTTATGTTTCCAGGAACGAAGGTGGAAGATTGAGAATGCTGCTCGCATCTGTCACAGTGTTGCTTATGAGAGGAACAAAAATGAGTATCTGGCGTTGGACTCCGTGAATAGACAGCGTAATCGAGCAAGCTTTTTAGCGCTTGCTGTGAATAAATTCTGGCGCATGGCTGAGGCATCGTTGACGAAAAGGAAAGGTGGATGGGTTCATGACAAAAGTGGGAAAATAGAATTATGCATGAATGACAAAAACGAGGGCGAAGCTGTTCCAATGAATGTTGACATTCCTAATCCCGTCTTGAGAGAGGTATTACTTCTCCTTGTTAGTATGAATTACGTCTTGTATTCAGGCGGTAGTGTTCTTATTGAGGATTTATTCTGCGGTGTCTGTATTTAACAGTTATGGTCTTGTGGCCGTTATCGTATTTTTGAGCATTCCTGTTTTCCTTCGTCAGGCTCTGGACAAGTCCGACATGCTGAAGAAAGAGAATCTGTATGGTGTTGAGAAATATGCCGTAGATTATTTGAAAGCCAGCGGTTGTGGTCGAATGGCACAAGCTGTAGCTTCTGTTTCTCATAAGCAATATTGGGAATGCAATGGCATTCTATATTTTAATGATCAAGAACGATTTTCCAAGGTACCCTTTGTCAACTCTTGTGTATACCTCTTTTTGTTCATTCTTGAAGTCATGTTCCTCCCTCATTTGATTGTATGAAGTTTGATTCTTGTGATAATATAACATGGTAGCATATTTGGTTGTCATGCACCTTGGTATGGTTTGGCCGTATTCCATCTGAGGGGGTCCATCATTTTGGGTGCTGTAATAATGGTCGACTGGATTATGTCCTGAATTTAGTTCATTACGTTTGCTGATAGTTTTTTGTGCTTTGTTTTATGTTGATTCTGTTGTACGGGACTAATATAACTGTCATAAATTCAAGCAGGAGCCGTTGTACTACAATGTACCATCTGGGGCAGGGGAAGCTTATAGAGTTTTTATTGAAATGGAGAGAACAAGGGCTGAAGTGGTATGTTTTGAGATTTTTTCTGTGATGACTGGATGTCACGTTACTGCTTGTATTCAAGTATTGTTGAATTAACATGAGTAATCTGAAATCTGATATTCATGTTCTGAGCTTTTGTGAGATTGAATCAGTTGCGTCTCCTTGACACATACTGTCAACATGTATGACAGAAGAGGGGTTTGAAAAATGTATTAACTTTTTTCAACGTTTGTAGGAGTATGAAGAGAAGCGTGTAGCAGCGGCTGCTGAAGCAGAGGCGCTGGCCGCTGGTGAAGCATCTGGAGAAGTTTCCCTGGGAATTGATTTTGGGTTTTCGGACTTTCTTGTGGATGGAGGCTCTCAAGAAGACGAATTTCAGACAAATTATATGAGTGAAGGAGGTCACGCGCGCATTTACAAAAAGAAACGGAAAAAGATTCTCAAAAGCAATACCGGATCAAAGATTGAAGGGATTGAACTACAAGGTATGGTATTGTAATGCCGTGAATACATATCATTACTCGCTCATGAGACTCTTGAGTCAACGTCAAGGTGCTCCTCTAGATTAATCACTTACACAGTTGATTAGCAGATTTATACTTATAAGCCATTTTCTGGGGTTCGCAGGACTTGCTTACCAATCCTCAGATATGTCTACTCCTGGCCTGGGACTACAATCACCTGTTGTCATCGGAAAGCGGTCATTACCCGGAGAATTGGGACCCAACAGTGCTCCTGGAAGCATTCCAGTTAAGCGGCAACGTTCATCAGCCATCAACCTCCGACCACGTGCCAGTCACTTGAGCATCTCGCCAGGTATAGTTATCGGTCATCATGGATATTGGATGTTGAGATATTGGCTTCTCTATGAAATTCCGAATGAAATCCTTTTTATGCTTACAACAAACGCTATAGCACTCTCTTTTGTGACTTCAACTTTCTTTTTACCCGTCTCCGTGCGACGACGTGATAAAAAGTGGCGGCAGTCTTTTCTTATTCACCTTCGGATTTGCTGGTCCACCTGTCTTGAGTTAACAGATTGTTTCATTTTTCTGTGTACGTTGGCCTCCCATCCTGCTATAGCCACAAATGATTTCTAGGTAGTACTTTACATTTCCTGAGATGTAGTTCCATTAGGTTGGATATTCTGGCAATCATCTTTGTAGTGGTTGTTTGACTTCTTTAGCGTGACTATTTTCTCCAGGTACGACAGGAGTGTTTCCACGTACGGGACCAGGCTCACAGAATCAGCAAGAAGGTGAAAGTTTTGGCATGTTGGATGGTTCCAATAGATCAGACTCTGCCAATGATACTTCCAATAGCAAAACGCACAGGATTGGTGAAATGGGTGGTTTTATTACAAACAAGTTGAAGAAAAAGAAGAATTCCAAGACTTTTCCAGAATTGTCTAATTCAAGATCTTTTGAAGGGGGATTTCCTGCGGGACCACCTGAAAAGGTATTCAACATTTGAGTGTTGACGTGATATTGCTCTGGAGCTCGAGTTCCTTGTACAATATTATGTCCCGTTGATTTTGCTATAGTGGAGTGTATGGATGACAAGAAGTTGAAATTTTGCCAACTGTAATATGTAAGGCTATGCCTGGTTTTGCAGAGTGCCGATGAAGATTCTCAGGAACTTCTGTATCATGAGCAGGTATCTAAGATTGAGTTTTTCTACGTCTTTTATCACGGATTGGGTTGTAAAACGAATGGACTCAATGAATGTTATCTACTTCACCTTCAGAATGATTTTAAAAATTTCTTCTTGCAATGGTTGGTTTAAAAAAAATAAATCTGTTTAAACCTATGTGTATCTTTTGTGGAATGTAAATCACCTGAAACTCTCAAATTTTTAATAGTTGTTTGTCTGGTAATTCTAAGACTCCAGCACTTTTAGAATTGACTATTAATGTGCTGAAGTTGTTTATGACTATTAATAGGAACAGATAAAACGGAAAGGAGAAACAAATTGGTCATTTGCTGTTACTTCATCAGATGCGAGCCTAGGTAAGTTCTGCTATTCTTTTCTATCAGATCCCACTTGTTAACATTTTCTGTTTCTAAGCGAGCTAAACTGTTGCTGTACAAGAAAGTTGCACTACAAATAGTATGCGTCATTCTTGTATGTTGTTTTTATTTTCCTTAATGTTACTGGATAGCATTTTGGCTGAAGCTGTTACGCATAGCAGGAACACCAACAGATACACCAGAAACGCCAGGATCACAAAGTCTTTCAGGGCAACAGAATGTGAAGAAACAAAAGTCATCGAAGCAGAATGAGACCGATGCTGAGACAGCTACCCCTGCCCCGACACCTAATCCACCCACCCTGCAGCAACCGCCTTCTGTACCAAGTGCGAACAAATTATTGAAGCAAAGCAGTATGCGGGACCGTAATAGAAGGATTCGACTAAACAAAGTGAGGGCCTTGTGATGATCATCTGGGTCTCTTCTTTTTACGTTATGACTTTCTCTCTCTAATTGCAGAGTACGCAGACTAAGCCGTCAGTCTTTTGTCAACTTTGTGGTTAATAATGCATTTGTTTAGGGTGTGTGTTGTGATTGTTCTTCTTGTGCTGGCCTCGTGTATATCTTTCTAAATCCTGTTCTTTGCAGGTTCCTCCGAGTACACTGATAGATGTTGGCATGCCTTGGTCAGCTAGTGAAGATCAAGTGAGTTCGAACTCTCAAGATTTAATCTGAACTTAGCACATGAGCCTCTTGTTTGTAAGAGCTTTTCTTTTTGGCGAGAGGTACCTACATGAGTTATATTGGTACACTACGTCTTTCTATATCTCACATGTTATTGCTACTGTAATCTTGTGCAGGCAATTCTTGCCCTAGTGCATGATCTCGGTCCCAATTGGGAATTAGTGAGTGATGTGTTGAGCTCAAATTCTCAAATAAAGGTATATTTACAATTCATCACTGTTGGTATTGTAGATGATAACATCTTCTGCGTTGATAATGCAGCAGGATAACATTCAGAGACTTTCAGGTTTCTGCAAAGGTTTCTCTCGTTACAAGTCTACTATATTGTCTTAGTCTGAGGGTAATTCTTATCCAATTTCTCGGAGCTTGAAAATCTTGATATGGAACTTTGCGCAGGGTATTTACCGAAGACCCAATCAATGTAAGGAGCGACACAAAGCTTTGACGGAGAGATCCAATTTAGATGGGATGGAAAGTCCAGAAGATCCAAATTCCTCTAAGCTACAGTGTTTGAAAGTAAGTTGTGCTTAAATCGTAAAAAATGCATCCTCTCAGTTTTCAGCGAGTTTGAGGCGGTAATAATCCGAGGAGTTTACATAATAAGATAGTGGTTTGCATCGTGTGTTACCCCTTCCCCTTTTTTTTTGTCTTGAAATCAAATATTTTTGCATTTCGGAAACATCTTTGCGCTTTTAATCAAGTTTTATGAGGTTATGTATCTTGAAACAGTATTTTGTCGTCAGTCTCTAGGCGATTTTGTAAAAACTGAAATTACTTCGTATGAATACGTGTGGAACAGGGGAGTGTTCATGGAGGTACACGTGTTCATGGAGCACCAGAGGAGGATAGTCTAAAACATCTGGAGTGCATTGTTCAACTCGTCCTGAAGTATCGTGCCCGAAAGAGCTCGGTGGGGACTTCGGCATCAGCTGTGGCTTTTCTCTTCTCATTAATTTGGTGTAATTTTTGGATAGGAATAAAACACCACCCAAGTGTTCGTGCGTGCTATACCTCTCAGATTTGTAGGTTCAGCTTTCGTAGATTAAACCTGCTCTTTGAACTTCATTAATACATCTTAGAGTCTGTCTGCGGTTCGCCTAGTTGGCTTGTTTTCTTTGTGGTGACAGCAAGTTGGGTATGCTTTATTGAGCAGAGTGAAAATCAAGATAAAAAAACTTTTACTGCCCAGCATCCATCTCATGGAATCGCTATTTCTCAATTTTGCGCTGGTGGCCCCCTCAAGTAAGTCATTTAGAGAGTGTTTTTGCTTCAAATATTCAAGGTTTGGGTGGAAATATTATACCGTCGTAGTGCATGATGATGTCCGGCAACTGTGTGGTATAGGATTCTGAAGGGTTTCAATAGTTGTTTGTCTGACATCACATGTTTGTTGACCCTAAGCTAATCCCTCTTATTGAATATTAGCGCTGGTAGATTTTTATTATGCCTATAGATGTATACATCACTTTCAGTGATTCTCTTTTCCACTACGTGCATGCAAACATATTTACGTGTTTCACTCTAATTAACATGTTCTTTTGCTATGGGTGTCAAATTCTGGGTGCCAGTCCTTTGGAGTTATGTGATCGAGTTGCAAATAATGGGGATGCGACCTCACACGCATATCCCATCCAGCCTGCACAGGGCAGTGGGTTAGGGCCTTCGTTGATGCCTGGCTCTGCGATGAGACCACCATCAGCAGGGTTACCTTCTGTGTTACCAGGCTCTGCTGGTTTACATTTGGGTCAATCTCCAGTTTCCTCTTCTGCTGCCATGAGTGCTGCAGCTGCACGGTAATGTGATGATATCCATATAGTTGATACAATTACATCCTACACTGAGTACATCTGGACCCTTTTAAGGATTAAGTGATGTGAAGATGTTTATCATGCTCATAATTCCATCGACTAAGGGATCAGAAGTTCAAGAGGGCCTTCATTGAACCTATCTATTTTTTTACAGTATGCCGAGTTAATTGCAAATGCTGTATTTATCTATGTGACTGAACAATCTAAATTTTTTCTTTTTCTTCACCTTACTCTTCGTACTGAACAAGAATTAGATTCCTCATGTAGATCTTGTAATAATGCTGCTCCTCAAGATTATAGGTGCGTTCCTTTTCCCTCTTTTTTGTCATTAGCGAATTAAAATGGATGTGGTTGTTTTGTGCAGAGATGCACAGCGATTCACGACGAGGTTATCCCCTGGAGAAGCCACCCGTTTGCGAATGGCTGCAAACAACATGTCAGCCTACAACGCGCGTCGTTTACAGCAGCAGGCTGCTTCTGTTACTGCAGGATTACCTGTTCTTACTGGTTTGCCAAACCCAAATGATCTTCCCATGCTTCCCACAAGCACTGGGGCAATGATGGGTGCCCTAAGCCGTGGCTTGTCAATGCCGAGACCTGGTTCGTCCAGTGTGGGATCGCCAGTGATTTCTAATATGGGTCCAGCTGGTCTTGGTGGTATGGTGCCTCCACCAGGAACCCTCTCTTCACCTAGTATGTCGAGGAGAACTGCCAATCTGCTGAACATGCTGCGGGTGTGTACTGAGTTTCTTCAATTTGATGGGGATTACGCTTAACTACATCACTTAGCTTTTAATACTTTGATAATATCTACTTTCAGTATGATGTAATGACTTTCCATTTCATCTTTAGGGTTTACCTACCGTTTCATGAATTTTTTATTCGGTACATGAAATATATTATGAACTGCCGACGGTTTGTCAATCTTACATTCACTTCGATTGTTGTAATATATATATATATATATATATATATATATATAAGTGTGTGTGTGTGTGTGTTTTCTGGAATAATCATAATTTTCTGAGTAGTTCACCCACGTTTGTGGAGTGCGTGGGAATCTGGAGGTTTGATGCAAGTATTACCTTTGCATAAAAGTGCATCGGTTGTTTCAGGTGGGTGGGTGTACAGAAGATCAGCGAGTACAGATCTTACAACAATTACAATTACTTGCGCAACAAGGTGATAATCAAGCTGCAGCTGCTTTCTCAAATTTGGGCGGCGATATGGCTGCTATGCTACCTTCCTCGCCCCAGGTGATTGTCCAGTCCTCTTTCTGACAGTATTCTTTTGATTGGTCTCCAAGAACATCTATATTAGTCAACTCATCATTTGCATCTTCTGTTAGCCATCTGTTGTTGTGACTGATTACACACGTTGGAAAGGTTTGCAAGTCTACACAGGTCGAAGGAAAAGTTGCTGGACCACCAACTGTTACTCTGCGTCCAGATGAAGTAATTAGAAATCAAATATCTTAGAAAGCCATACTTAGAAAGAAATCGTAATAATGCTAATGGCTTCGTTCTCATGTGCCACTGCGACTCACATGGACGTCAGTTTTTTCTCTGCTGCAGTCATTCTCTCCTCAACATCATTCGATTCAGTTGCAACAGCATCAACAGCAGCAAGATCAGCAGCAGCAACAACAGCAACACCACCTGCAACAACAGCAGCACCACCAGCAACATCATCAACAACAACAAGCTCAGCAGCAACAGCAACAGCAGCAAGTTCAAAATCAGCAACGAAATCAACAGGTAAAATCACTTAAATGCATGGCTTTTTATTTATTTATTTATTTATTTATTGTAGCAGTGCTTTTCAGCAAGCTTCACGTTCTAATGATGCGTTACATCGAGTGTGTCTATCTTCCCATACAATCTAATATTTCTCTTGTTTCATTCATGCATGTCTTTGACCACCCTTCTATTGATTAAACTGTTGCATCTGGGTATTTAGTATTGTCCTCCATTCCTTCTTGGTTATATGCTTGTCCTAGTTTATTTATAAATGTATGTTGGAACCCGAAGTTATAAACTTATTGTTTGCGTGTCTCTCTTGTGAGCAACAGCAACAACAGATGCAGTTGCAAGGAAATCCTACCCAGGCTTATTACACAGCAGCTGCTGCTGCCGCTGCTGTCCTTATGAAAGAACAACATCGGCAGCAGCAGCAGCAGACCCTCCAGCATCAGCAGAAGCAGCGGCTTATGGGAACCCTTCCACCTACTCAAGTCCAACATATGCTGGTGTCTCCCCATGTGCAAAACCTTCCTGCTCAGCAGTTGGGCTCTAAGTCCCATATCTTGTCCCAACAACCGCAACGTACCCATTTGGGTCAGCAGCATCAGGGGCCTGGTCTTTCGTCCCAGTCGTCTCAGCCAGCTTTGAGTGCATTAAACCTGCAGTCTGCCTCAGCTTCACCAACTGCAACAGGGCAGTCTAACTCTTCTGCACAGCAGATGCCTCCTCCACAGCAGAACCAATCTGTTGTGCAGCCGGGAGAGGCTACTGTGTCAGCCAAACCTCCACAAGGAAAGCAGCCACAGAAGTACCCGACGCAGACCTCACAAATTATGCAGCATCAACAGCAACACCAGCAGCATACTGTAAGGAATTCGAAGGGGCCTATGCGAGGAGCCATGATGCAGAATCTCCCTTTACAGACTGGACAACAAAGTCCTAACAACTTGAGTGGTGGAAGTAATCAGCCATTAAATGAGACTCCTGGGCACATGCAATCAGGACAGATAATTCAGCCACAATTGGGACAGGTGCAGGCTGGGAAGGCATCTTCAGGGTCTCATCCCTCTGGTTCATCTCAATCTCATGGAAGTTTGGCACAAGGAGGTACCCCATCATGTTCTGGAGTCTCTCAAGACAAGGGACTTCACCAATCTCAAACGCAGCCGCAGCAGGTGATAGCTCAAATATACCTTTATCCAGATATGTCAGTATTGTTTTGAAGTTTCTTTGTCTTTGGTTTTTTCCAGCAGATTAAATTTAGAAGGCATATTTTCTAAGTCTTGTGTGAGATCATGCTTTCCTTCTTACACATCTGTAATGTCTTCTTTTCTTTTTTTCCTTTTTTCTGTATTTTGTACTTTTTTTTTTACTAATAAATTTATTCCCTCAAATCATGCAGGGTGGAGTTCCTGATCAACAGCAGGGGAGTTCAATACAAATAGCTACCCAAGTTTCTCTCCCGCAGTCAAGCTCGTTACCAACTTCCAGCGAACAATCACAAGAGCCCTTACCTACGCCTTCGGCGCAACAAACGCAGCAAATGCAGCGACGTCAGATGCCCCAGCCCCAACAGCCACAAAGAAGGTCAGTGCTTTTCATGTGAGGATGGAGGAATTAATTGCTCGTCAGTCTCTTGTCAGCTGTTGTCATAGTACACCCGAGGCAACCTGCACAGTACTTATCTTTCAGAGTGGATTAGGGTGCAGTCTGGAAACTGACAAAGCTTTGTTCTCTAAACTCAAATATTTTCAAACCGAAAAGCGTGATGACCATGTTGATCTAGATGGAGCTACATTTTGTACGTTCTCAACTTTTTTTTTTGACTCAGGATACTTTCTTCCGTTAAATAGTAGGTTGTATGGATACAGGTTGCAAAGTCGACATCTTAGTGCGACTCCTTTGGGTATGCCCATGCCAGGGCAATTGGGGAAGACAGGAATGCAGCAGACGAACCAAGATGTTTCTCCGCAGATGGTCAACCACAACCCTTATCAACTGGGTGGAACAGCTATGATTGGAAATCCTCTGAGCATGAGCAGCCCTAATTCACATACTGTGTCCCTTCCGTCTACACTTAATTCAAGTACGATTGGAGCACATTCTACTCAGTGGAAATCTAGTCAACCCAATAATCCTCTCTCTGGTGGACTATACAATTTGACGAGGGCGAATAGTCCAGGGTCAAGCCAAGTCCCAACAATGGTGATCTCTGGTCCGCAGTTGCCGACTTTTGCTGGAACCACCGCTGTGCCAACTCTTTCTACCTCTGGAATTCATGGTGTGCCCACAGGGAGTGCACCACAGAATGTTGCTGGTAAGCAATGCCTTTCTAACATGGTACTAAATCAGAAGATTGGCGTAAACCCAGGGGTGAATGGGAGGGTCCTTTCAGGCGCACAACAGCCAACCTTGTCTGGACAGCGTAGTCAGCAAAATGGTTCAGTGGCAATATCTTTACTTTCGGGAAACTCACAAATGACAGCACCTGGCTCTTCAGCATCCACTGGTGGCTCGCCGACTCCAGGAGCAGGTGTCCCTCCTCAAGGAGAAGGCCTGCTTGTGCCAGACACGAGAGACTCGGCACCTGGTTCAAGTCATTCTGCATCCAGTCCTATGTTGATAGACAACGGGCAGGTTTGTTTTTCGTTGCGTTCTCTAAATACTGGATTATTTGTTGTCTAAAAGCTTGAGCTTTTCTGAACTTTCATCTTGACCTCTGGTTCGTCAAGTAGCTTTTTTCGATGCATCCATATTTTGAATTGATCATCTTATGATGTGACGTCTCACAGGCACGCCAGTCTGGAGGGGTGATTTTGTCATCACCTAAAACTTCGGTTCCTCAAAAACCTGCTGTGTCTGCCGCGGCAGCTGCTAGTGGTGGCATCTCTTCTGGGAGTACGGTGTCTTCTACTACTTCTGGTCCAGGTCCTCCCAATATGGAGACAACTCCTGCTTCATCTTTCTAGCCCATGGCTCTCTGCGCACTGTATATGTAGATTTGAATTAATCTACATGCACATTGCCGCCTGTAATCACAGCAGGTTTTGGATCTTCAAGCGGGAAGTTTGAATCCTACAACCCTATGTGTGGGCTCTTGGCTTTTCTTCCCAACGTGGATTGTTCGAAAATCATTTGCACGTTTCTGCCTCTCGAGTTACGGGCTCCTTTGTACATTCTTATCCCCAGAAGCTTGCTTTGTGCTCCTTTTGAGGTGCAAGGAAGTTTTTCTTATGATCTCTTGTAACATTAGCCAGTTCATCTTTGTCATTAAAAAAAAAAACCATTCTTTTTTTCTATTTTTCCACTACTTGATCCATTGTAAAATCTCTTTAATGTGTGACTCAAGTTGCTGCACTATTTTTTCTGTTTCACATGCATGCTTGGCATCAATGGTTTTCTAGAGCAGCTGTTTATCAGGCGAGGAGTGGTGTATAGTTGTATGCTTTCTGGATTCTTGTTCGTTACCTCAATATTGAAAATGAACGTAATTACATTACTGAGAGCTGGTGTGTATATATTAGTCAATCCCTACTGACCGTTAGGGAGTAAGAAAAACAGTTCTATTGCAGTAGCTCTTAGAGAACGGAATAATGCAGACCGAGTTCATTATTCTATTTCAAAGATCTTATCTAGTGTATTTTATGAGGTTGAAGCACAGATGTATTCCCCCATTTTGTGCAGTGTTTTTATTTTGATTACTTGGAGAGTTTATTTCTTCTATCAATATAAAACCCCATTCTCCAAGGTTTCATTACGAAGCAATGAGAGGAATCGTTTACAAGGCAAGCACTCTGTGGTAGTCTCATGCTCTATGGTCGTCGTAGCTGCAGATCATACATTGATAGAAGAAATCCGCGGATCTATGCTGACATTACCCTACAGGCCGAGGTGGGTGGGTAGTAGGGCTAGATTCACGGGATCACGGGATGTTTCATGATAAGACAGCACAAGTCTGCTGCCCGAAGCAGGGATTATATTACAGTTACGCTAACATATCACAAATCTGACACCACCACCATTAGCTTCTTCAACCCTTCAGCTTTCTTCAACCCTTCAGTATCTTTTAAGCAACAAAAGTGGCACAAAACCCACAAGCTCAGTGATTTTCTGTTCAAGAACGAGTTCTGGGATTCAGCTGTCCGTCTGGCAGCACTTTTTTCAAAGCCCATATCTTCCCACAGTTGCAGGGGTGAACCAGTCGGACAAGGCAACTCTCCACCATTGCACGGTCAGTGTACTACTACAATTACTCTTACTACTACTCTTTCGTGACGAACCATACCAAGATTCCCAGTGACTAGTCGACCGAGGAATCAAGGTAAATCAATAACCCATCTCTTGTCGCCAGCTAAACATTCCGAAGGTTGCACAACTATTTCTTCATGAATTGATTATGGAGCTGTTGACCCTATGTCTCAGCCCAGGTAATACCTGTAACTCCTGTTAATGCCAGACCCAGTATGTAGCCGTGTGATAAGAAGGTGACGATGATCTGCATGGACCTTGACTTCACACGAAAGTTCTGAATCCACATGCATTGACTCTACCCAGCTGGGAAGTTTAAGCCATGCTGCAGGAACAAACAGAAGCTTCTCAAAGCACATGTTGTGTGTAAGAAGGGCACATGCATGTCGCATTGCATTGGTAGGTGGAAAGTAATAAAATGGTTGTTTTCTCTGTAATAAAATTAATAAAGAAATAAAATAAAATAGTGATTGTTATATGAAAAATTAATTCTGGTATTGTTATTCTAGATAAAAACAATAAGTTATGGATCACCCATTGTAAATGGTTTGTTCAATTGTCATATTGGTTTGAAAATTACAATGTAATTTGTTGTTGAGATGAACAACACATCATTCTACATTATAAAAATAAAAATAAAAAAATTAACAATCAAGATCTACTTTACTAATTTGAGGTTACATAAACACCAATATTTTAACTTATTAATGTACCCAATTAATTAAGAATTTATCCAAAAACAAGAAATAAGAAACAAGAAATAAGTAGTGGACTAAATTTACAAGCCATTACTAGGTAGTCTAAACCATCACCAAATATTTAACACAATATTAAATTTGATTGGATCCATTTATTTTTGGAGACCTATAATGATAATTCACTATAATCTATACGACAAATTATGAGTGTGAAGAAATTAGAAATTAATGATTTGGATGTAAAAGATTAAGTCCCTTGAAATAATAAAGCATCTATCTCCAAAACCAACTATACCATATAACAAAATATAGAAGGCTATCATATAGTAGGAGGAGTCATAACTAGTAACTAAGGTCAAAGAAAATTCTAAAATATCATAAGAGGCAAGAAAAGACATTTTTTTTTACCATACTCAAGCTATTGATTGGATGTTGAATAATATCTATAATAACTATTGAAAAACAATCACCTAAAACAACAACTATCTTATTTTTAACAATTCAACTATCTTGAGTTTTTTGAGTGTAACAACTCAAGACAAAACTGGTGGATTTGAAAGGTAATAAAGAAGAAATTTTAATGAGGTATGTTAAAAGAATGCATCTTTTAATAAAAAGACACTAATATGCTCAAGGAACAACTCTAGATGTGCAAATATAACTTCAACTTATATAAAGATTTTTTAAATTTTACATAAGTTCTTTAACAAAATTTCATTAAGCAAGTTTGAATTTACAAAGAAATAACATAATATGATAAAATATATATATAGAAAATTATAGAACTACTTAAGTTGAAGAAATTTGCAGATAGGAACAAGAACAAAAAAAGACAAAAAAAGACAAGAAGAAGAGAATTTTTTTCACATAAAAAAAACTTGATTGAAGAATTATAATCAAGTCAAGGATTTGGAAGACAAGTAGCTAATTATGATACATAACATGGTCATTTTTATGATTGCATTACAAAATTAGAACATAAATTAGATTCTACAAATATTTGATATTAATATTACATTAACAAGAGAATGTGTTGTATTGAAATTTACCAACCACCAAATAAAATTTATTTGCAATTAAATATTATTATTTTTTATTCTTCCAACTCTTGTTCTTTTCTTTCAACTACCTTCATCAATCAACTACCTTGACTCACACTTCACTTCACACTAGCACTCTTTAATAAGGATCATCGCATCCATCCATACATGGATGCAAAGGCGGAACCGTCCGATGATGATGCGGCGATGGCCGAGTATTTTGAGCCCTAGGCGACTAGACGACGACGCCGCCGCCGCCTTGACCACTTGCCCTGTCACCATGAGTTCTGCGCCGTGACCGCAGCGACCTGGAATCGGTTCCCACCGCGGTCCTTGTCTGTAACCCCGCAGCCTAATCCAAATTGGCGTCTGCAGGTGAAGGGGCCTCGCCGCGGGGTGACGAGGAAGGGACCTGCGTTGAAACCGCGGCAGTGTCGGAGCTCTCGATGCCATGTATGGCGGTGGTACATGTGCTTCCACTGGTCGACGGGAACTAGGAACTTTCGATCGCCTCCAAAGCCGCGTGGACTTAGTCTGCACACATTTGTCGGTAATGCTGGAAATCGCAGAAATGCATTCTTCAGACTGTACAACTCCCCCACTGTGAGAATAATAATCTCAGTGAATAGTGGTGGGCTCCGTCGACGTGGTCCTGAAGCATCTGATTCGTCGGATAAGTCTGCAACTGCGGTCGGTAGCCCTCTTTGTTGTATATATATATATATATATATATACATGTTGTTCTCAGTCATTTCTTCGAAGTGGCTGGATCCAGCTCGCTGTGTGCGTGTACTACAGGAGGTGGGGACAAACTTGGCGCTGAGTTCGTGAGGTCGTTGGCATGTAAGTTGGTATATAAGTTCAGAGTGTGCGAGGAGTTGAGGAAGTAATTTAGGCTGCGGATTTGGACAATTTTGAGTTCGAGAGCAGGAGCGATTGGTTGGTTAATGGCTTGTGTTACGCATACGGTGCAGTCGAATTTATCTTCTAGTGTAGGTGGGCGCGGCATGGGGTGTCATAGATCCTTGTCCTCTCGACCTGCGAATCCGCGTGCCGTCCCACACGAAAAATATAAAGGAATCAGATACCGTCCCGAGTTGAATCGTTATATCTCAGAGATACGCCCCGTGCAGCCCCGTAAGCGCAAGATTTGGTTGGGCACGTACAAGACTCCGGAGGAAGCCGCGCGAGCTTTCGATGCAGGTATCTTCTATACGAAGAAGCAAATCGACTACAACTTCGAAGACTCGCCGTCCATCCTAGAGCCTCTACCCAACAATCTCTCTGAAGAAGAAGTACATGTACAAATACAGAAGAAAGCTAAGGCTGCGGCCGCGACAATGCAGCCTGTCCAGCCTCAGCATGATCACTTGTTTCTCCGAAAAATTGCGTCTAAGATTGCGCACTATCCTTTAGAGAGCCCGATTTATTACTGCAGAAGTCATGAACCACCCAAGGAAATCCAATTCGCGGTGGTCTTGAACAGGTGAGAATGGAGCCAGCCGATTCGGATAGTTTGTAGTTTGAGCAACTCGGGTGGATCAAGTTACTGCGACCTGATCAAGCCTGATTATGATGAGCACGGTTTATGTCGGCATAGAATGAAGATTACTTGTGAGCTGCTCGAGAGTTATCGTTCTAGAGTCTTTTCCGGAGTATCGAGAAGGGATGGCTATTTTGAATTAGCCTGGACGGCCACAACCCTCGCGGAGTACTCGAGGCAAGCTAGAATCGCGTGCCCCGGGACGTCTCAGTATAACTCAAGTCTTGACTGTTGACGTTTAGTCCCCATTCATTCAAGTCACGGGAATTTTACATAGAGGTCAGCATCAGCCATGACTAATTCAACCTATTATCGAAATCGTAAACCAAGACCCACAGGGCCCACCCTTGGCCATAACTACCCTTGTGTTGCGTAGCAAACTATCCTGAAACAGATGACCTTCGTAGCATTCTTATCAACCCTAGTAATCAATGGATCAATCTGTGCAGATCGAGAGCCCTGTGCACTGGAGGCACTATTAGACTTAACCACCAAATACTATCATTTGTGAATGTGATGTACATTTTCCCCTAATCGAGTGGAGTCTCTTAATTCATTTTGTTCTATGATGTTACTGCCGTTTAAAGTACAAGTATCAAGCGTTGCACGATTCCAAAGTTTCGGAAGTATGGTCCTTTCCAGTGTTGTCTGCATCTGCACAGATCTAAGATTGCATGCAAAGAGAAGTTGAGAAGATCCTTCCAAAATGTAATTATCAGGACCTGCAAGTAAAGAAAATAATTCTGCAGCACACCTGAGTTGATCTTGCCACCAATGTGCGTGACTATTCAAATCACAGCTCCTTGGCAAATCATTTGAAAGCGATGGTACAATTTTCAATCAAACACAGTGAAGAAGAGTCAGTGATGGAATTCGCAACCTCGTAAATTTCAATGTCATGGTCCTAATTATGGCGAAGGAGAAGTTAAAGTTACAAAAAATGCATAAAGTGCCTCAGTTTCACTCGTTAACATCAACTCAATCTTGACCTCGCGGTGACATCCGCAGAGTCGATCACTTGGAGCGGATCAGTTGTCGTTGTGGTAGCCATAATCTTTCATTGTCATGATTGTTTTGTAGTTCTAATGTCTTCAGAGCTTTCAGGTTTACTTACAAAACTTCAGTGAGCTTCAGTCCATTTGTTGATGTTCAGAGATAAGGTAGTTCGCTTCTTCTATGGCCTCCAGTGTGCTGATGGCAAGCGGATATGCGCATGCACTTGTAGGTTGAATAATCAGATAACTATAGTCATTCAGATGATATTTGTCACGAGATTTTGAAAGGCTCGACGTAGGGTTCTTCTAAAGGTAAATTTGGACATGGAGCTTGAATCAAACTTGGAATGAATTTGATCATTTCCCGGGCGGTTGTAAATGACAACACAGGCCCAATAAAGACTCTTTGGATGCAGCAATTGGCACGAAACCGCGCTTGTCCGGTTGAGTGAGGAGGTAGACGGTGAAGAGTGTGGGACTTCGTTTCACCTGAAGAGCAATGTTGCAATGAGACAAAAGAAGAAAAAATGCGAATTGTTATGCAAGTAAATAGATTTTTCACTGAATAGCATGAAATGTCGACCTCTCAGTACGAGCGAGTGAATGTTTCGTATGCATTGAGGTTATGCATCCGGCGGAGTCCTTCCTTTGATTTCCTGCTGTTCCTAATCTTCTTAATATGCTTCAAGGCAAGTCCTGTGGTGCCTTGCTGTGTGAGTGAACTCTGCAAATGAGCACTTATTCGGCTCCTACAATCCTTTGGGTAGCCCATCAAGGTTGAAATAATCTAAAGCCATGTTGTTGCAGGCATTTCCTTGCCAAGTAAATAGATGGTCTATATGATGTAGTCTTCTGGAAATGTCTGCTGTGTTGATTTGATGAAAAGTAGTATCATAACCGCCTTTCGAATCTGCGCTGCATACGGGATCCGAAAGTCGAAATGATCTTGTTTAGCGATTCGTGTAAGAGGAGCCAGTCAAGTAGGCACCGACTTTCACCGACTTTCATCCTTAATGCCTGAAAAGTATTCCAATTAACACTTATCGGGCAAAGCTATTGATGTATGTTCAGAAAATCCCCATGACCAGTAGCTTTCTGTTTGTCGCGCCACATGATTGCACCTTTTTCTTGAATCCATAGATTTTATGCACAATCTGACGGGGAAAACGGGAATTTTGTTATGCCAAGGCGCGTGTGTGTGTGTGTGTGTGTGTTTTTTTTTTTTTTTTTTTTTTTTTGTTCAGGAATAACGGTGTTAATTACTTGTTAATGCAATGGATTGCTTCCTGAACCTTAGATTGTGTTTGTGTGGACTATCGATCTATAGACATATCAAACTTCTTTGGTCGCTCTAGCACATGAGTTCTGCATGTTACCCTTGCCACCCCATCATACACCCAATTATTCAATCTACAACTTTCTTCTCTACAATCATTGTATTAATGAACTGTTCCAACAAATGAAAACGATACATAATTATCAACGAAAAGAGATTTTGCATTGGCGAAGTTCTAGCAGACATCTCCACTTCATGCCGTTTCTCACGTCAAAGAGATAGAGTATTAGATTTCTACATGCGTAGTACATGTTTGAGCTTCCCTCAATTCTGCCGCATTAAGGCTCTCTGCAGTATTAAGCTTGAAGGTTAGCAGTAATGCAGATAAATTTACAGTTGATCAGTGGTGTTTTTACTTATTTATTGTGGTAGCGCTTACAATAGGGCTATGTAGTCATTCCCATACAACTGAAGAGGATGATTGAGGCTGAATCTAGGGGCATAATTATTAATACAAGTACTGGAATAAGTATCCAGCATGTTGACGCAACAATGCAGCTTTTTTGTGTTCTTGAGGGATCAGAGCTGATTTTGCAGGCTCTCAGCTCCACTTTCCTCATTGCTGGTCAGTTTTTTTCCGCTTTACTGTTGGGTTAGACGCTAAAGAAACTTTTCATGACTGTTTCATTGCTTGGACCAGACATTTTTCTTCACTTGTTGAAACAGCCAGCAAGGAACAAAATGGATAGCTGTGTTGAGGCATTGCTTCTATTGCAAGTTGCTACGACTAGGCAAGCATTCTCAGAGAAGCTAGAAACATTCAGTGTTTAGACACTGAGAGTGCAGTGATTGAATAATGAGCTGCCAAGACCTCATTTCCAAGGCACAAGAAGCTCTAGCCAGCTCGGAGACGTGGCATCTAAGTATTGCTAAAGAATTGCTCAGATTTTAATGAAAACTACTAACAGAATAAAATACTTGAATAATTTGATCTAGTAAATTGTTTTTTTCTTGTGCATTGATATTTTTTCAAAATTATAAATTTACATGATTCATTTGTTCATAATGCAACAAAAATATACCTAAAATTTGGTTTTAAAATTGTGTAACATTCATGATAAATCTATAAATATAGAAATTTGTATACTATTATTATTAAAAAATTAAATTAAATCTATGAATTGCAATATAAACTTTAAAATCTATGTATTATTGCATAATTGTGTTTATTTATTTTTCATGTTGATTATATTTTAGACTTTAATATTATTTTATATTTTATTAAAAAAATCATTAAAAATATTAATACAAAAAATTCTAATTCTTATTAATTATACTCTAAAGTTTTTAAAAAATTATACACAATAAATTGTGTATAGAACTCATCTACTAAATTAAAGCCTAACCATAATTTTTTTACCATACTTTTGTATATGATACAATTCTAATTTTTATAATTACTTTACATAATATTAAAATTATTGTGGATGACAAATATTAAAATGGTGAAAATATTAAATACAATCAGCTTATTAAATATAATATTTTTATCCCTAATTTTATATTTAAGTAAAAAATTTATAAATAGTTTTAAAGCATGTTTATAAGTTTTTTGTAATAATACAAATAGAAAGTCTATATAGATTTATTTTTTATTTTTTATTTTTTTTTGATCTCTAGGTGGCAAAGCACTAAAAAATTATTTTAAAAAATATAACCTTAGAAGTAGCATATATAAAAAAGTGGAGCATCAATAATCTTAATTTTGTCAATTCTTCTACTAAAACTTTACTTTTGTATAATTTACGACTTTTTTATATAATTTTTCATAAAATATAATTTTTCATACCATGCTTTAATATAGTTAGTTTTATAGATTACTTTATAATCTTCTTTATATTAAATTCTTAAGCTTTGATTACAAAAATATTAGTATTTTCTTTGATATTATTCAGTTTTGATTTTTCAAATCTTTTGGCATTCTTCAAATTTAATGTAAAAACATCTTTAATTAAACTAAATTTTATCTTAATTCAAATATTATTAATTAATTTTTAAAAAAATTAAAAAATAATAGTATAAAAATAGATTTAAAAAAATTAAAGATAATCAGAGTTGTACTTCTATATATATTAGTTAATAAAAAGCCATATAAAAGTTTTTTAAGAAACACAAGGCTTGTTGGCAGAGTGCTCTAGTTGTAAAATGCTTCCATAGTGGCTTTTTAGAAATACACAACTTCTAAGAGAAGCTTTTATAGCCACATAACTTTTATATATATATATATATATATATATATACACATACATATAAGTCTAAGAAACTGTTAAATGGACACCCTCCTTTTACTATGTAGAAACCTCCCTTTTATTGTCTGGACACCTTCTTATACTATACCAATAATATACCAATAATGTGAAAATTAAAATTAAAATAGTATAATACTAGCTTATAATTTATAAATAAATTATATTTTATATTAATAAATAATATACTTTTATTGAGATTATATTTTAAGAATATTATATATATCAATAAGAGATTTCTATCTTAGGTATTATTTAGAGAAACAAAAAACATTGATAAAGTAGGTTTATAGAGCCACATGAGAATTATCAACATAGAGTAAATATACTACAAAGGACCATAAGATCTATGATAAATTGGTATTATGGAAATGCATTAGAAAAAAATAGAAGTTCACTCTTAATTTTTTAAGTTTAAAAAAATATTTAAAATAATTTATTTATTTATGTAAGAATAAAATATAATAAAAGATTAACCATCTATATTAAACTTGTTTAAGGTTTTTTTGGAGTTGATTAGAATTTGAAAAGATGGATATAGGATTTCTCTAGAATTGATAGGATGTACTTAGAAGATTTTGGAACTTGGTTAGATTATTTAAGATTGCCAAGAAGGTGTTTCTAATACCTTATATATTATTTTTGAATTATAAATCTAACTTCAAGGTAAGTTGAAACCCTTCTATAGCTAGATGTGTAGTACATTCTTAAGCTAAAATTCATATTACACAACACCACTGGATAGATATTTGGACTTTGGACTAGAATATATATCTAGTGCCAAAGTTTGGACTAAAAGTCCTTTAAGAGGATGTCCAAATTTTGGGCCAATAGATACTTGTTTCTTTCATCTAATTCTCTATAATTTTCATTTTCTTAACTCTAGTGATTATTTTGGATAAAATATCTTTTGAATTAGCTTAAAAATTAAGGTTAATATTTATTTTATTATAATTTTTTTATTATAATAAAGTGGCACTTATATTTTATAATTATTAATATTCAATACAAAATCAATTATTTTATTTTTTTTTGTTATATGCCCACATTGTACTAAAGATAAAATTGCTATGTTGCAAAATTATCTTTATTATAGATAAAAAATATTTTGGAGTTGATAAAGATAATAATATCAAATCCTGAAATAAACTTATTAATCTTAAAAAAAATCCTGAAAAAATCCTAAATAAATTCTATTTGAATCATAATAAATTACAATCAAATCCTAAATAAATCCTAAATAAATTCTAATTGAATCATAATAAATTACAATCAAATCCTAACTAAATCCTAACTAAACTCCAAATAAATCCTAATTGAATCCTTACAAATTCTAATAAAATCCTTTAAAAAAAAATTAATTAGATTCTAACCATTGTTAATGAAATTCTAATCAATCTTAAATCAATCCTATAATAGATTAAAACCTTGGTAATTTTTTAATTAATCATTGATATTACTTTAAAATTTGTACACTTATCAATCTTCTAATTAAAAATAAGCCCAAAAAAATTGAAAGAAATTAAATCCACTTAAATTCTAATAACTTTGAATTTGACTAAATAATTATGCTCAAATTTATGTTACAATCCTAGTACAAGTACATGCACAATCTCTTAAATTTTCATTTGTAGATTTATTATAAAACTTACAAAATTTTCCAAAATATAAATCCCACTTTATTTCTCCAAAACAGAGTCATCTCAATCCAATCTTGACTTTACATTGCTCTCATAAAATGATTTTAAAATGAGTTGGTAATGATTTTATGAGAGCAATGTACAAAGTTTGTTTTATAATTTTGCTCTTTGATTAACTAAGGAACCCTTAACATACCTTAGGCATGCAAATTTATGCCTTAAGGTATGGTTTTGACCCTTGTTTATAAGTGGTCCTCTTTAGATATCAATTTAAGATTTTTTTAGGTAATTTTTGCTAAAACTACCCTTGACTTTTACTTGAAGATACCCATAGTATTATTTTTGCTAGTTTATATTTTTTTTGCCTTGTTTACAGTCCTACAAAGTAAGTAGAAGTCTTTTAAATAAAAAAACAACATAGATACTACTTTTCTATTTTTTATCTTTTATCCATGATTTTTAAAAGAATTTTTTTATTAAATCTTTAACTAAGCTCTATTTTTATATAAGCCTTTTTTTGCTTTTTCATCCAATAGCCATGTTACAACACAATAGCAAGTATTCAATTTGGACTTTGATATTAATAAGTATCTACTAATCCCAAGCTTGAATATCTTATTCAACAATCTTCAATTCGGACTTTGATACTAGAGGCTTCAGCCAATTTAAAATTTGGCAATTTAGATTTTAGTAAAAAATCTTTTAAGTAGTTTGATTAAACTAGCAATTGACTCCAAAAAGTTCTTCAAATGAATAAGAGGCTATGGCCAACCTGAAATCTAATACTTTAAAGTTAGCAAAAGATCCTTCAAATAATAAAATAAAGATTGATAATCAAGTCTAAAAAGTTCTTGAATGAGTTGGACTTGAACTTAATATTAACTTCAAACAATTCTAATATAATTGACTTCTACTAAATGAATAAGTTGAATAAAATTTTAATTTGAAAGAATTTTGCACCAATTATAATAAAAACTAAGCTAAAACAAACTCATTCTACTTAATGTAAAAAGTAAGGGAAGAAAAATAGTATGAAGTTGAGTCTAAGAATAATTGATCTAGATGGAATATAAGAATTTAATAAAATTTTCAAAATATCAAATATAAGAGTTGATTTTGTTAAGGTTTATTGTATATATCTATTACTTTTAATTAATTACAACAACCAAAGAATTTTCTTGGATGATAACTTTTTTATTCAATTCTAAACTAATTTTTTCTACTTTAAGGATTTCATTCTTTAAGTGGATTGGATATATTTGACCTACTAGGAGATTTTATCTAAATCCAAATTATCTACTATCTAGATCCTAATAATCTAGATTTATCTATTGTCCAAATCCTATTGATCTAGGTTTATCTATAACTCATATTCTAATAGTTTGAGCCTAATATATAGTTAATTGAGCCAATTAATGATAAATACACTCCACAAAATTTATTATAGAATACATATAATAATAATAAAATTATAAATCTTATATATAAAAATCATATAAAAAATATAATATTAAAATCCTATTTGGTATCATAATACATATTAATTAAGTTTTAAAAATATTCAACAATGTTATAATTATATCAATATATTAATTATTTTAATACAAAAATTAATACTTCTTTTATGTTAAAATTTAGTTTATCATCTAATTTTATAAGTAAAAATTCTAATTTTTTCTAATAGTGCATAATAATTTTCTTACAAATAACATAATAAATATCATATAAAAATTAAACATTTATTTTTTTAATAAAGATTTTTATATAAAAAAGTTAATTCATTTGTAAAAAATTTATTAAAAATATATATATATGTATAATATCTATTTTATTATATATATATATATAATATCTATTTTTATATATATACATATATATAATATCTATTTTTATATATATATATATATATATATATATATACACACACACAATACATATGCTTTAACATTTTTAGAAGTATAATTTATAAAAAAAAATATAAATCAATTGTATTTGTATTAAACCAATTTAATTGGATTATTTTAATAAAAATTATAAATTATGGTAGAATAACTAGGTAATAAACTTTGGATGCAAAAATATTTGTGAAGTTTTTTGTTTAATAACACTAATTATAATTATAATAATAAGTTAGAATATTATGGTATTTTTAGACTATTAGTAGTTTAAACTTAAAATAATATATAAATTAAATATTATCACTTTTAAATTAATGATTAAATGATTAGAATGAATTATATTATATACAAATATAATCAATACTTTTATTTAATGTACTATATGTTATAATATTATAATGGGATTTATTATCATAACTAAATAATTTTCAAATAAGTAAAATTAAATTTAATAACTAACCAATATCTCAACAAAGTTTTACTCTACTTAAAAAAATTATAAATAAGTACCTCACAATCTTAATGAAAATTTTAATAGTATTGACTCTTAATTCTATAAAACTTTATCATAAAGTTGACAAATTCTAATCCTAACAAAAAAATTATTTAGACCTAAACATTAAACTATTTATCATAAACATAACAAATCCTAATTCTAACAAAAATTTATATTAATTTTTTAAGCATCTAAAATCAACCAAACAATTTCTAATTAATTCTAAAATTCTCTGTTTAACAAAATCTAAGGATAATATTAAAGTATTCTAGTTTAATTGTGAAATTTTTTTATAAATAATTTTAGTGAAATCTAATTAAAAGTTATTATATTTTAATCTAAATTCTAAATAGCTTTAGTACAAATCTAATAGATTAAATCTTAATAATATCAATTCTTAAGAAATTACATTATCAATAATAATAAATTATTTTAAGTATAACAAATGCTTTATTCTAAATCTAAGAGTTCTCATTTGATTTTTACTCATCTTAATAGTTTACCTATTAGATATGGATAGATGGATGGATATTTTTAAATATATTAGTAAATAAAAAATTGAAATATAATTTATCAAAATATATAATATATATTTTTAGGTATTATTTTTATAAAAAAAAAAATTCTATTACAAGATTTACTTTATTATCACTTTATAATATTTTCATATGAAGCCATCTAATATAGCAATTATTTATTAATATTACTATCAATCTTTAGATTTGTATCTAAAGATCTTTATAGAAATTTCTTTAAGCAAACCAATACCTTTTATGTCAATTATTCTAAATATATATATATATATATATATATATATATACATACATATATACATAACTATAGTTTTTGCCAATTTAAGATAAATGATATTTAAGTTGCCTCTAGAAATTAACATTATAGGATTCTAACTTGGTTTTATTATAGAGAAGCTTAATTAAAAACAAAGATATTCAAAAAAATAACCAAGCTAGACAAAGAAAAGACTAAAACAGACAAGAAAATATAAATAAAAATCAAATATCAAAAATTAAAAAAAAATATTATACTAGAAATAAGTTTTAATAATATAAGCATTTTATTAATGATTTAAAAATTAAAATAAAATAAAATAAAATTTCAAATAAATTAATATAAGATTTTTAAAAATTAAAGAATTAGAATCAAATTAGAAGAAGTAAAAATAGAGTTTAAAATACTAACTAAATTTTTTAAATAATATGTATAAAAAAGTAATATAAAAATATTAAAATTAAGAATTATATTTAAACAAGCAATTTATAAATTAACAAGTAGAACTAAGATATTTTTAATTATAAAATTAGATCCAAAGAATAGACTTTAGTACTTGAGGCTAAATCACAAAACAAAACACAAATCAATTTCAGATTTTTTAAAAAAATGTACAAAAAAGTTAAATTATAAATAAATATATACTTATTAACTACTAGAGAAAATAAATTCAATAATTGAAAACTTAGATATATAATAAATTTAAACTTATAGTAATTTTAAAAAAATAAAAAAATAAAAAATAAAAATAAAAATAGTAATAATATTATATATTTTTAAAATATATAATTTTGACTTAGATAATAATATATATAAAATTAGAATTTAAAATAATTAAAAAATATAAAATAAAATAATTAAATTAAAAAATATATTATTTTTTTACTAGTTTTTAATAAAAATCTTATTAATTTTCAATTTTATTAGCAAATTAGTATCTTTCACTAATCTCTAGCATCTTTCAGTTTATTATCTTTATATGTATTTTTATTTTTCATTAAAGTCTATTAGTATCTTTATTTTTGTTCTTATAATTTATTATTTTAAGATTTTATCTTATAAAATAAAGGTTATTATCAATCTATTATCTTCATTTTAAAAATTAATCTTTTATTCAATTAAATCAAATTTATATATAAAATATTTAGTCTAATTCAAAAATTCTATTTATTATCATAGACATAAACTTCAACACACTTGTCAACATATAATATATTTAAGAAAAGAAGAGAGAGGATTAAAAATAATACAAATATTAGATAGAAAGATATTAGGAGTTTTATTTTTAGATATATAAAAAATAAGAAAGTCTTGATATAAGACTAAGATAAGACTATGGTATTAAAAAAAGCATTAAAAAAATTAATAATGCTATCACTCTTGCTCTTATGAATACTAGTTAAAACCAATTATAATTAAGTTTTTATTTCTAAAATAGCATTATTATCAAGAAAGTTCTTTTAATCCAACTAATATTTTTAGTAATCACAAGAATTTCAACTAT
Organism: Physcomitrellopsis africana; assembly: GCA_036785485.1. NCBI lineage: Eukaryota > Viridiplantae > Streptophyta > Bryopsida > Funariales > Funariaceae > Physcomitrellopsis > Physcomitrellopsis africana. The sequence goes on from JAWRVF010000153.1 coordinate 515,370, forward strand.
TTCATTTTAATACATCTCTTGAATTTTTTCCTACCTTATTAAAGCATGTTTTAGTTATATATTTGATATTATATATTACCTTGATAAATAATAAGGTTGGCTAAATATTTGATTTAGATGTTATTATTTTGTACCAAAAAAAGAAGATATTAGTCATAATCAATAAAAATTAAAGTAAAAATTATAAAAAAAAATTATAAAAAAAAGACAACATCTTTTTTTAATTTCATACATCTTTATAAATTTTGTAGACATCATAAATTTTGGTGACAAAAATGATGTCACAAAATTAATAAAAATATATTATTTTATTGATCACATAGATTTTTTTAAATTATTATTTATTTTAAAAAAACCATAGTCATTTTTTTATTAGATTTTATTATAATTTCAAATTTTTCTTATTTTTATAAGTATATTTTTATAATAGAGAGTTACTTAACAAAAATGGCACATATATTAAAATAAGTGAAAAAAAAACAAAACAAAATAAAACAAAAAACAAAAAATCAAAACCAAATTCTTCTTATATAATGTTTGTTGATACTATATATATTTAATTAAGAATGTATTTGATAAAGAATCCTAATTTGTATTAAATTTTTAGATAATTAAATTTTAAAAAATATTAAAAATAAAAATAAATATATATTTAATTTTTATTACTATATTAATAGATAAATAAAAATAGATATTAAAATAATATTTATAATATCCATCAATTATTATTAAGAAAATAGGAAAATTTTCTTTTTAGATATTTGTATATAATAATGTAATATGTTTTTCTATTCAACAAGCACCAAATTTTTATAGTTATAGTTTCTATCTACACTTTGATACTTTTAAGTTTTTTAAAACTTTTAATTTTATAATAATAAATTTAGTAAGAATATTATTAAAGTTTCAAACAACTATAATGATGCAATTAAAAGATCTCAAGATAAATAAATTATAGATATATAATAATACTAATAATAATAATAAATCTTAATTATATATTACTATAATTAGATATATATATATATATATATATATATATTTTATCACAATATCAAGACCAATTATTTTTTTGATGAATTGAATTATTAAAGATTTTGGATTATTTATTACTCAAAATCACATCAATTTACTTATATACTTGTTGCAATTACTAAAATTGATAAAGACTTATCTTATTAGTTATATTTTTTAATCAAAATTTATAAAAATATCAACATACTAAAATAGAAAATATCACCACTATAAGGAATCAAGATTAGTAGATAATATAATCTTATTGTCTTTACTATAGAAAAAATAGTATTTTACTTAATTTAGAAATAGTATATTATTTACTTAGAGCTTAAAATATCTTTAAATTCTAATATAGTATGGTCTAATGATAGTAATAAAATTTTATTTCACCTCAATTGTAAAATATAAAAAATAAATAATACTAGGAAGATAGATTATTATAAATCATTTTTCTTTTTCATGCAAAATACATAATAACTTATTGATTAAAAACAATGACACCCAATCCAAAATTCATTAAACATTATATGTAAAGAGAAAAGAAACTTTTACATTTATTTTTCCTAAAATAGAATATATTAATTGTGTTGCACTCAACGAAATCCTAGCAGGGTTAATAAATCATTACATCAGTTAAAGCATGAAGAAAAACTTGCATGATTCATAAGAAAATCAAACTAATAAAATTCTATTACAAAAGAGAGAGAGAGAGAGCTGTATTGATCACTGATCATTCACTCTTTGAAGCATCTTTTGAAGTTAAGCTCTTGTGCGGTGTTGACAACGAGGAGAGATGGTGCTTCTGTTGCTGCTCCGAGATGCTATGGTGTGAACACTGGAAACCCAGTTTCATGCACAGTCGTCGTCTGATTCAACGCTTTTTGTAAAGGTACCAGCCAGTTAACATGCTGCAGAAAGGAAAAAGCCATCGCCACTACTTTCTGTGCATCAGTCAAACTAATCTTGTGGTCAAAAGCTGAGCACTGCAAATTAAAAAATAAAAACAAAATTAAAGACGGAAAAAGGGCTTCGATGTCTAGTCATCACATCTGCTTCGACGTTGGCTAGTTGGCTGACCACGAGCCGCTAGATCTTCATGGATGGTCGAAAATTGTTTAGAAAAATGTGGAAGTAGCGAATTCTTAACATTCTATTTTTGCTTCTGAGTCATTCAGATGTCGAAGTTTTGACCACGTTCTGTCCCGATTTAGTGTTTCCGGAAGAGATCACATATTATCGTTAGTCGTTGTTTACAAAAATTATAAGTGTTACTGTTCCTTATTTTACCACAACTGTTGTCGTAGCACACACAATACCACCCTAGATTTATGCCGGTTTGATGTTCAAGCAAATATTCATTGCTAGGTTACCAACATGAAGAGTGCACGAGGGATATTAATTTCTTCTCGATGCAGTTTTCGACCCCCCCAGTATCAGTATCACCGATCAGAAGGTTGAGGAACAAGGGGAGATTCGCAAGTATTCACAAAAACTGAAGTGCTGGAATCAGAAGAGTATTGTACCGTCTAGATCAGAGACGAAGGAAGCTTGCCCGGCTGCGATTGATCCACGCAGCTCCGAGGTCGGCTCTTAACAGCTGAGCGACTGCATGAACGTACGAATACGGTGGTTGAGTAAATGCTGAAAGGAAGGGGGTGCCGTGTCTCCATAAGCGCCAGTTTTGCAAGTTGCCCCAAGCCGACTCAGCAATGCAACTAGAGCTTCAAGTGGTTGCCAATTTCATGGCAAAGTTCGGCCTTGTCTCATGTCCCTTGCCCCATGTGAGCAGAATCAGAACTAAATCTGCGAAGAAGCTTTCGAGAGCATACTCAGATGGAGGTCATCGTCGGTGGCAGTCAGTGTAGAGCCATCTAGCTAGTAATCAGAAACGAAAAGTTGTTGTGATTCTTCCTATTCTTATAATCGTCAAGACCTCACTCATCCTTATAATGTGCGATGTGATTCTCCGCCTCGTGATTGGTTCTCGCCAATCTGCTGTGGAATCTGTCGATGGGAAACGACGATACGCCGACGTCGAGTCAGCAAGGGAGTTGCTTAAAATTCTGGGCAGTAATGGGAAAGGAAAAAGGAAATAGATGGCCCTTGTGGCTTCGAGAAACAAATTGGTGACGCTGGTGCTGCGAGACTTCTCTGCGTTTGACAACTGGCTACTTCGTCGAGAAACGTCTCAGGATCCCGAGCTTACTTGCGTGGACCTGGGCGAAAGTCGGCGTGCGTCGCTCCGCAGAAATGGGTTTGACATTGACTGCTGCGCGGTGGATAATCCTGCTCAAGTTTCGATGAAAGCTTTGAAGGCAGACCCGCTAAACAACCCGAAGCGGAGTATCCCCCGAGTGTTATGGAATCAGAACACACCCGAAGAGGAGCAACACTGATCTCTCTCTCTCACACATACACACACATTTTGTCCAGTATCTCGTCCATGGTGGTTGTGTCGGAGGTCAGCCCCGCGTCGAATCTCCGCAAGCGCCCGATTCTATGGATTCTCGTCATCAGTCATGGATTCGGCGTTGCTTTCCATACAAGTGCAGGACAATGGAGGGAGGGAGGATCGAAGTCGTCGGCCCCGCAACTGGGTGCCCAAGTGCTCAACCCCGAACCATTTTAGTGAAACTCGTCTAGTTTGTATTGAAGGATTTTGGCATGGTGGAGATGGGTTCGGCAACAGGAGAATGGGCTCTTTTGGATACATGATGAAAGGGGAGTTGGGCTATTAGTTCCTTATTTGGAGAATGCCATGAGCAATATCACAGCGGAACATGCATCAGAGAAAGTGTATGCACTTTAAAAGCTGACTAGGTATATGGTTCGGCCATGTCGTTGAGTATAGAGGTACCACAATCCATTCTTATTTTGGATCTTTATTCTTGTTTTAAAATATATTCTTCAATCTCCTAGATTGGAATATCAATAGCGGTGGGAACTTTTAACACTTCTAGATTGGAATATCAATAGCCGTGGGAACTAGGTACATTCTTTGAAATTGTCTAATCTCATTTACTCTCCTCTCATATATATATTATTGTCAAAACAAGAAAAAGAATCCAAAAATCAAAAAAATATATATATTGTTTTAAACTAAAATAAGCACAACTAAACATACATACATATAAACACATATTGTTATATATATGATTATCAACATAAAATTGTTAACAACTAATAAATAAAAATTTAAAAATTATATAAATAAATAAAGTAAATTACTTATACATTCTTTGAAAATAATAATTAATTATAAGAAGAATATAATTTTATCAAAAAAAGAATTAATAAGTTATTAAAATCTAATATTATCAATGTTTAGATTGTATTATAGAGCCCTACAACTATTTGACTACCAAGAATCAATCTCCAAATTAGGCATTTGCAAGAATGAACATATGAATTATTATTCATTCAAATGAAGAATGAAGAATTAGATCAAGTCCAAATAAAAAATTAAGACCCTTACTAAATTTAATATTCTATAGTATAAAAGTGAAAATAGCCTAAGTAAAAAATTTAAATCCTTAAAATTTTTGGCATAGCAATACAAACAATGTTTGAGGTCAATTGTGGCCACAACCACCATCTAAACTCAAATCCCACAACTTTCTAGTTGTAAAGCATTTCTCTAGTAAAAAACTTATTTAACTCAAATATAGAAAATATTTGTTTTAATGAAGGTTTTGCCTCTTGCCCACTATTAGTTCTCTCTCCCATCACTCTTTTCATTCCTTCCAAACTCAAGGGCAATGGCATGGTAGTAGGCAGAAATTAAAACCCTCTATTCTAAACTCAACTTTGACAAATAATCATTTATTGAGCAATATTCATCTATAAGTTGAGTATAGAAGTTTATTTGTAAAATGCCAACTCTTGCATGTGTTCCATCATTTTTTCATATTAATTTTTTAATTTCATATTTAGAGTTCATATGCATGTTAAGAATAAATCTATCTATTTACTTATATCTGCACTATAATATTTTGTTTGCACATTATCTCTGTTATAAAAAATCAAATATAAATGATGCTGGTTACTAAAAACATGTTAAAAAATATATAATGGAAAATATATAATGGAAAATATTGTTCAATGATGATAGGAAAAAAAAAGTTAAATAAAACTAATCGCATACCAAGAACGTGAAAAAAATAAAAATAAAATAAAAACCATTAAATATCTAAAAACATGTATTCTTTTTTTTTATATGAATGGATCATTGAATGTGGACATAGCATGGTTTGATTCCCGAGGAAATCTTCTGTAGCAGTAGATTGACATAGCCGCAAATGCATCTACAGAAAAGGTAGATCCTCAGAAGGCTTGTCCAGAGCTCTGGCAGCCCCGAAAGGCGGCACGACGCGTCGCATCGCAGCGGAGCGCAGGGGATCCGGGGGCGATCGAATCAGAAGCCGGGACGACGTGGCCGTCGGTCGTGCCACACGAAAATCCAGATGCACAGATAGTTGTGGGCTCAACGAAGTGGACCACGACGGATACCCAGTGCTTCACAATCGTCTAATCACGGTGGTGGAATAGGCTTTCACGATATCGTCGTCCTCTGCTTCGCTTCCAAGCCAGCCACCCAGAATCGTTACTCCAGCCTGGCCCCTCTGCCCCTATACAACCCTAGGCCAATCATCTTGCGATGGTGATTTCTGTCCACCTGCGCGGTAAATGCCGCTACCCCTGATTCGCCATCCCCGTTTTGTGGGCAGAGCGACTCGCCCCAAGCATGTCTTAGGGTCAATTCACACTATGGCTGTTTGATCGAGCGGATTTTGGACAATTCCACTTGAAATTGGGCAAAAGGCAATGTAAAAGTCCATTAAAATATAATAAACATGACCTTTTGTGTCCAACCTAATTTGTTCGGTCCAATATCTTCTTAAACAAATAGTTTCTAGACGCCAAAATTGTTATAAAATGTTGCCATATACAAACTATCGACCAAATTGTCCGTTGGCTGTTTGTCTCTAGTGTGAAAGACAAGCGGTCAATTTTTTTCTCACAGCAGGCTGGAGTAGGGTTTCGTGCCTGCGGAGTTGGGAACTAAGTGAAGAGACGACTTCTTCTCAATGCTACATTCAAAATCCTTCTTGATGTAGCAGCAGCAGTATCACCCGTCTCCCAAACTCTGTCGAAGTGGTCCCGCTTGGATCTCCCTAACTTGAGGCAAATTTCTTGGCTGTTTTTGCATAACCTGGCTTCATGTAAGAGTGGTTCGGCACCGAACTATAGAAGCCATCGAAGCCTTCGCTCGTTTCTTCCACCTTTACGAAAACTTAGCAGCCACGCCGAAATCCTAATGTTGCCCCACCGCCCGAAAACAGATTGAAAAGAAGGTGGAAAGAAAAAGAAAAGCGAGTGTGGCGGAAAGTCCCAGAAGCAGACGTGGCAAATGCAAAGTGGAAGGTGTGAATGGGGGTTTCGTTTTGGACCCCTTTCACCGTGCCTTTGGCAACACATCATGTAGGTAAGGCTCTCTACAGAAATGTGTCATACTTTGTTTTGGTTGATAAAATATTCCTTCTTTAGTGATGAATATTTAATTCATAAAATACTATTCTGGAATCGAACCATGAGTTTTTACTCCGTATACTTGGCAAAAAGGACTGCTCTATATTTATTATTGTGTATAAATTGCATTGTGTTGTTTCATTAATCTTTAATTTCATTACGTTAAACATTAATTTTTGTACAATATATGTGGTATGGATTTTAGATTTTCAAATCAATGGCTTAAGACGAAAAGAACAATTTCAATATGTAGTGAAAATCACCTGAATATCATTTTAGATTTTTGTATAACAAAAAATCAAAGAAATCAATATATAAATTCTTTTGTTCATTGATCTTTGGATGACTGCATTAAAAATATTCAAAAAACATGCAGTAAAATCATTTTTATCTAAAATAAAACAGTTGGACTGGTCTATTTTAAATGTATGTATGAATGAATGCATATATATATATATATATATATATATTCATCATATGTTTTTCTTTAACCCAACTTTGTTTTTAACTAAGTTTGACATTAAAAATAAAAATGAATATTGACAACAAATAACTCTCTACTAACAGTATTTGTGAACATTTTCTTTTTTTCTTTTTTCTTCTTAATTATTTTTGTTTGATTCCCTTAACTAGTCCACAATTCAGTAGTTTTATGTTTTTTCAAGAATACTATAGTTCTGCACAATTTTTTTGGATTAAGTACAAAATTATAGGTACTGCATGATCATTTACTATTATTTTTATTGTTTTCACAAAAACAAGTGTTTTAATGAAGATTGTATGGAATTTTGGAATTTTGTTATTGCATGGTTTATATCATAAAAGAGATTTCCACTTTTTCACTTGAGAATTAGAAATGAGATATCACATAATTTTTATCACAATCTTTCAATTTAAAACTAGATTTTGAACTTTTTCAAGAAGTTAATGATGAGAAGAATATATATATATATATATATATATATATAATTTTTCCTTTTCTTACTCAGTCCAAATTTTCCTTTAAGTATGCTCTTGAGAAACACAATTAAAATAATGTTATAAAACCAGTACGTTAATTAAATAACTACGTAAGTTTTGCTAATTTTCATACTATTTATCTTCAAGTAGTTGACATGCTTATCAAACCTTTTGTATTTTATCATTTATAAATTTTCAACTCTCCACTCATTTTCAAATTTTGATTTTTCTATTCTGATGTTGTTGTTCTTATTCTTCTTTAATATTAATAATTTCGCAAAAGCCTGTGCTATTGAGCATGGAACGGTCTCTGCGGATTACACATCATTTCATGCTTTTGAAGCTTTTAACCAAAATCAAAACCAGAGTGACCAATTCAAAAAATAAGAAAATAAGAAATAAGAAATCTTCACATCAAACAAGAATTCTTGAATCTCACACAATTCTTATAAATAAATGGTTTAGAAACAAATGACAAAAAGATGGAACACTGTAACATCTTTGTCAAATTATTTCATTTTTCTTCTTTTCTTAAAATTTAGAACTTAAAACCCATTTCAACACTTTAGTTTTGATGAAGATAATATTATTGGGACCATGGAGATTGAAATAACGTGTCATTGCAACACACATTTCAAAGGTAAGGTTCGTTACTACAATATCCATAAAATCATAGACAGAAGAGGTAGAATTCCCGAAGCCAAAGCTCGACGTAACGGCAGGGACAATTAAGAGATCTTAAGCACGATTAAGGAGGGGATAAGCAGGATTAAGATGACTAAGAAAGGATTAGAAAAAGCGCCCACTTGGAGGAGAGGGCTCCACCATAAAGTGCCTCGTCACATAAAGTACAATCGGGGAAGGCGGGGCCCATCGACTCCGCAACCTCTTTTCTTCTCGCCCCATTTCTCTTGTTCCACCTCCCGCACCAAACCCTTCCCCCCTCCTCTGCTGCTGCTACTGCCGTCTTCAATCCAATCTGCGCCCTGCATGAACGCGTTCCGATGCCGCACCGTCCTATTGTCCCACCCCTGATACAATCTTCTCTCGATTGAGCCAAACACGGATGAATACGGGCTAGTGTAGACTCGAAACGGAGCCTTTTTCTTTCCCCTCTCGAACAGCTGCGACGGGGAATTTGTTGTTGGTTTCCAGGTCGTGTTAGTGTGAAACAGAGTCGAGCTTTGTTGTTTCGGGTGCTTTTTGGCGCATTACTGTGCATTTCAGTGCGTCTCAACGTCCGATGTAGTGGAAATTTGGCGGAGGATCGGTGGATATTGAAACTTGTACGGAGTGAGGGATGTCGGGTGTCGTTGACAGGCTCTTTGCGGTAATATTGAGCGAGAGAGCGTGCTCGTGTGGTGATTCGAAGCGTAGTCTGATAGTGTGGAGTGTCATTTGGCGATGTGTCTGAGGAGCCAGCGCTGAGGATATTACAGTTTTTGGTGTGTATATTTTTAATGTCGTGTTGGAGTGAAGGGCGATGTTTGCAGTGGTGGCAATCGTGATTTTGTGATGACGTATGGCTCGGTTCTAGGTACTAGTGGTCCGTTGTAAGGGAATGTGGAGTGCAGAGAGTGCCGAGTATAACTTTTATTGATACCGCGCTGCGATTGTGTTCATAAACACGCGTGTGCTTTGTACGTAGTGAGCTTTTGTGATTTCCTGAAAAGCTGCTCGAGCTTGTGGTGCACGTAAGAGGAATTGTAGTTTTGTCCGATGCTTCCTTTCAAGCTAGATGTGCTGGCGCTTCGTATGCCATTGAGTCTTTAAAGGTGACAACCGTGCACTGGTGGATCAGTTGCCATGGAGGAGAGGCTGCTTACTCTGTGGGTTACAACATAGTTGATTAAGGTGGCTTCAACTTTTTGGATGTGTGAAAGATCAAGATTTCATTGCTGGTTTAGGCTACAGATTTTACACAAGGAAGGCAGGGTTGTGCTGTTAAAGTCGCCTCTTCTACCCTACTGTGCCAGATGCAGACGACGAGGATTTGCAAACAAAGGCATACAGGAATATCAAAATGAAGGGAACTAAGGATGGAAAAGCCGATGGGAGTAAGGGAGCTGGAACTGCCCTTTTCCCCCGGCTTCATGTAGCAGAGACGAAAAAGGCAGGACCACGGGCTCCACCCCGCAACAAGATGGCTCTTTATGAGCAGCTCACTGTTCCATCTCACAGATACAAGCAATCTCCGGTGCTCCTTCCCTCCTCTGGTCGGATGCTGACTACTCCTTCCATGACGACTTCAATATTCCAACCGCAGGTATGATGTTAATGCTGAAATTGTGGATTGGGCTGTATTTTTAGATCTTGTTGAGATTATGGCTGGCAAAGTGTTCGAATTCTTTTGGAGATTTTTCGCGTCATATTGTTATTCCTAGGCCGACTCTCAGGTTCTCCTTGAGACATTGATTTCGTAATAAGTGCTTTCAGGTGGTCGACTGTCTGTCATTCTTATTCGTGCGATTTGCTTCTTGAAGTTTTGGTCTTACGTTGTGATGTGGTAATCTATCTCGTTAAGTTTACCATGATTGCTTCGGATTTGTTGAACACAATCTAAATTATATCTTTTTCTGTTTGTTTCTTACGGTGAGTCCTGAAAGGGGATGCACGTGCTTGTGTAACTATTGTTTCTTTTCTTTGGCGCAAACAACCATTTAGATTCTGTCACGTTATAGAAGTTATCGATGTGATTTACAAGATCGGCATGAAGCTCTTTTTAGTTTTTGTTTGCATTGAAATGTTTCTATTTTTTACGTTTTCGATATTTATTCTGCAGGTACAAGCTTCATCTTATGATAGTAGGTATTCGTACATGCCTATGAGTTATATGAGCCCTACCATCATTCCCACAATGGCATACATGCCCATAATGAATGTGGGACTCTACGGTGTTGGAGTTGGGGATGGAGCTGGAGCTACATCTTCTATGAATGCCAGCAGTACCAGAAGCACTGTTGTGGACGGGACTACAGAATCACAGCCAGCTCCATGGGGCGGGGAAACCCTCTCCCGTGGCAACATTTCATCTGGTTATTCGAAGCAATCTGTGCCCAGCAGGAAAGGGAAGGAAGACGACGACTTTGCGGTACCTACTTACTCGGCCACACAAGCGAGTAGTCAGACGAGGCCGTCCATGAATCCCCCTCAGGTTCCTCAAAGCTTCAGAGGAGGCGGCCGGGATGTGCGTGACGGCAAGGAGTTGGTAACGGATAAGCGATCTCCAGCATACTCGACTCAACTACAGCGGACAAGGAAGGAGAGGAGCATGGAGGATGATGCTAGCTGGACGTCTGCTAGTGTCGAATGCTTGACTGCTTCTGCTATCGATAATGATGTTAACACTCAAGACATCAGCTATAGAAAGGTGGAATGTGGTCCCAGAGAACGTGAAGGCGGTCAGACGAAGCTTTATCCGGTTGGAATTGGGCAGGACATAGCCAAGGGGCAGAAGGCTGATGGAGAACAGAGCTGTGCAAACCTCACCAAACCATCAGACGCCCGTGCGGCCGCTGCCCTTCCGGATTCAGTGCATGAGGATGAAAGCTTGAGAGCTGTGCCTGAGCAAGATATCTTCAGCAGTCAAAGCTCGGAAAACCGAAGCGGTGAGGCATCCGAATTTTCTCAGCGACAAAGTGGTGGCAGTGCGGAGACAGAGTCGTCAATGCTAGAGAATATACCACCCGGTTCCATTTGTTTTCGAGATGTTGTGGATGCTTTCGGCCAGCAAGAGTTTTGGAAGTCCCAAAAGACAATCATGAGGTATAACATCCCTGAATCTGAGGTTTGCTGAGGTTCAAAAGTTCAATGCTAAGTGATCATGGAGAAGATGCGTCGGAGTTTCATGTGGCTCGTGCTGGTTATGTCTGCTCTCAGCATAGTGGTGTCAATGGTACGTGTAGCTAGTTTACAGTTGAGGCAAGGGTAGAGGTAATGGAATTCTGCTACCTGATTTGGGCATTTTCTTCCATCCATTTTAACCAACAGTCTCCACATGAACCTTTGTCCTTCGCAATTTCTCGTTTAAATTCAACTTGACATCGTGAGAGATTTTTGTTGGAATGTCAGAACAGCATACACCTAATGTACTTGAGTTGTGTATAGCATAGCCAGATTTACTTCGCCATTTTGGGAAGGTGGCGTGAGCTGTTTTGTCCTATGTGTAAATTATAAACGTGATCTCTGCATAATATCCTGGCAAATTTGTTATGTGCAGACAACAAAAGCTTTTTTCACGACAGGTCTTTGAACTCCACCGGCTCATTGAAGTGCAGCACCTTCTTGCAAAATCACCCAGTCTATCCCTTAACCTTGATGACGTACTAGAAGCAGAAGGCGACAATGTGCCCCTGCCTGCCAGTCCGGTGGCTGAAGTCCCTGAGATTCCAGATGTTCCAGAGAGCTCAGGAAGAGGCCTAGAAAGGGATGTCAGCCGATCCTCCGAGGAAATCTCAAGACTAGTTTCAGAGTCACGTTCTCAACCCTTACAGCTCCCATCATCCATAACCTCTCAACAGAGTTTTAATTCTGGAGCTGCGTGGCAGGCTGCGCCTTATTCTTCAAATCCATGCGCCGCAAGGATATCACCGCCTTACATGTATGTACCATATCCAGGGCCTTGCTCTCCTGGATATGGAGTATATCCTATGATGGGTGCACCGGTGTCCATGTATGGAAACTCAGGAGGAATGCAGGCTTCTAGATTTCCAATTTGGCAGCAGCCAGGTATGTCTCAGCCCTGGTGTCCCCAAGATCCTACAGCGGCGGCGGCAGCAGCAGCAGTCTGGTATGGTCAACAGGTGGTTCCAGCAGTAGGACCTACACCAAATATGGGGGTTGTTTCTCTCGGAACTAACTCTGAACGTCTAACCTCTTCTGGAGCTACTAGACCGCTCCAAGGAAGCAATGCATTCAAGGGAAATGCTTGGCAAGGTGAGGAGACTTCTGATTTAGAAGTTAAACGCTCCAACCCAGTGAATGCTGTTGAGGATTCCGGATGGACTAAAGACCGGGGGACTACGGAAAACCGATGGGACCGTGAGGAGCCGGATACGTCGCGAAATAAACAATGTGGTGCAGTTCCTCAAAGTGGTGAGATACAGCGTCGAGATTATTTGACTGGACGTGAAGAGACTGGTGGTGGGCTTGGGCAACCAAGCGACGTAGGTCGGATGGTTGAACGCGAAGAACATAGAGGGGAGCTCTCCCGTCCGGGAGGTGAACCTTTTGATCTTGGAGAGGAATCTGCGGGACCGAAGTTAGAGGAAAAGTGGCCTGCAGGAGCAAGGTGCGAGGAACCACTGCGAAGTACAGCTTTGAAACGTCCGCGAGAGGTTCAAGGCTCTGATATGTCCTCGTGGTTTTCAGTTATGTCCCCTGCCAAGCGAATCGCGCAACAAAATGGCGTGATAAAGGTTGTGCCGCGGGCAGTCTCTGCTACTCCAGAATCAGCTGCAAGTATACTGCTATCAATACAAAAGGAAAGACAGCGGTGAACAGGGCTATCGTGAGCACTGGCATCTGGAGGCTGCTGATGAACTGGGGTTGTGTGCCTTTTACCACCGCAAATTTCTGGATTCAACCATATTCAAATGGGTCCCTGATTAGTTTTTTCCAATTTTTTTTGAACCTTGCGTTTTTTAGGGTCTTACACTCCGCATCTAGAGGTAAGATCATCCCCACGCAGGCACAATTGAAATTGCTGAATGTTGTGCATTTCAGGTGCCCATCATTTTGGTTATGTAGTCTGGGAAGTTTGTAGGTGTTCATTAGGTTATATCTGTAATTTTTTCCTACAGTCGCTTTGTCTCCTTGTCAACTCACTAAACTTCATGATGGGATGCGGAAAGTTCTGAATTTTACTGTTATATTCAGAATGAATAGCATTTGTAATGTTATGATAGCCATCTTTTGGATTTGTTATCAGTGAAAGGAAAAACGATAATCAGTTGACACCTTTCCTACACTCTACTCCATTTGCCTCTTTTGTGATGAATATTTTACTTTGTGAAGGTTGCTGAAAATGGAAATTATCCGCGACCTCAGAAACACAGAGGACTCCATGTTTCTGAGCTAATGGATGGTAGTGAAAATAATTGAACTATGTCTCACGGGTTTGTCCTGGACTTGCTCTGTCATCTTCTAAACAGCTTGATCTATTCTGAAGTCTTTGAATACTTTGCAAGGTTCTCATCCTCACTTTTCAAATGCCTGGGTTGATTCGTGAATCAAGATTAAATCTTAATTGATAAGTCTCAGCCATTTCACCATTTTGGAATATCACGATGGTTCACCATAACACAGGTGAATTGGAAGACTATAATTTGATTATTTCAATTTGTTGCACTTACCATAAAAATTTATCAAATTTTTTAGGTGCACTTGTGTAAGAGTTGATAATGACAATTTCCAACCTATGGGGTGAATGAAAAAAGAAAAAGATTGGTGGGAAATCACAAATAAGTAAATAAATATAAATATAAATACATAAAGATTATTGTATAAATTTCCTTGCATCAACATTTGAATCATCACCCTGAAACCACCATCAAAACTGCCAACTTAAAAAAAAAAGAAAAAAGAAAAGAATAGAGAAACCCTACCATTCAGCGGATTATTAATTTAAATAGTAATTAAAGAAGGAAAAAAACCTTCTCTTTGATTTTTTGCTTATTGTTCAGATGTAAAGTCTTAAAAGACAACTTTCAAATTTCGACTTACGATATTCTTGTGTTGCTATTCACATAATTGATATTGATATTTAATATTTTCTAATTTAATTGATTGAAAACGCTAATGAGAATTCCATCATAAATTATTCTTTATTACTTTAATCTACAACCAGGACAAAAATGAATAAGAAAAACATTGAATGAATGAAAAATTAAATGAATGGTTAAATCTGTATGGAAAGAGCAATTCAAAAGACAAAACTCGTACTGTGAAATCTTTTGAGTGTATCTAAATATTCCTTTTGATTTAATTAATTGATTCTCTTTATTAAAAAATCATGAGAAAACCCATGTTACAGTGAAACTTTCAAAAGCTTTTTCTCAATCCCGTGACTTTTAACTTTTTATCATCGTCCCACGTGGAGCAACGTGAGAAGCGGCGCCAAGCCTCGTTCTAAACCCTCTGCACTAAGGATGCCGATTCCAACGAAAAAGTGCAGACATATGGATGAAAAGTGCACCATCTAAGCGGAGGCCCCACATTAGAGTAGTATTATTTTTTCCCACTTTTTCGTCTGACTTTGACTTTTGAAATCGCTTTTTCGTTTGAGCTCTCGATGGCACCAAAACCCTCTCGCTCAGTGGCTGGTCTAATCTGCTTGCTGAATGACGACGCAGCAAGTTTGTATCCTTGTTGTTATTGTTGTGGGCACCGATCTATCCTCTCCCAGGCGATCCTAACAAGGCCTGGTATGTATTAGCGGCGCGTTCGGAATGGTATCTTGTCTCTGCTGAGGTGGGTTGTGTGTGTGTGTATGTGTGAGAATGGGTGTGTGTGAGAGAGAGAAAGAGATTTGACGAAGTTTGGTGAGGCAGTGCGAGTTTACGCTTGTTGAGGCCTTTAGTTGATTCGATGGAAGAGGATTGAGCATTGGGTACCTGGTGCTGCAGACCGTTTCGGAGGATCCTTGACGGCAGAAGTAGACAGGTGCTGTCTCTGAGCGTTTTCGTGTGTCGGTGCCTGGTGTTGTCGCTGCTGCCGCTGCCGCTGCGATCTTTTATGTGGGTGAGTGAGGGTTATAGGTTGAGGTGACGAGGAAGGAGGTTGGAGTGGTGGGGGGTTGATGGATGTCGCAGGTTTTGGTCCGTTAAGGAATAGATTTGGAGATGTGACAGTCAGGGCTAGGTTTTGGGGGTGCGGTGGGATGGATTATGTAGAGGTTTTAGTTCATGCATGGCGACTTTCACGCGTTTGATCTCTTACTGTAATTTGGTCGATATGGGGCACTATTATTTGTAAACGCATATGAGCGTTTGAGGCGTGGATGCCTTCATATTATTGTTGGGATTTACTTGTGGTTGAGTTGTAGGAGCGTCTGGTATCATGTTTCTGAAACGAGTTGGCACTCCACCTGTGCCTAGTTTTGCGCTTTTCTAGATTCTCTGTTGCCCTATTCCTGCTTAGGATCGCGATTAAAAGGTTGTTTCTTTCGAATTGGGACAGATTTGAAGGTGAACATCAAGGTGCGGTGTTTGCGACAGTCTAGGTGTCAAGATGTTTTAGGTAGGTTGTACCTGGCATAACCAGCATGGGAAATACGGGCTCAAGGATATCCAGTGAGGTGTTCCAGCGTTGGACGTATCATATCCAAAACATTGATGGCCATGGAAGAGAAGGTGTTGATTTAATAGGTTAGGGACCGAGTTAGTTAAGAGCTTTGGGTTTTTCTTCTTCTTTTCTGTGAAAGCCATAGAATTCGCAATAGTAGTACAGGACTGTGTTATTGGGGTCACTACATTTACATGATTATGTAAGGTGTAGATGGGTAGGATCGGCAATCATGTCATTCAGAAATATCAAAACGAAGGGATCTAGGGAAGGAAAAGCTGATGATAGTAAGCAGCAGGAAGTGGGACCTGCTCTATTCCCCCGGTTGCATGTAGCGGAAACCAAAAAGGCAGGACCACGAGGTCCGCCGCGCAACAAGATGGCACTCTCTGAGCAGCTCACTATTCCATCACATAAATTCAAACCGTCTCCCATCGCTCTGCCCTCCTCTGGACGAAATACGAAGTACTCTTCCATGTGCACCCCGACATATCTACCTCAGGTACGGTGTTGTTAGTGTTGTCGTGGATTGGCCTATGTTTAGAGATATTCTGAGGGCTTTCCAGTACATATCTCATATAACGAACTGACCTCAACGGGCTTTAAATAAGTGCGTGTGGGCATTCTGTCAATCTTATGCACGATTTTAACTCATCCATTTTTTCAAATTCCAGGTACAAGCTGGGCCTTATGATAGTATGTACTCATTCGTGCCCATGAACTATATGAATTCCGGCATTATCCCAACGATGGCATGCGTACCCATGATGAATTCGGGACTTTACAGTGTTGAGTCTAGATCTTCGCTCAACACTAGCAGCAATAAAAGTACTGTTGTGGATGGATCTTCAGAACCGTCGGTGGGAGGTGCAGTTACTCAGACGCCCAAATCTTTCAAACACTCAAAACAACATTCTCCCAGCAAGAAGGGAAGTAGAGATGATGAATTTGCAGTGCCCTCTCACTCTTTGGCTACACAATCAAGTAATCAAACGAGACCCTCGAGTCTCCTGCAAACCCAACAAGACCATAGAGAAGAGCAGCCCCTTCCAGGATGCAAGAAGTTTGTAATGGAGAAGCGGACTTCTGCATGCGTGAACCAAGTACGACGGATTGTTACAGAGAAGAGCATTGAGGTAACGTCAGGAAAGCGCAAGGACGATGCCAGCTGGCATACTGCTAGTGGGGAATGCACGACTGTTTCTGCAATTGAAAGTGATGTGGATTCTCAAGAGATTCGTCATAGGGAGTTGGATAGAGTTCCCGTGGGACATGGCCGTCATGTGAAGCCCAGCTCATGCAAAATTAGACAGGAGGATGTTCGAATGCAGGGAAATGAGGCAAGGAAAAGTGTCGTAGACCTCGCGAAAATAACAGAGACTCATGCTACAACTGCCCCTATTTCCACAATGCATACCTTGATAGCTCCGTCGGAACAGGATATCATCAGCAACATAAGTTCTGAAAACCAGAGTGAGGAGGTATCAGAACTTTATCAGCAAAAAAGAGGTAGCAGTGCGAGGACAGGTTCCTCAATGTTGGAGAATGTGCCAACGGATTGTGTACAATTTCGGGATGTTGTGAACATCTTCGGCCAGCAAGAATTCTGGAAGACTCAGAAGGTCATTATCAGGTATTAAGCGTTAATAGTTCTGAAATCAGGTGTTAGAATCATTTGTTGTAGTAAGGATTTTAAATTGATCGTCGATTTTGCGAAAGAATGAGCCTTTAATGTTTTTTATTTTTATTTATTTATTTATTTATTTCTTTTTTGTGATGATCATCTCTGGCACGCTCAGACAGCAAAGGATTTTTTCGAAGCAAGTGTTCGATCTTCACCGGATTATGGAGGTGCAGCACCTTCTCGCAAAGGAGCTGTGTTTTTCTGTCAACATCGATGAAGATAAGGTAGAAGAAGAAGACGACAACGTGTCTGTACCCTCAAGTCCTTTAGCTGTAGTTCCTGAAGTACATGAAGATTCTGATATCTCTGGAGCTTCCCAAGTTCCTGAAATTTCAGAAGCACCTGACAGATGTCTAGATCCGAATGTTTGTGAGGCTTCGAATGAAGCTCCAAGACCAGTTCCGCCACCATTCCCTGCACCGATTTACCCTCTTCCTCTACCCTCTCAACATAGCTTCACTCCCGAGTCTTTATGGCAGGCACCTCCTTATGCTGCAAATCCGTGGGCACCAAGAATGGCGTCCCCCTACGTGTATGTACCTTATCCACCGGCTTGTCCACCTGGGTACGGAGCATATCCTATGATGGGTGCATCGGTGCCAGTGTATGGTCATCCAGGAGCTATGCCAGTTTTCAGATTTCCAGCTTGGCCGCTGCCAGGAATGTCTCATCCATGGAATGCTCGAGACCCAGTTGAAGCAGCAGCATGGTACGGTCAACAGGCTGTGCCAGGAGCACCCTCTGCACCAAGCAAGGGCTTCTCATCTCCTGCATGCAACATGGAACACTTCGCATCATCTAGTGGATCCGGTCAATCGGTTGGAAGAACTGCACAAGTGGGAAATGCTCGATCAGCGGGAGAGATGTCTGATGCTGGAGCTAACCGGACCGACGAAGTGGACTCTGTGGAGGGTTGTGAGCGGGCTAAAGTTGGGGGGAGGAGAGAATTACGGGTTCGTGGAGACCGAAATTTAGCTCAAAAGACAGGGGACATTGCAGATCTTCGAGGAGACGAAACTGACTGCGAAGATGGTGCAGCCTGTCAAGATGCGGAGGCTGGACAAGATAATTCTGATTGCGAAGTCAAAAACCAAAGCAACGAAAGAAACCAAGGAAATAGTAAGGAAGGTGTAGAGTTGGAATCAATGGGAAGACAACAGAAGGGATCCTCAAATGGGAAGTCATTGAAACACATGCGATCAGAGAGCCTAGATCCTGATGCCTGTCGTTGGTTCCCGATATTGTCTCCTGCTAAGAGATCCATGCATCAAAATGGTGTGATCAAGGCTGTGCCGCGGGCAGTTTCTGCTACTCCAGAATCTGCAGCCAACATACTATTGTCAATCCAAACTGAAAAATGGTGCTGATGCATGCTACCTGGGAACTTCTAATAAATTAGGAGTTTGTATGTGTCAGTGTTAGGTTCAGCCATGTGATTAGTGTTTGCTTTTTCAATCAGCCGAATCTGCACTGATTGTTTATAGAGCTGGGAGCCTTTTGTACGCATTTGTACACAGAATTACTGCGTGTTTGCAATTCAAGTCCGTCTTTTGGAAGGTTGGCTAGTATGAGTTTCTAGGTTAAGCCTTTCCGGTGTGTGTCTCGACAGCTTGCAGAACTTTGAAGAATATGCCGGGTGAGTGGCATGTTGTATAGGAATAACGACGGTCATACTTAGGACTTGAGAGCTCTGTTGCGGTAATGTCTCCTAGATGGACACTTTTTTGTTTGTTTTGATGTAATGGTAAACATTACCCATTCATCTCCAAAGTATGGAGTTTTCAGTAGTAGCTGATTTGTTAGAAATCATGAAACATAGGTTTAAATTCATTGAAATGAGCACATTTTGTGTACATTCAACTTT
Source organism: Physcomitrellopsis africana (assembly GCA_036785485.1). NCBI lineage: Eukaryota > Viridiplantae > Streptophyta > Bryopsida > Funariales > Funariaceae > Physcomitrellopsis > Physcomitrellopsis africana. The sequence goes on from JAWRVF010000153.1 coordinate 534,707, forward strand.
GTAGCATATCAAATTACATGGTCTATCCTAAAGGTCGATTGGTCTAAATTTTATTAATGACAAGGAGTATAATCTTCAGCTCAATTTCTCCAATTTTTTCCACTTTTTTCCTTTCCAATTACAATACCCCACATGAGGTAATGGTACGTTGTGCGTTTGATGTTTGATGCAGTTTGGACATAAATCTGTATAAATTTTAAATGAAAACATCTAAATTTGTGGTTAACGACTTTTCCAAGTAGCAAACGGTAGTGTATATTGATGGAAAATAATAGCAGTCAAATATCATAAGGATAATTCGTAAACAATTTTGATTTTGATATTACTTCATTAAATTTTTATTTAAATATTTAAATCATCCATTTTGGCTACTGTATGAGTATAACTATTACAGGTGAATATTAACACAGTAATTTTTTCAAATTTATACAATAAATGAAAGAAATGTTGTCAAAACAACTTGTTTGATGAAGTCATATTCTAATGCAATTGTTCTAATTGTAAATACTTATGATATTGCTACACATTATTTTTAAAAGGTTTTTGAGTCATTTGTATAAGAAGTATATTTTCTCATGAATATTTATAAGGTATAGTCTTCTAATCATTATATGCATGGTAATATAGAATTAGAAGTAGAATTTAAATTAAAAAAACCAACTCTTTGATTTGTCCAAAATTCGAATTATATATTAAACTTTTTTAATATAAAAAATAATAATATAATATTTTTTAATTTTTTGAAGTTTAGTTTAAATAAGTAATAAATTTAATTGATACTATTGCCAAATTTATCTATTCAACAAATTCTCAACTGTTACAAGAATACAATTTTTGTACTTCTTAAATATATGCAATGATTTTGTAGATTCTAAAGTTTGTAAACAATTTCAAGATAATAATATACAAAAATCCCAAAATAGATATTTGTCCACAAGAAGAAATACAAATATAAATATATACATGTAAAGAATTTTGTGTCTTTCAAATGAAATAAAAATAAATGTTAAAACCATACTACTTATTACACAATCAACCAAGTATTCAAAACTTATTTGAAGTTTATTACAAAGATTTTGTTTTTAATTTTATTTTAATCTATTTTTAAATTTTTTAAATTTTAAAATATTAAAAAAACCACCCATAAAAAATATTAAATATATTTGCAAGAAATCTAAAATTCTATTTAAGCTTTAGTTCAAAAAAATAAAAGTTTTTGATATACTTTGGTTGATTTTGAAAGAGATTATATCTTGACTTTAAAAAATTAAATTCCAAAATATCCAAAATTTAGTTGATATGATTCTATTTAAGAATTAAAGATTTTATTTGTTTTAATTATTTATTTATTATCTATAAACTATGTGAGATTTATAGTGCATACAATGTCCTAATTTTTATTAAATTAAAAAAAATTGGCACTTAGTATTTAAAATTATCACTTTAATACCCATTTCTCTAGAATTTCATAAATCAAGACTCAATCAATACAAGAACAAATAAAATTATTATGCTTTAATTCATCTTTACCATGTAAAAATAGATCTAGATTACATATAAGTCCATTATTTTTAATACTTTAAAATAATAAGAATAATTTAATTTTCTAAAAATAAAATACTTTAGTTATTGCAAGATAAAGAAAAAAATTAAAAAATTAATTTGTATTAAACAAGATGAAACTTTTTTAAGGAAATTAAAATTTTTAAAAATCCTGAATATAATCTATCAATAACCTACAACATATCATGGTATTTATTATTTTTGAAAAAATTGCAATCAATATCAACAAACAAAATCTCTATCTAAATCAATATTATCCAAATTATTGACCATATTTTCTACTCAACATTTTTAAAATAAATTTTGGGTTTTATAATTTTCATTAAAATTTTCAATATACAAGATTTTAATACATCCTGAAAGCAGTTGTTTATACCATCAAATAGATTGAATAAGCATCATGTTGCAATATAATCTAAGAATTAATTTTAAAAAATTGTATATACTTAATGACTAGATTTTTTATTTCTTACATTTAACAATACAGTCTTTAAGAAATCATATTTTCTTTTGATATGCAGTATATGCTTTATTTTGCATCAAAAAAATTTCTAAGCTCAACTTATAAATATAAATTTAAAAGCTATTTTATAAAAAACAGTAATGGTCAAATATATATATTCAGTTAATTATTAATTTATTTATATTTTAAATATCATTATGATTTTAATTAAACATTAACCCTAAATCTGGGGGCTCTGATAGAGAATCCACAAGAGACGAGTTAAAGCGAGCTCTGAGCTTTGAGGATATGAAATCAAAGGAAAGGATTCATGCAAAGTTACCTGGGTTTTATTGTAATCACATGTACGTGTTGGTAGTCGTTATCTGTCATTCGACTTGGCGACTTTAAGTGGACCATGCAGGCATTCATCAAGTAACTAAAAGCAGAGATCGCTTCTCTACTCTTTGTCCGGTTCATTCGTATGTGCAGGAAAAGCAGCTGCTATTAATTACAGCAAGTTCTTGTCTCATCTTTTAGTCTCTTTAAAGACTCCAAGCGTGGTGTTCCCGCTCATCACAAAACGGGACTCCCTTCAGCTGCTTGGGGCTGCTGCTAGTGCTGTGACCTCAGCGGTTGGTCGTAGATTTTAACATAGAATGAAAATAAGTTACCATATGCTCATTTCTCAAAGAAGTTCCAAAACGTTACAAGGTCTCGAAGCACAGTACGGTCAGTTGTCCTGTCCAGTAAGCAGCCAAATCCCACAATTCATCAGGCTTCAGAAACAGATTGCCGACGGTTGCTTTCCCTCGCGCTTCCACACATGTCCAGGCTCGGTGGTCGAAGGCAATTCCACCAGCTTGGGAATTTGGCGGAGAGATTTGAATACGAGTATCTCTTGAATTATTATTTAATAGTTTTTGCTGCTGACATAGCACGGCATTTGGCATTTCCTAACTCATCTGAGCGACTTCAGCAGGAGACAGTATTTTGATAGAGCGGACACAGCTCACAAACTCTCTGCGTGTGAGAGAATACGGAAGTTAGTAAGCGAATATAACGTTATACCTACAACAGAAACTCATGAGGATCAGTACAAAGAAAATGCAGTCCGTGAAAATAGGAAAAGACGGGACCCAATCTAACTAGCTCAAAAGAGGGGGTGTTTAGCTAAATTAGTATTGAAATGCAGTATGAAAGTTCCCAAGTGAATTGGGAAGAGAATCAACTCCATTCGACAACTCTAAACAGCTTGTAGAAATCCATAAACCAAAAACCCTCGTAGTTCAGCCAACTCACTCCCAGGGATCATCTCCGAGAAGAAGAGTCATTCTCATTATCAACAAACACAATTTGCCAACCCGATTGTTCAGAATCATCCATGAGACAGTCTAAGTGGAACATGTGAGCAAGTTCCTTTCGAAGTTCTCCATAATTTGAGAAGTTTCGTATATCCAATGATCTTCCCACGGATCCAAAGTCGTGAACCTGTAAACCATACCAATTTCAGTTCCAGTAGTTAAGCTTTGCCTAGAAATGTTCAAAACTCGCATTCACTTCAGAACCAAACCGAAAAATGATTGAAGAGGTGTCATTGTGCATATAGATTTTATAAGTTGATAATATAATTTTTTTGAAAAGAATGGTAGAATTATACATGGACGTAGTGTCCAACTCCAAATGGTGACCATATGATTCAATTTAGGCATATTATGGTGAGTGCCGTTCTAGAAAATTAACACAGATGCAAGTCATGTACAAACCTTGGTGAAAGATCGCACTGCAGTTGTAATTTGCGCTGCTGGCCAACCCATACTCCGCTGCAGGAGGATATTATCATCTAGGCATTCATTTGGAATGACTCCGGCACTCAAACCAGGTATTTCTGATGTGGCTGGAGAACAGAATGATCCCATCGACATGCTATTTCCAGAAACGTCCTTGGTTTTCCCAAAAGTGTTAGATGGAAGACCACTAGAGGTGACTAGAGGTTGATTAATGGAAACACCGAATAGAAAATGACCACGCTCAGCCTGCAGCTGATCTGAGTCTGATCCACTGTTAGGGAAACCATACGCGTTGGAGGCTTCCATTCGATTCAGTCGAGGGGATGCTGCAGACTGAGATTCAGCTTGTTCTCCATTCAAGGTTGAAAACCAAGAAGGAGCCTGGATGCATCACATAACCACACTAAATTGACTGAAGGAACGGACACACATTGACCAAACGTAACCAGAAACAAAACCACTGCAAGAATAGCAAAATAGCGAAAAAAAAAGGCTTACATACAGGATTGAATTCTTAAATTTTTCACATGAATGCAACTGAAGAACGGCTTTCTTCCCAATAACCTTGTAGCGTGAGGATATCACATAAAACATATAACAGAAGGAATAAATGAAAGAAGTGCTCGACCAAATATGTCTCGGAAGAAGAGGATAAAAACTGAAATTAAAAAAATTAAAAAACGCAGTCGACTAGGAAGACTCGATCTATATACACTCATGTGGAGGGGACAGCTAAAATTATCTCAAAGTCCAAACGTTCAAATGATTATAATTGCCAGCCACATAAATTACCAGCTGTGGCCAGTGATGAATTTTCGCACCGTCTCAACTGGAACACAGTAGCCAAAGTTACCTGGTTACTTTCTGGCATTGAACCACAAGGTTGGAGGGCATTTTGATTGGGATGCATCAGGCTGGAAAAATTACTTCCATCAATCGAGCTCACAGGGCCACTGCATTGAGTCCTACCCATCATTCCTTGTACCGAGAAGGGCCTTAGGGATGGTGATAATATATGCAACTCTGACTCTGTATAGTTTGAAGTTGGCTTAATAGAGCTTTCCATATCGTTGGGTGTCTGCCCTCCACTTGTAGACAATTGCAGGAGAGGGCCTGGAATATCATTCATTTGTTGCATCGATTGCTGACTTTGTCCTTGTGTTTGAGACTGCTGCAGCCGATACTGCATTTGCGGCTTGGAGGGGTCTCCAGTCCTGATCTCCTGCAAGGCGGCTGCAGCTAGTGCAAGGTAACACCCATTTTGAGGTGAGGAAATATTCAGCCCAGATCTCTGCTGTGGCACTCGCATCCAAGAAGGATCCACTCTAAAGCCTCCGAAGTTAAGAGACCTCAAAGGCTTAGTGCTGTTGGGCCACAGCTGTGTCTTCATTAACGTTTCAAGATCTTCATCTTCTCCTGATGTCAAAGGTCCCACATACTTGACATTAGTAGTCATTTATTTTCTAAAATGTACTCTAGACTTCACGCTGAACCGGAAAAACTGGAACTTCATATGTAATTAACTCACAGCATCTTTACTGCAGCTGAAATCATGAAAATATGCAAGCTCGACTGCAACTCTCAGGAAACAAAGTTCCCTACCAACAATAAACCTGACATGAAATAGAATATTATTAATGTGAATAAAGCAAACTTTATGAATTCATTCACAGAATCAAGCGGGGAAGATCTTGTGCAAGAAATATATGAAACAAGATGCGGTCGGTAGCAATCAACGAAAACTACATGCTATCGTTCGAGAGGAAATAATGCTTTACCATTCAAGCCACGTCCACGCTTCGATCTCAATGAAAATGAAGGGGGGCAGATTAGGAAGGGTGTGGTAAGGCGTTCAATCTCCCAAAGTGAGACTCTTCGTTGCCTTTCATCGATAGTGTATTCATCCCAACCAACCTTACCCAAACAGTACAAGCAAATGCCAAGTCAAGATGATGTTTCTTGCAAAACTTGAGCTGCAGAGAGGTGACAGATGAAGCAAATAACATCTGCATGCAGAACTCCAATCACACAATTTCTAAAGTAGGGTTGCGAAATTAAACCTTAAGGGAGCGCCAGGGCGATTTCGGCCATCTAACAGGATCAAGATCGGATATACCCATGACCGTGCCCATACACCTAAACCATGTGAATAAAAGCAAAAAAAAGTAGATTAAGGTGAATATTGATCAAGGCTTTCATGCAGCTTCTCTCTGTCGCTCTGTCGCTCTCGCTCTTATGTTTTTAGCGAGGGAAGTGGTTATACGAGTTTTCCAAAATGACCTACATTTAAGATTTAAAAGAACTTTAACTGTGGTACTGCAGAAAATAATCCATACCTTCGCACACTGGATTCTTCGATTTCAAATCGCATACGAAATCGCATCCCAACTGCAACTTGCGTATTATAAACCGCATTTTTAAATTTGACCAAGGGAATTACAAACTCGGACGGACTTTGCCTGAGAAACCAATAAATATATAAATAAATAGCACTAGTAAAAGCACTAGATCCTTGTTGTGTTTATGCTTTCTGCTACATCTGGACAACAAACTCCCAGTGTAATCTCAAAACACAAGACTCATCAATGAAGAGAAAAAATTGACGACACAACATTTTAGATATTAATACGTGCTTTATTTCTCTCTAAGCATCAAGTAGAGCCAGTAAAAGCAAACCGCATTTGGAAAGAGAAACCTACCTCGGATTGTAGAAGATCGTAAAACGACTACTTGTAGCCGCAGCATGACTTGCAGCAGCAAGAATCCCAATGTGCATACTATCGCTGGATAGCACTGACGATGGTATAATTGTCTGTTGCCTGTTAGCACGCCTTATGCTTAACAAGAGTTGGTTCTTATCGTCCCTGCCGAGGAATTTCATAACTGATTAAGACAGCATGTTACCACACAGATAGCAGTGAGCGACATGCCCACAAAGATGTGAGAGAATATGATACGCCTAGTTTCAGATAATTAACTAATAAATAATACGGCATCACCTGCTTGTAATCTCTTCGCACTTACAACGACACTCCACCCAGTGGTAAGAAGATGCCTGCGTGGCTGACCTGTTCGAGACAACAGCACAGCTTCAGTCTAATTTATTTCTCACTCTTATTCCAGCATTTCATATCATGAACATCAGAGGGAATGCCAAACAAATTAATAATTCAACGAATAGGATACACAAATTTTTTTAAATCGAAAAAAACGTGTTCACCTCTATAAATATGGCGGAAATGCCACTCCTGGTCATGAAGATCCCGAGCGAAGAGCTCCTGGGCTGGAGGCTGCTGTGTATAGTCCTACAAACACCAATGAAAATTCTATCAGTGTTAACAGTTCGCACTCCCTCTAAGCATAAAACTCCAGTGCAAATGAGTGTAGAAAATCAAGACGCAGTATATTACCAAAGGGGGGGAAGACTTTTTCAGCAGCTCGACGAGGTATTGAAAAGCCACCGTGAGTACTAGTATCACTGGCAGTTAAAGTCTTGCAAAAGAACTCAGATGATTGCTTGTTTGGTATACCAGTACCTGGAAGGAACATTGATTCTTTCTCCTCCTGTTCAAAAAGTAACCAAATTCGTCAGCGTTGCTACTATGTACTGTAAAAATTGTATGATCCAAAGCATAAAAAGTAAACATTGTAACCATCTGTGCATAAACTTCATCCGTTTCAAGGTCCGCCTGCAAAATGCACGTCAGCATGCCCATCCTTGTCATACTTATTTCAAGAGCGAGCTTATGGCTCTAATATTGAATTATCTAATTCAGAAAAAACGAGATCTACATATGTCCAGTGTAGCAGTTTAAAATTCTTGAATTGTGGAAGTATCATGCTAGGACAAGCAGCATAAGTCAAGATTTAACATGCATTTTTAAATAAACACGCAGGGGAATAAAAGAACAGAAACAAACAGTACAAACGAACTAGGATAAAAAAATACATATATGTTATAGAAAAATAAAATAAAAGAAAATAAAAAATAAAGAGCACACACTTACATGAAGAGTGGCATTGTCAAGTAAACAAATGAGTTGTGGTGGTGGAAGGTTTGGATACATAGGAATACGCATATCAGCTTCTTCTTGAGTTGACATAGCAACCTGACATCGTTTCACAAAAGAAGATGCCGGAAACATTTTAGCAACAGATGGTGTGACACAAGCACTACCGTGATCTTAGGAAACATGTTTGAACCCCATCGGAAAAGTTATGAATATTATAAAACGTGTGGATTTGAGAATGTACCGACCATTTGGATCATGTACTGCAACAGTTGTATCCACTAAATCATCTATCGCAGATTAAAAAAAACCTCTCAGAATTTGCAAAATGAAATGACAAAAATAGCGCTTCTGCAAATGCAATTATGAATAAGTAGAATATGAGTGTAACAAAGATATGTCAGTAAACAATTTACGACTGCAGGACATCATGCCATTTTTCACTAATGGCATCAGATTATATCGGGCATTGCTTGCTCATGAGATTCTTTCAGACTTGTAGCTTACATAAACACAAATTCACGGAAGGGTTGCGTGCGAATCAGCAAAAATCCTGCTAAGAAGCAGCTTACAAAAATTGAATGATGTACCTGCTCAGCGTGACCTTGAGGAAAATACACCACGTGACTACCCACAGGAGGGAGTGAAACCAAAGGTCCAGCACAGGCATGCCACATCTCAGAATTGATACTTCTTTTCTCATCTGTAAAATAACAATAGATAAGAAATTAAAATAACGTTTGTATCCTGATATCCAATTCTACTTAGCTTACCATTCCTGACTCTCAGTCTTCAAAGTTCAGGTTACATACTTTCCTTAAGAGCAAGTTCCTGACGAGAATGTTGTTAAGTCTGCAGTCAACCCACCTTTCTTTCTTATGAAGAAGCTCTGCTACGGACTACGTAACCAGCTCGCGCGTAGATGAAAAGTACGGGTTTTTTGAGGTTATGAAAAATTAACGTGTCGTATTTCATGGGAAGAAGAGACCACCGACAAAATACTTAGCACTACCCTGACAACATAACAAAGTCATTATTCCACAGTAAATCATCAAAACTATACATGTGGAAACTCTTAAAAGACGACACTGCAGAGTAGCCTTCCATGAAGTATACAATTTTTTGAGTACTTGACAACAAGACTCCCCCCTCCCCCTCCATAATAAAATAATAATAATAAATAAAAAGAAATAAAATATCATTCGAATCTTATATGTGATATTGAGAATATGCCAATTCTATGGACGTCCCAAAAATAACGAACGAGAGAGAGAGAGAGAGAGAGAGAGAGAGAGAGGAATTCCCCTCTTTATCATATTATAAATAAACTTGACGCTAATAAAGTAGTGCACCGCCAGACTAATAAACTCGTAGGAGACAGGAACCCCAAAACAATGTGTAACATGCTTGAAATTGCCGAACACTTGACCGACTGATAAATAAACACAATCGGGCAAGGGAATCTTTTCGACGTGCTAGGGTGACATGCTCCTATTACAACTTAATCTGAAGGCACAAATTGACGACCTGTATGTTGCTTACTGGTTCAAGAACAGAGAATGTCATACCTTGGTCCACTGTTGGATAATCGTAACCTGAAACGGAGGACTGTCTCATCGGTGCAGAAGAAAACATTTCTAGATGCAGATTGTTGGCTCCTAAAGAGGAAGGACACAGGAAAATAGGAGGAGAAAAAGCAGTTTTCAGAGATCTTTCATAGATAATTCTATTGTTTTGTCCTTGACGTGTTGACGATACCTCATTACTCTTAATGAATGTTCCATCTCCATGCTCTACGGTACTCCTGAAGTATTTAAAATAGCCGTGCGATTTGAGCAAGAATAGTTTCTTTTCGATCCCTCACGGTCTACAAGTTTAAAAAAATGCCCAATCCTTCAGTCTTCAAGGTCCTCTCTAGCTCCTGTGAAACCATCTGCCCCCTGATTTTGCACAAACCAAGTTCATCGATCCATTCCCCTGACCAACTTTGCCAACCAGTTCGGATTACGTCCGTATGCGTCATGTTGACAACGTCCTTAAAAACTACTACAAAACTCTGCTTCTACATTGTGAAGCCGCCACTTCGCAAACACTCCTCCAAGTACGCTTCAGCAACACATCCTCTAAAGTCAAGTCTCGTTACGCATCAGCTGGACTGAGTATAGAAAGCGAATGTCAAGCTTCATCCAGAAATAAACCTCCACAATCAAAAAAACTCCCCACTATATGAAAAACCCCGGCAAAAAAATTCCACACTAAGAATTCGTCTCCAAGTGGATCTTCAGCACGTCTACTATCGATCAACACATACAGCAACTTACAAGCACAACCACACAATACCACAACGCTTCTCAACCAAGCCACACACCCAACAACTAAAATCTCGTCAACTAACGCAAGCAATCAATTGACGTTGCAAAAATGCTTCGCCAACACTTCACCTGCTCTACTCGATAACCTCAATCAACCTCCTAAATCAAAAGGTACGAGCTCATTCGGCAAAAACCTCCCACAACCTACCAGATGCCGCCACTGAGACCGCTGCCGACAAGGCCTCCTTCACTCCTTGCATTCAACTACCTTACTGTTTGTTCCCCGTCCCCCAACCAACAGGCCAGAGCTCATTCTTTTACCCCCGAGGGGAAAAAGTTTTTTAAATAGCAAATTCACACACTATCGGAATTCAGTGTCTACACAGCCAAAGCAACCACGGACGAATCTCATGCACCCTCCCTATCAAGAGCATAACCGCATCGGTGCTCCTGCGACGGCGAAAAAAGAATCGAATTGCCATAGCCAGGACGTTTACAAAGCGAGTCCGGAAGGAAGAGAGAGACGGAGAGGGAGACAAACAGAGAAAGTAACCAGGCTCTCTTAACCATGGGTTAATTCCGGAACTTACGTCCGGGTAGCTCAGAACTGTCGATGGGTCCAGCTCCTAGGGCCCCGGTTGACAGTTCCCCGTGAAAACTGCATGTGCATGCCTTTCGAAGCCCTTTTCCATCAGAATTGTACTTCCCCATGAGAGCCATTCCATGGTTTCGTGGTCCCGATCATGGAATTTGGAATGTGAGCGCGTGTTGTGGCGTTTTTGGCTCTTCCTTGCCAAATTATATTAATGTCAAAATCCTTAATGATGGTATGATTGCTTTAAAGTTAATTCAGAATTCAATTGGCTTTTCTACCATCAGTATTGAACCAACTGTAGCATCATTCTTTATTTTGTTTTTTTCACTTGGTAACATTGTTTTCCCTACTTTGATAGTGCCAATAAACAAGCTAGTGTATAATTCATTTGATCTTTTACATTTTAAGAATATATGTATGTATGTATATATATATATATATATATATATGTGTGTGTGTGTGTGTGTGTATGACCATGTACATATCCAAAGATTCAATTGTTGCAAGGGTAGCATTATATGTGAACAGATTCATTCAAATGGCTTATAATTCAAATGACATTGAAAATGTTGGCTTATCAATCTCTTAGAATTTGTTCCATCAAAATATGCAATTGATATTCTAAAGTATACTCTGTCTAAAGTAAAATAGTTGATAAAATGATAATTCCTGTGAGGATTATTTAAATAGATGGCATGCTGGAATACTTTTTGAATAAACAGTATCTGAATGTACACGTATTGATGCAAAAATAAATAAATAAATAAATAAATAAAATAAAATCAATAATAATAATAATAATAATAATAAAACTTGGTTGAAAATTCTTGCAATGCATACACGTGTGAAATTACAAGAATGTCGAAATAAATAGACTCACATTACAGACAAACTATTAAAAAATTTAAGGTACTTTAAAATATGAATACCCAAAATATATTCATGTGACAAGACTCCAACAATGCATTGAAATCTAACACATTCTATATATACATATATATATATATATATATATATATACTATATATTTATTTATTTATTCAAAGTTGTTTGTATACATCATCATTGCATTCTGTTCGAATAAATTTTAAATAAGTACCAAGAAATATTATTTTCAAATGCTTTTATCCTTTCATCACTTCATTACAATATTGACATAATGTATTCTGTACTTTTAAAGATGAGTGCATGACAAGTACAAGGGTTTGTAGAATTTTAATTAAATTTAAATAGTTTTCATGTTTTCATTCATAGCTGTGGCACTCAAAATGGTTTTCGTTCAAAAGAGCTTTAAAACATAATTGTTCAAATTCTTGCCTCAAATTTTTTTAATACTAGAATCACTCAATAAGCACGTTCTGAACCCTCTTTACATGAACAAAAAACAAGTTTTCATTTGTACCACTAGAATATTGTAAAGAGCAATAAACTTTATATGTTTCAGAATCATATTATATATATATATATATATATATATAATTTAGAGCCTAAAACAAGGATACAATACTGTGATTGTTATTTATTTTTACATTGTCTCGTCATTCAAATAAAATATTCATAGCCAACACCTTAGTCATTTTGAAGTTTCATTGTCACCAAATATATCAATCTTTACACACACGAATATGTATGTGTAAGAATTAAAGTTTAAAAATAAGAAATAAAATTCAAAAATTAATAATCATGAGGAGTGGCATATTTGATTATGCACATATATGTGTACATATACATACTTGTTTCTAAGTATTAAATGTAAAATCCTAAAGATAAAATAGTTTTCTAAATCATACAAGCATGTTATTGTAATAAAAAAATGTATAACATATAAAATATTATCATAAATATACTATCCAAGTATTGGTAGTTTCTTCATTTTATGACTTTATTTATAAATGTTAGACTTTTGAAATTTTCCTTACTATATAACTTAGAGGTATGTTGAACTATTTTTACAAATTTTTAGGATTTTTTTCTTATTTTAGAAAACATTAGTAATTAATCTGAATGAAACTTCATTTCGTGATATGTATAAGATATGTGAAATAAATTATTATTAATTTTTTTCATAATTTCTTATTATTTATTCTACTTAGAAATGACGTATTATAATATAGCAATGATAAACCAATATAATATTATCACTTCATTTTATTGGAAAAATAACGTTACTCACAATACCAGATATTGAAATTTAATAAGTTTTTGATTTGTAGATTACATTGCAGGGGCCATATTCAATGTTATGTAATAAATATAAATTGAGCCTCTCTATATAAATGTATATATATACATATATATAGTAAAACTTAACAATAGGTTTCAAATGAGTGTATATATATATATATATATATATATTAGAAAACAGAAGAATGTTAGCTATGATTTGTTCTGAAAGTATTTGCTCATCTAATAGTTTTGTAACATCATTGAACTGTAATATCATATTCTTTAACAAAATATAATCATAAACTAACTTTGAAAAATTTGGACTTAAAAACCTAAAATTTAAACATGTGTTATGTGTATTGGCAGTTTTTGAATAGCATGAACTCGGTTCAAAAAGATGAGAATTATTCCTGAAAACAAATCTATGTCATAAATTTCAAAAATATGTATTGTACACAATGTTCTAATTTAATGATTTCTTTTGTAGTTTGATAATACACTTGTAATGAAATCTGAGAATATCAATAATAGATTTTTCAAATTAAAGTAAATGAAAATAAATTTATACATCACAAAGGGATTCTTTTTACCTTAATAAACATATAAACTAAACTTGTATTTTACAAATATTATAATTTTGACACCAATTAAAGTGTTCTATAAAGTATCTCAATGTCATGCATGTCATTACTTAATATAAAAATGTATTAATGCATTTTACAACTTAACACTCAACATTATAAGTTCAACAAAAAGCATATGATAAATGATGTGTATGTGGTAGTGTGTGCTATAATGTGCTATTTTAAATGGTAGGTATGAATCTGTAAATACTTTGAAACTTTAGTTTCTCATCAATTATGTTTTTATTGATGCTTGTAGAAAGTATTTTTGTTATTTGTTTCAAATGAAGTGGCTCATAGTACTAGACAAACCTCAAGTAGTCATTTAATTAACACAATTTTTTTTAATATTTTAATTCAAATGAACATGTATAAACCTTATATAGAGTTTCACCAGCTTAAAATAATAATAAAAAATCAATAAAATCAATGTTTATGATTCAGTAACAAGTTTATGATTAATGGTGATACAGCTTTTATTTTTTATTTAAAAAACAATAGTCATGACACAACAATCCCAAGTGATCACCTTACATTTTTGGATGAAAACAAATCTTCAGCGCTTTTGCAAAGGAACTGAAATTTTCAACAAGAATTGCCTCTGTACTTTATCATGTATGATCCCATAAATAAAATATAGCCAATTTGACTCAAAATTTTAATAAATTAAAATATCCCTTTTATCAAAATAAAAATAAAAAATTAATATCCATACGCAAAGAATTCATTCTCTAATAGTCATGTATGTCTTGTATGAAAGCATGTAGTCAGACATAAAATTGATAATCAAATTGTTGCATATTTTAAAATGGATGATGAAGAGTACATCATTTAAATGAACCTATTTTGAAAAGATAATAGGTTAAAGAAAATATAATACTACACTATGCATATAGTTTATTTTTTCAAAAAATAATAATTTAGTTTTTTATAAATGTATTTTATTAAGAAGTTGTTTGTTCCAAACAAATGAGAAGGTTTTCTTTAATATATCAATTATTTTCAGAAAATGTCATTACAATTTTTCCATAAAAGGATTGCAGAAAAGTCAAGAAAGGAATCTCCTCCTATGTAATGAGGCATTTAAAAGGAAAAACTAAGATTAAATCAAAATCATTTGAAACGTGCAATGCGCATCCACTGAAACAAGCAACAGAAGAAGCAAAGCATAAACCATACACTAATAAAACAATGGAGGGATTAGCCGGGTCCATGTGGCAATCTCAGTCGCAAGTGGATCCTCTGACCGTGGCTGACGTGGCAGGATTTTAGGCGTTGAGCGTCACTCACTTCCGCGTGCTGAGCTGTCACTCGGGCACGTAATTAGAGGACTTGTCAGCCTGCAAATGAGAGCTGGCGTGAACATTTGGATGAGATCACCAGGTTTCGAACCCTAATTTCAGAAGCAGCATTCTGCACCCGCTTTCTTGGATGGAAATCCACAAAAGTCTTCATTCACTGTTTACGGGAAATTAGGGTGGATCTCAATTACTGTTTATTGCCATGCTTTATAAATGAAGAATGTATTTCATTGTTTAAAATAAATATAATAGCACACAGTGTAGCCTCTTCGAAAGTGCACATTGCTAGGAATCTAGTGGCCTACAAGATATGAGGACTTTAGCATAGCACTAATAACCAAACATGCCAAAGGTATATCCCTCTTTATAATTATAAATTATTAGATCATTACTTGAATCAAATTAAAAAGTACACAATAAAGCATAAAATGATCATGTTATTTTTATTTTATATATTTTACTTCATGTGATTGTATTTTACTTTGAATCCAAAAGTGAAACCTGTACAATGTAATTGAATGTTGATTGACCAAGTTGGGGTCTTTTTTGACAAATCTTGATATTTTGTTATTATTATTATTATTATTATTATTTGAACACTCATAACATAGGTACCAAATGATCCTTCAAAAAAAAGAGAACAAAAACAAAAACAAAAAGGCACAAGCACTAGAGAGAGTAAACATGCCAATTAGGAATTTCTATATTATACTAATAATATATTTATATTAATTAGGTGTTTGGATTGTTATATACCAAATCAAATTATATAGTTCTGGTTACTATAAAAAAAATTCAAGCATGTAGAATAGAAAAAAATCAGTAGAGGTTCAAACCCACTTCAACAATCAAAACTATAGTCAAATCTCAATTCTCCTTAAATGTATATACATTTTTTAAATTTTTACTCATTCATATTTTTTAATTTTTGAAAACAATAAATTAAGTAAATTGCTTGTAACTTTGACATTTGAAGGAGCACATTTAAAATGAAAATAAATCAAATTCAGTATGAAAATTCTTATGATACTAAGGCAATACTTCAAATATGTAAGACATTAATTGTATTGAGACAATAATGAACGAGCCATTGAAATATTCAAACATCAGTAAGATACAAAAAAAAACAAACCCCCATTAATTTGATACGTGTGACAGTGTCAATCATCAATATTATTAGTTGTAGATTTTATTTTTAAAATATATAATATTAAATATATCAATAATATCACCATTTAATAATAAAAATGATTTATTTTTTTTGAAAATTCTGTATATGTATATTTAAAGCATGTAAGCCATCAATGACTTTAACAGGTGCAAGATAGGTCTTTTTTATAAGTATTAAATTATACTTAATTACAAAATCTTTATTATAAAATATGTTGAGGCTCTAATATCTAAAAGGACTTTAGCAAAAAATCTTTTGTCTTGAGATTTTTATATGTACATAAAGTATAAAACAAAATATTGAATCTAAAAATAAAAAGAGATTTTTTTTTTTAATAATTTAGATTTGAAGATATCTAACCACAAGGTTCCTATTATAGCTAGATATCTTTATTTTTTTAATGTCTCTAATTTAGATATTATATTTTGTGCCTTAAATTTTCTAGACTTGTTTCGACAGTTTGTTGCCTTGTAATTAGGTCTTCTACAATATAGATATAGATTCTTCTATCGACATCTACAGGTATCAATGGCTTGAATTGAGTTGCATCAATTTGTATAGATTCAGGATATGTTGATGGCTTTCTTGATGTTCTTAAAGATGTAGCACACGTACTTTGATAGATATTGCTGAAAATTGATCACCTTTCTTATTGCAATTCAATTAGGCAATTGTCACAAGTAATAGCTTGAAACATGAGTTCTTCTAAACTTTCAACTCTTGGCATTGTGATCAATAAATTCTTCACATCATCCTTTAGGCCATAGTAAAATCAAGTCATAAAAGCCTTATTATTCCAATCAAGATCATAAGTAAGTTATTGAAATTTTGTGGCATAAATTGCAACTAAATATTTTCTTTGTCATAGATTTTAAATCTTCTTTTTTGCCACCCTCTTTCAATCACTATCTCAAAATGCAATAGTTAATCTTTTCATAAAAGCTTCCAAATTATATAAGATTAAAAAATTCTTTTCCAACAGTGGAAGCAAACCATGATCAAGCACTTCCTAATAAAAAGGTGCCTACAAAACCAACTTAAGTAAATCCATCTAGATAACAAAAATGATATAATTGTAAGTAGAGCCATATTTGTTACACAAAATTTCAAAAGTTGGATCTTATTCTATCAAATTTATTGAAAATTTTTGAAAATTCTGTATATGTATTAATGCTTTAAATACACAATTAAAACAAAATATATTTGTTTAATACTTTTATGAGCTACAACTCTTTAGGATCTAGCATTTGACTGTTACTTTAATTTTTTTAAATTTTTTATCACACATTAAATTTTTCCATATGTCACCAACGTCTGATGAGATTTGTATATTTAAAGCATGTAATTAATTATGTTTCACTAATATTACACAATATCCAATTATGTATTTTTTTAATTAATGTAAAATTCTTAAAAATATAAATAAAAATAAAAAATAAAAAATAGTGCTTTTATAATATATATAATTTTTAAGGCGTTGTTAAAAATAAATGAAAAAGAATTTAGATAAAACAAAACTTATTTTATTTTTTCTATAAATTTTTATATATTTGTAAGGAAATATATTTATATATATATATATATATATATATATATTTAGGGGTATCATAGTACTTGAGCCACATTTTTCAATGAAATTTCGACAAAGCATCTTGTAGCTTAGTTAATTAATTTATTAATTAATAAGGAATGAAGTCACTAAAAATAATGTAAATATTTTTATTTTTTATATAAATAGTTTAAAATTAATGTCTAAAACCATATAATTATTGCATGTAGAATGATGGTACTTCACTAGAATGAAATCACATGACAAAATAGTACAGCACCAAAATTTATTATCTGAGTGAAAGTTTGCCATTAGGCTTGAAAAAAAAGAATTTGACAGATTAAAAATAAAAATAAAATAAATATTAAACCTACGGATTTTAAATGATATTGTACTTGGTGGTTTCCTATAATTCTGAGTAAATTTTTAGTATTTTGTTTTATAAAAATGATATTATATAATCATCTCTTTCTAATGCTCTCCAAACACAAGGTCAAAATGATTAATCATTATTAAAAACATATTTTTTCTGTTCAGTTTGAAGATTTATATCAATTGTTCATATTAATATTTTGATGAAACACACACAATATGTAAAGTAAAAAGGTGCCAGAATATGATGCTATGAGTTGGTACCACAAAAGCTCGTAGGAGGTACTAAAGAAGAAACCTCAATCCTCAGGTACTTCATGTGGTGGTGGAATGAAAGGAGATAATGAAGCAAAGAAAAAGTAAAAGGACAATGAGGCTCTGGCTGTTGGGGCATTGAGAAGGGGGCCCCCAGGGGGCCATTGAGAGGGTGCTTTGTTTTGCCTAGAACTGGAGTATATCCAGAGCCCCATCCCTCATGGAATTTGGGCAATGCTGGGGTCCACATCAGCTTTGCATGTGTGTAAGCACATGCAGAGCTTTGGTTCCAAAGAAATGCTGAAATCTGGGAGCCAGCATGGTGATGATTAAGTCATGGGGTTGAGGGGTTCAATGGTGGCACTATAGAGTAGCTCATATTCTTCAAGCAAATTGGGAACTCTTCAAATAAATAAATAAATAAATATTCTTGGATGTAATGTAATTTTTTTGAATACATTCTCTTCTGAGGTTTTGAAAAATATGGACTTCATTGTTTCCAATGTTAACTTGAGTAACATGAGACAAGTACATAATTATGTAGTTAATATAGGATAAGATTGTCATGATTATATTTATTTCTAAATGTCTATGATTGTATTACAAGTCTATATTCCTAGTGTATGTTTCACATGTTTTACAACATGTTTTCGTTAAAGTAATAGAATATTTACGATTTTGTGAAAAATACTGGTTGTTTTTAACACGTAACAGCATAAAAATAACATAAAGCACTTAGAAGTCAGTACAAAACTGTCAAGATAATCGATATATATATGATTTTCATACCTTGTTTTTGTTTGTAAATTGTAAATATACATTCACATACACGCACCTAACTATTGATGGTAGTCCGCTCATCGACCTGACGTTTCCCGACTGCGGTTCTCTCTTTTGCAGATCCGGCGAGTACAGGCCGCATGATTCATCACATTTTTTCTTAATCGATGGCAGCTGCAGGACATCTATTTTCCACATTGTTTCAAAGAGCACTTCAACTTACAGGTTATTGCGCCGCCAGCAGACATGGATCCTTGATAGGCACTACCTGATATGGTTGATGAAGAATTCATCACACAAGTAGCATGTGCTGATGCCCTTGCGTTCACTTCCATTGGAAAGGGTATGAGATACGGAGAGATAGTAATTCCTGGCCAGTTTTGCCTCACGCCAGATGACGGGAGCGCATGCTGTCAACATCGTAATGTTGCATACCTTAAGATAGTATGAGTGCCTCTACTGAGTTGTAATTTGAGTTCTTTTCGTGATGCTTCAGCTTGCCGTCGCTTGTGTGTCAGACTTGCAGTGAGGGTGTGTTGTTTGAGACTCTTGTGGAATGTTAGGTTGGGGGTTAGGAACTCTAATCACATTGAGACTTGGTAGCGGAGAGATCATTACAATGCACGGTGCGAGTCCTTCGGTGGTCGTAAGATGTACCATACGGCGTGTTCAATTTGTAGTGTGGGAGTAGTGGAAACACCCCACGCAGCATCTGTTCCGAGGAGGCGTTTATAATGTTGGTAAATGATTAGACCATTGCTGAAAACAGTCAAAATCTCATAAACCGAACGAAGTAAAAGTCGTACCGGCATTCGCTGTCTCGATGTCGATGACCAGTAGAGACGACAAGCACTTGTAGGCGTTTGGGAGAAGTCTGCGTGAATTGGTTCGATCATTTTCAGGATCTATACTTCGAGACTTTTACACACCATTGTCGGTCATTGACACGTTCACATCGTATTGCAGTACGACCACGATAATTCTGCAGCTGCATTACACGGCATTCACATGCTCAATCCTACCAGCTCGCTTGACCGCAATGGAATTTCATTTCCATTCCAAAGTATACACGGTTCTGTGAGACTTCGTGAACCATGCTTAGGTGGCAAAGTAGCCTGATTAGAATGACGAAGCATTTCACTGTGGAAGTACACGTTTCATCATGACATCGACCTATTGCCTTTTTCGGTAAGACTTCAAACTTCTGATTGGATTAATATTGTCGCTGATCATCCCCCTGCAGCCATGCCAAGAACCTGCATCATATTCCCCGAATGAGGCTCTCTTGTGATTCGAATAATTACGTAGCTTTTATTTCAACTTGACGATGTCGACCCGTGATCCAATCATCGCTTGATACACAACCTATCACCCGAAAATTGAGCTATGACGCAAATGTTGCACAATTGGAGCCCAGCATTTATTGAAGACTTGCCCTTGTCATTGAGCAAAATGTTGGAGGGATGCTGACGGGTGTCTTTTCATGTCTCCGAAACTTGACCGCGACAACATGATTCTGTATTGGAAACTGTACACATTATTGTGTATTGAGCTCAGAATGGTGTTGCATGATCAGACTCTACCCCATTACGTGTAAGCCTCACACACGGCCTTCACTATTTGGTATTGTTCGACACACAAGCAAGCTCAATCGACTCACCTAAAGAGACTCATGCTGAAGAGCTGGGCTCATTCAAGTTGACTTCCCACCACCTGCTCTGTGTTTAAGCAAGGACTCTTAACCTGGCACACCCGTGACCGAAGTGGAGAGAACTCTGCCTACGGGCCCGTAAAGCTCTGTTGCATAGTTGTACATTACTTAGGAGGTCGAGCTGAGTGTGCTTTATTACCAGCGAGGCATATTCTTAAATATGTCATAACATGTCCTTGAGTCTTTCCGAGACTGTTTGTCCTGCCAGTGTGTGGGTGAAGCTCAAGTTTGTGGATTGGGCTATCCTGATGGCCATACCGGAGAAACTTAGATGCTGATATTATTTCATCAAGGGTATTTAGAGAAAGATGTTATTAGAGATAGGGCTGATATTTGCAGATTAATTGCTTGATAAATTGAGATTCACCGGCAGATTCCATAGAGGAGAATTCTTCTACTGAACATGGCTTTCAAGTCTGGGGCGAGCAACCTTTTCGTCGCCGTGATATTAGCAACGCTTCTAGGATTTCCCTTTGTATTCTTGAGATATGAAGCATCTAGCGGGCAGATCCAGTCAACATTCTCAAAGTTGAATACGATGCTTGGAGCTGGAAAAGATCCAGAATTTGTAAGCTGTCATACTTTGTCATTGCTCCTCCTGCTACCACAGATTCTACGTTACTTTCTCCGCTGGAACCGCATGTGTACATCTTGCCAGGATTAAGTTTCCCTCATTTTCTCTGTTTGTTCTCAGATTCTGAACAATTCGAAGGAGCTGGAAGATATGTTAGCTCAGGCTTCGATGGCAAAGAAGACCGTGATAATTACAACACTGAACGAAGCTTGGTCTGCAAACAACACCATGATAGATCTCTACCTCCAGAGTTTCCACCTGGGAAAGAGTATCAAGAACCTGCTTGATCACATGATCATAGTCACCCTAGACCAGACGGCCCATGACCGATGCTTGCAGCTGCATCCACACTGTTACCGGCTGAGAACAAGCGGAGTTGACTTTAGAGGAGAAAAGAAGTTCATGAGCGAAGATTACATGAAAATGATGTGGAGACGAATTGAACTCGTTGAAATTTTAGAACTGGGATACAGCTTTCTATTCTCGGTCAGGATCTCATGCAATTGCTTGACCTACCTTCACAGCAAACGATGACGTGCTTGGAGGTTTCAAAGTCTAACAGAGGTTTTGATTGATGTCATTCGCAGGACGCAGACATCGTATGGTTCCGGAATCCTTTTGCAAGATTTTTCAACAACACGGACATTCAGATTGCATGTGATCGGTACTATGGCAAACCTTTCAATGTGACGAGAAATGCGCCAAACGGAGGATTCGTTTACACGCGCCGCAATCGACGAACGATTGCTATGTATAAGTATTGGTACGAAGCTAGGCTACAACATCCCAGGAAACACGACCAAGATGTGCTGAATATCATTGTCCAAGAAAGGGATTTCGGCCGCATTGGAGTCCAGATTCGATTTCTGGACACTGTTTACTTCTCCGGCTTTTGCCAGGTATAATAATTTCAAATGTTCACATCATAATGCAAACATATGTATGATGCTTTAATTTCTACAACGTTTAGTCCCGAACCGATGGCTGAAGCTCTTCACCAATGCAGAAAAGCCGAGATATGACGAAGGTTGTGACCATGCACGCAAATTGTTGTAAAGGCTTAAATAATAAGATCAAAGATCTGCGCCTCACACTCGATGATTGGAATTTGCACAACAATTCAGGCTACCTCAACAAGACAAGTACATCTGACCATCTTGGGTTATGGCGAGCTCCTCGAGCATGTGTATCTCCACGACGGACTAACTTAAAAGTGACGACCAGCACTTGAAGCATCAAATCGACCACAAACCAGGAGCCCCATTCTGATTTTATGTATTCGTAAAGCTTTACGATGTGATACTAGATTTTGCCTTCCATTCAAAAGCACCAAAGCCCATCATGACGAACAAGGGTTCTTAACGAAAACCCTGCATTGGCAGGAGATGCTACTCCTAAACCCTGTAACCGTGTCTTGATCTATACTGAGGCCCCAAAGTAGGAACACAGCAACAGAGAAGAGGAGCTACACGGTTCATGCCATGTGTTAGGGTTGGTACTTGGCAGTTGCTTGCATAACATGGTCACTACTTCCAAGTTGCTCTTAGCTAGTGAGATTTGATGTAGCTACTTAAGTTCCAACTGAACAAGGTTTGCATGAGCATCATCATGATTGGTGAGGTTTGTTCAATAATTGCAGGTGAGATTTGAAGGAATGTAGCTTGCTAAATTGCACATCAATTGATATCTACTAACAAAATCTGAGCTTTTTTTTATAATATTTTTACACAAAATAGGATATATCCAATGCTTTGATTGAGTGTGATAAATTACAAAACAACATTGTTTATATTGTAATATATTTGATAATATGGATATAATAATTACCAAACAAAGTTTTTACATTCTAATTTATTCTATTTTTTTAGGTTTAAAATATATATATATATATATATATATATATTAAGCCACATTGATGTATTCTTAGATTTCATCTAATTTTTAAAAAGGATCCAATCATGTTTTTTACCATCCACTTTGTGTCTCATCTTTTTAGAAAGATTTCTTAATTATCAAGTTGTTTTCTTATATGCTTGTACGTTACTTTTAAAAAATATTTGTCCATATTCAATTAACTTAGACCATATTAATTTTTTGGTATAGTTTTCATTGTATACTTCTTTATCAAATATAAATTATTTTATTGAATTTATATAGTCTACCTAAGAATTATCTTATCTTCAAGTGTATGTTCTTAAAGAAGGTTTATTTTTTTCATAATATCTTTAGGAGAATCTTCTTTTATTTTAAAAAATAAACAAAGAATAAGAAGAATGATTGGTTGAAAGTTACAATAAGTTACAAAAGAAATTCTATGATTGATTTATCTTGATGCATCTTAAATCAAGGCCCCCTTGACCTTTGCTTTTCTTGGCTTAAATTCCAAATTTTGAGGCGGACATGAGCAAGGACAAATAAATAAAAAATTTGTTAAAATTTCCCAATATTCATTTATAGATGAAGAAAAAAGTTATCATAGTATAAACTAGGTACCTATTCTTTTGTAATCATAATATATTATTTAAATAAAGATATTTAATAATAATAGTTTTTGAAATGACCATAAATTATATACAAGATGAAAGATAAATATTAAATTTATACAAAAAATTTAGTACCTATAAAAATAAAAATAAAAAGTCTTTAAAAGAATATGATATTATATATATTAAAAAAAAAATTTAAAAATTTCTATAAAATCTTTATAAAAAATATATAATAAAAAATAAAACTAAAAATATTATATATAAATATTAGAGATATAAATATTAATAGTTGAACTTCAAAAGTAAATCAAATTTAAAAGACTTATTGTCACAAACATATTCTAAGTTGCCACTTTTTAGAATCTTGTAGAACCTTCCGTAGTCTTTTAGAATCTTCTTCAATCTTCTAGAATCTTCTAAAATCTTCTTTAGTCTTTTAGAATCTTTTTTAATCTTTTAGAATCTTTTTTAACCTTTTAGAATCTTTTTTAACCTTTTAGAATCTTTTAAGATATTCTTAAAAGCTTCTATAGATATTTCATAGACTTCTAAAACTTCCTAGTTTCTTTTATAATTAGAATCTTCCATAGATATTTTTATTAAGCTGAAGAAGCTTTTATAGAAGATTTGATAAGATATAGATCTTGCAATATAAATAAGAGGCAAGATTGAGGTACACCTTAGTCTTGCAAACACAAGTTTTGGAGCAATCTAAAGTATTGTCTTGTTTCTTGATATCAATCTAGTTATTATTTTTGTCAACCATTTAATTCTTTGTTCTTATCAACCATCTAATTCTTTATTCTTCAAATCAATTTAGTTTTGTATTCTTTTTCTTGTCCATTTTTTAATCCATTGTCTTATATTTCTAACAATTTAATAAGACTATTGAGTAATCATATCAAAGCTTTGATCTCTTAATAGAGAGCAGATTATCCCTCTTTTTAAAGATACTATTGCGTTCTAGAAGAGTGTGGATTATCTCCCTCTAGATTGATATACTTATTTATTGCAATTTGATCATTCTTTAGAAAGAATGG
The DNA here is from genome assembly GCA_036785485.1 of Physcomitrellopsis africana. NCBI lineage: Eukaryota > Viridiplantae > Streptophyta > Bryopsida > Funariales > Funariaceae > Physcomitrellopsis > Physcomitrellopsis africana. Next base: position 559,447 of record JAWRVF010000153.1, read on the forward strand.
ATTATTCCATTCCTATGATATATCACTATATTTTAGAGGTTGCGGATTATCCTCCTTTAAATTAATATTGTTTAATAATATTTCTATTCAGTATAGAAAATATTACGTTAAAAACTTGTTGATTTTGTCTTTGTCAATATGGAAGTAGATCAAATCATGGAAGATGTATCTTTATAAATAGAAAATAGAATGGTGACTCTTATAGATCTTTAAGCTTTTTTTGGATAGTATACAAGAAAAAATGATATTCTTTTGTAATTCAAAAAAAAAATCACAAATAAAATTAGTATCTAAAGAAAGTAAACAAAAGATTTATAGTTTGTAGGTGGTAGACAAGCTATGGACATGATCCCTATAGAAGTTCTAAGAGTTGTCATGAAGGAGCTAAAGGCTAATATGTCTAATAAATTTGATAGAATAAGATCCAACTTTTGAAATTTTGTGTAACAAATATGGCTCTACTTACAATTATATCATTTTTGTTATCTAGATGGATTTACTTAAGTTGGTTTTGTAGGCACCTTTTTATTAGGAAGTGCTTGATCATGGTTTGCTTCCACTGTTGGAAAAGAATTTTTTAATCTTATATAACTTGGAAGCTTTTATGAAAAGATTAACTATTGCATTTTGAGGTAGTGATTGAAAGAGGGTGGCAAAAAAGAAGATTTAAAATCTATGACAAAGAAAATATTTAGTTGCAATTTATGCCACAAAATTTCAATAACTTACTTATGATCTTGATTGGAATAATAAGGCTTTTATGACTTGATTTTACTATGGCCTAAAGGATGATGTGAAGAATTTATTGATCACAATGCCAAGAGTTGAAAGTTTAGAAGAACTCATGTTTCAAGCTATTACTTGTGACAATTGCCTAATTGAATTGCAATAAGAAAGGTGATCAATTTTCAGCAATATCTATCAAAGTACGTGTGCTACATCTTTAAGAACATCAAGAAAGCCATCAACATATCCTGAATCTATACAAATTGATGCAACTCAATTCAAGCCATTGATACCTGTAGATGTCGATAGAAGAATCTATATCTATATTGTAGAAGACCTAATTACAAGGCAACAAACTGTCGAAACAAGTCTAGAAAATTTAAGGCACAAAATATAATATTTAAATTAGAGACATTAAAAAAATAAAGATATCTAGCTATAATAGGAATCTTGTGGTTAGATATCTTCAAATCTAAATTATTAAAAAAAAATTCTCTTTTTATTTTTAGATTCAATATTTTGTTTTATACTTTATGTACATATAAAAATCTCAAGACAAAAGATTTTTTGCTAAAGTCCTTTTAGATATTAGAGCCTCAACATATTTTATAATAAAGATTTTGTAATTAAGTATAATTTAATACTTATAAAAAAGACCTATCTTGCACCTGTTAAAGTCATTGATGAATGAAATCTTGCATCAAGGAATGTTATTAAAGAAATCTAACCATTGAAAGTAGTACCAGGAAATCAAGTATCACACATTGTCTTTAATATCATTTAATGTCTAACATATCCTATTATCATTAGACTCTCTTGATTTAAATTACATGATTTTGATATTGATTGGAGTTTGTAAAAGATTTCTTCAAGGTCCAAACATCAAAAAAAGAAATGAGGTACGACTTCATTTCTTGGAGCTAAAGCATTTGTGCAAGTCTCAAAGAAAAGAGTTGCATTTGCATTGTATGCTATTTCAATTAAAGATCCAATTAGGCAACTCAAGCAAGATATTCTTAGTCAATATTGTGATCTTGATTAGAGTGCCTATCTTGTTTGTGAAGAAAAATGATGGTTCTTTGTGTATGTGCATTGACTATCAAGATTTGAATAAGATAACTATAAAAATTGCTATCTATTATCATTAATCTTAAAAATATTAGAATAATTAGGACAAGAAAATATTTTTACAAAGATTGATTTAAAAGGTGCCTACAAACTAGTCAAGATTAAAGAAAGAGATTAATGGAAGATAATATTTTATATAAGGTATGGATATTTTGAATACAATGTTATGCCTTTTATACAAAAGATTAAGATATTGTCTAGGTAAATAATTATAAAATCATCTAAATATTCTTGAAAGATATTATTCATTATATGTTGAAAGATTGTAAGTACATTTGTAAGGATTATTCTAAGATTGCAGCTCCATTAATACGACTTATAAGAAAGGAGAAATTTATTTGAAATGATAAAATTGAAAAAGCATTTAAAAAGTTAAAAGAATCTTTTATTTTAATTACTATATTTATTCATATAAATCTAATAAAACCATTCATTTTGAAAATAAATGTCTCAAATTTTATGCTTAAATTTGTACTCTCTCAAATTAGTGATGATAATCAACTTTATATAGTAGTATTCCACTCTCAAAATTTTTTACCTATAGAGATTAATTACAAGATCTACAATAAGAAATTATTAAGAATTATTGATGCTTTTGAAGAATGGTACCATTTATTGGAAGGAACTCAATACAATATCTTAATATATACTGATTACAAAAACTTGGAGTATTTTATAAGTGTCTAAGTTTTTAACTATCATTAAATAAAATAGATCATGTCATTATTTTTATTTAATTTTGCGATTACATATTGTCAAGAAAAACTTCAAAGAAAACCAAATGCCCTTTCTTGATGTTTATATCTTAAGCTAAGAATAAAATATATTATATTAGATCAACATAAATCAGTCATATTGAAATTGTCCAATTTGTAAGTGAATACATTGACAATATCTATTTATGCAAATATAACTTTTAAGTTAAAAATCTAAAGAACAATGAAGATTGATCGATTTGTAGATAACATTCAATAACATCTAAAAAATATAGAGGTGAAAGAAAACAATAATTTCAAGTTTAAGGATAGATTGTTATATTTTAAGGATCTCTAGTATGTTTCTTTAGGCCCTCCAAGACTTCAAGTTCTTCAAGCATAATATGATCTTCTAGTAGTTAGATATTTTGGCTTTAATAAGACCTTGAAAATAATATCTAAAAATTATTAATGGCCTCAAATGTGGAAATTGGTGAAGGAATTTATCTAATCATTCAAAATTTGTGCTTAAGCAAAGGTCCTAAGATACCAAGCACATGGACTTCTTCAACTACTTCTAGTTCTTAAAAATCCATGGCAAATGTTATCTATAGACTTCATTATAGATCTTCTAATTTCTAATGGCAAAGATTTAATTTTTGTTATAGTAGATTGTCTTATTAAGATGGTATATTTCATCCGGTGCAATAAGACTATTATTTGGGAGAAAAAAATCAAGTTTTTTATTGATAATATTTATCAAATACATGGCCTTTTAAGTGATATTATTTTTCATTGAGGATCACAATTTGTATCAAATTTTTAGAAAAGACTATTTCAACTTTTAAAAGTCAAAATCAACCTTTTATTAACTTATTATCCTTAGACCAATGGTCAAATAAAACAAGTGAATTAGATCTTAGAATAATATTTTTGTTGCAGTATAAATTATTAACAAGATGATTGGATGGATTTGCTACTATTGGCCAAGTTTGTATATAATAACATTGAACATTCTTTAATAAAGTAACTTCTATTCTTTTCAAACTATAGATACCACTTTAGAACAAATCTATTTCAAATTGAAGATGTGAAAAGTCCTGTTGTAAAAAATCTAGCTACTTACTTAAAGACCATCTATAAAAAATTAAAATTCCAATTGCAAATGACTTAAGACCAATATAAAGACTATATAGATATCTATCATAAGAGCCAACCAAAGTTCAAGGTAGAAGGACATATCTAGCTACTCCAGCAAAATATACAAACAAATCAACCACTACAGAAGTTAGATTATTAAAGACTTGGACCATTTATAATTCTATAGTAAATAAATCCAATAAGTTTTTGTCTTGAATTACAAAGTAGCATGCGCATTCATCTAGTCTTTTATATCTTGTTTTTAGAAACCTATTATAAATCAAATATTGTTAGAAGAATTCTTCTACCACCAATCCTAATTAAAGTCAATTAAGAGCTTGAATAGAAAGTGGATAAAATATTAGATTCACATATAAAACATACATAATTAGAATATTTTATCCATTAGAAAGGCTATGGAATTAATAAAAGAATATGAAAACCTTCAGATAATTTTAAAACTGCACCTGAAAAAGTTTACAAATTTTATCAATAATATGCTAAAAAATCTAGATTCAATTACCATTGAAGAATTTGTGGATATCAACATCTCTTGGCTTTTAAATGATACTTTTTTATCAATGGTAGAAGACTAATATAAGAAAAAGAGAGTCACACTAAGACCTTTATTTATATATAATCATTTTTTCTAAGATAGAATAGATCTTATTAGAAGCTTGTTAACTACCATGTCAAATCTTCATGTTTTGAGGGACTTATAGAAACAGAAGTTAAAAGACCTTTTTGCTTTACAAGTGCCCAATAAACCATTATGATTTTAATAATTTTGTTGATTTTAAAGAATATAGATTAGGTAAATAAAGAATATTCTAATGCCAAATAAGGCCATATTTGGAATCTTTGGAGATAGGGCCATATCATAAAAATCTTGATTCAAATGTCTAAGCTCTAATGATATTCTTTGAGGTTAGAAAGATGATTCTAATTGGTCTAAAAATTATATTCAAAGGATGTTTTGAAGGTAGCAATAAAGAATAGATTCTTAGATAGGACATTGGTATAATAAAAGTTATATTTGGAAGCCATCAATCCCATCTCAAGAATCTTACAGACCGGTTATCTACAAATAAAGGACGGAATATGTTGCTTCTTTATTCTAATAAATTTTATCGATAGATTTCCTATACATGTGATTTGGTCATCAAAATACTTAGGCTCTTTGAGGAACTTTTTGCTAGAAGGGAAGGTGATATTATGGACATATTTCAAATTATTAATTTTTAGAACCTTTTAGAATCTTTTGTAATATTTTAGAATCTTTTTTAGTCTTCTAGAATTTGTTAAAACCTTCTTTAGTCTTTTAGAATCTTTTTCAATCTTCTAAAATCTTCTTTAATCTTCTAGAACCTTCTAAGATATTTTTAAAAGCTTATATAGATGCTTCATAGACTTCTAAAAACTTTTTAGTTTCTTTCATAGTTAGAATCTTCTATAAATATTTCTATTAAGCTAAAAAAGTTTTTGAAGAAGGTTTGAGAAGACATAGACCTTGTAATATAAATAGGAGATAAAACCAATGTCCTATGTCATGAAATCTTCGTTGAGAATACGCTGGGCACCTGGTTGTGGAAGATAAATGGAAAATAACAATAATAAGTCCTAACACCTCTAATAGAATTATGTAAAATTTGCAATCAAAGACTAATAAGTATGCTTCAATAATTAAAAAATTCAATTAGATTTTTAATTAATTATAGAAGAATACACAAAAAAATCCTAAAAAACTTCTAAAAAAGTCATAAAAAAAAAATCTTAAAAAAATATTAATATAAATCCAAAAAAGTATTAAAATAGATTTTTTTAAAATATTAAAAATAGAAATAATAATTAATTCTAATCAAATTCTAATCAAATTTTAATCAAATTTTAATTAAATCTTAGTCAAATCCTAATCAAATCCTAATCAAATTATAGTCAAGTCTTATTCAAGTCTTAATCAAATCTTATTCAAACTCTAATCAAATCCTAGACAAATCCTATTCAAATCCTAATCAAATCTTATTCAAATCTTATTCAAATCCTATTCAAATCTTAATTAAATCTTATTCAAATCTTAATAAAATCTTAATCAAATCCTATTCAAATTTTATTTAAATCTTAATCAAATCCTAAAAAATCCTAATCAAATTTTAATCAAATCTTAACAAATCATAATAAATCCTAATTAAATTCAATAGCAAATTGAAACTACAATGGCTAAAAATCTAACTATTAATCTTTACCTAAATTTTGTAAACTTTTCAATAATTAAGTTGAAAATACATACAAAAAAATTGAAGGAGATCCAACTTACCAAATAGAAATTAAACTCAAATTTCTACTTGGATATAGGCTATCTGTCACGGACATACTTTAAGCTACTATTAAAACTTTTTGTAGTCTTCTAGAACCTTCTATAGCTTTCTAAAATCTTCTAGAATCTTCTAAAATCTTCTAAAATTTTCTTTAGTCTTTAAAAATCTTCTAGAATCTTCTTCAACCCTCCAGGTGTCACGGACACAAATTATAGACTTGAAGTCTAAACAAGAAGTTCAAGAAGAACTGGCAAGAACTGGATTAATATCACGGACACAGAATATAGACTTGAAGTCTAAACAAGAAGTTCAAGAAGAATTGGTAGGAACTGGATTAATCAGATGAGTACAAAAATAACACCAGGGAGGTGAGCTAGAGCTCCAAGAGATGTGTTGTCGAGACTGAAGAATTCTTCAGCCTCGACTCTAATATATACTCCTACCTAGGAAGCTTCTCAAATAGCTTCCTCCAACTAGGGAGCTTCTCAAGTAACTTCTACTAATTAGGAAGATATTAGAAGGCTCTGGAAGTTTCTAGAGAGTTCTAGGAAACTTCTAGAATATCCTAGAAGGTTCTAATAAGTATGTCCTTGATACTAGGAAGATATTAGAAGGCTCTGGAAGGTTCTAGAGAATTCTAAGAAACTTCTAGAATATTCTAGAAGATTCTAACAAGTATATCCTTGACATCACCTCCTCATCTAGCTTCGAGGTCTCCGAGAAGCCATTTGAGATGTATACTCACAAACGTAGGAAATCAAAAATTTGTCGCATAGTCTCTGTAATATATTCCAGCTGTCGTTCACGAGGCAGATGATTCATGGGTCCTTGTAGCCACCGATAATGACCAATACCTTCTACTTGAGACCATGCTTGAACTTCTGTATCTTCATTGTAGAAACGACCTGAAAATATCGCTTCGCCACTACTTGCATGAGCTGGTTCAACTTCAAAGATAATTACAAGTGACTTGCTGCTTGGTATTCTTTGACGTCTTCTTGGCTCTTCTAATTCTTCATCTCGAGGTCGACATCATGAGCTACTCGGTTGAGATGGTACCACTAGTACAGTATCTACATTCTCACTAGCCATATCTAAATACACCTTGATATTAGTTATCTTGATACTATAAAATACAACAAGTTATGTTTTGATGAGACCTGGATCCCTTTTCTATTCATTTCTCCAGAGAAGGCTTCATCTTCACGCTTTGTTAATGACCAGCTTTTGGTTTATTAGGATATCGTTGATGGAATTCCCCTATATTTTGAGATGCATTGGCAAGATTTTTGGCTGGTTCCCATGTTCTTTCATTAATATCGTAGCCGCTCCAATGCACAAAGTACTCTAATTTATTCCATCTTTGCCGTGAATCTAGTATCCTTTCCACCTCATACTCTTCGTTGTTTTCAATTTCTATACTAAGTGGCGGACATTGCACTCTTCTAGGAAAAGACGATTCTCGATAAGGCTCTAACAGAGAAATATGAAAGACAAGGTATACCTTCATAGCAGCTGGTAACTCTAAGCGGTACGCCATAGGATTGATCTGCTTCTGGATAACAAATGGTCCCAATCTCCGGTAGTCCAACTTATCACATGGCCGCTTGGTCTTGATATTCCGTCGAAGTAGCCATATTTTATCTCCAATCTTGAAATTAGGTGCCTGATTCCGAAATTTATCCGCGGATGCTTTGTAAGACTCTTGGGCAATTTGTAATTGAAGCTTCAATGTGGTTTGAACCTCCGATAGCTGCTGCACCAATCCTTCAGCTGCTGGGTTGTTATTCGCTGACGGACTCAATAGATCAAGCTTCGGATAGTATCCATAGTTAGAAAAGAATGGTGTTTTTTGAGTCGACCCATGAAGGGTGTTGTTATATGCAAACTTGGCTAGCGGTAGATATGCAGTCCAATCATCTTGCTGATAGTTGATGCTGCATCGTAAATACTATTCCAAAACTTGATTCACCCGTTCCGTTTAGTATGCGGAACTTCATCTAGGAATACACCGTACCTAGCTGTAGAGAGTTTTACTTAATACTTATTGGTTAGGCTCTAATGAATTATTTGTCCTTAATAAGAAGGACAATTACACACGATAATATAGAAAAAAGGTTTTGTATGATTAAAACCTATTATTTTTAAGTAGGTTTGTACATAAGATATTTCTATGACATGTAGAAAATCCTTAAGAATCTTTTAAAGACTCATCTATATACCAAAATTATATCATGGCTCTATACATCCATCTTTCACACCTCCATGAAGTCTTGGCTCCCAAAAATCCCTTTAATATACACAAAAGACTTCAACTTGCAATATCTCCTTGATCCTAGCTTGGATTTTATCAAGCTGTACGTGAAAAGTGTAGCCAAGAAAGTGCGCTTTCCAACCCCAGTCGCCGATCTTTGATTGCTCTCTGTATGCGCGAGATATACCCAAAAGAGTGACGGTAGGTCCAAAATCGACACCCTAACTTTGAGTGCCTATAACTTCTTCATTAAAAGTCCAAATCAAGCAAAATTTGCACCTAAACCATACCCAAAAACCTAAACCTTATGATCCTAGCCTCTGATGTTCGACTCCTTTCGAAAAACAAACCCTAACTCCTAATAAACCAAGTAGCCTCCTTGAAGCCCATGGGCATGATTTTTGGCCAATTAAAATGGAGATTTCTATCATCCACCTCTATCCATCTACATGGATGGCCAAACTATCCTTTTTACACTAAAAATCCTTTTCTAACTCTTCTTCTTATAAGATTTACATATTCTGTGCTTTAAGCACCAAATAAAAGAAGTAAATTAAGATTTTAAGGATCACCAATGTCTAATAAAGATAATTTAAGATATATATAAGTTATTGTCAATATAGATCAACCTCAAAATCACTACCAAAAAGAAAATAAGGTTGTATAAATCTCATTAATAGTCCTATTAAGTAGATTTCTTCTAAAATAATAATCTAATCACATCTTGTAACTAATAAAATCCACTACTATGACTTTCATTTTGCTATAGTAAATCAGACATCAAATATACATGTACAATTTTTTTACATAGTAGCCAAACCAACATCACATCCACCCTCTCCAAACCTCAGGCATCCTCCTAGATGCACCAACAAGAGTTGAATTTGCGGTCGGCACATACTATTGTTCCAGCAATATCTTCTTCAAAATCCTGTTCTTCTTCTTCATCTGTTAAGAAGTCAATTTCTTCTCTTATATCTTCATGTGTCATGTCTTGATCCCATTGTTTGAAGAGTTTTATGCATTTTCCTGCAATTGGAACTTTAAAGTGTGTTCCATCTGGCTTCTTTAATACATATGTAGCAATATACAAAATATTTACAACCACATAAGGTCCAAAGTAGCATTTAGAAAATTTTCTAAGAGTACTATGCTAGTTATCCGAGCTACTATCATACACCAAAACCCAATCACCTTCTTGAATTTCTTTTAGCCTTAATTGATGTCGATTGTCAAATCTATCTTTATTTTTGATTTGTGCCTCCTTTAATTTAACAAGTGCTTTTTCTATATCTTTAGGTCTTCTCTCCAATGGATGGATTCGAAGTGCAAGAAGTTCTTCTCTAGACACATTGTCTTGCCAAGGTAAAATATTCCAAGTATATATTTACTCTTCAATCGATATAATAGGCTTTTGTCCTTATATCAATTCCGTGGGCATATATCCAGTTACTAAATTGTGAGTAGTACAATCAGCCCATAGAGCAAATGGTAATAATCTTGGTCATTCTTTTGTCCTTCCTTTACATACTTTAACAATGGCTTTTATTATCGAAAGATGACCTCGCTCACTTTTGGCATTATCCTCTGCATTATACGCTGTTGTAAGTACAAGCTTGATCCCACATCTTTCAAAAAATTTCCTTATCTCATATGTATCTAATTCTCCACGATTAGTAGCAATTTTTTTAATACATCTGTATCTACAAATCACATCTTCTAATAAAAATCTACAAACTCTTTCAGTGGATTTTGATCGTAGAGCTCTTTCCTCCA